>JAMZAV010000226.1:0-600000 GCA_024449915.1 Sweltsa coloradensis | reverse complement strand
ATCTATAGTGTTCGTCTCAAATTAAAGAAGGCTCTGGCGAAATGTAGACTGAATGAGGTATATATTTCCCAATAACTTTGTGCACAGTTGTAACTTGTAAACGTAATCGTTTTCGATTAACCGTACATTATATTAAAGCATTTAGTTAAATTTTGCGGTGTTGGTTTATCGGAGGCAAATTATTATAGGTAACTATCGAACGGCTGCTCTAATGAACACTCGATATTTCTTAGGCAAACCATCTTATTCCTCGTCGTGAGAGTATAATCATTCTCTGTTATGTGTGGCCTGAGGGTAAATGTATCCCTCCGTTATATTTATATTGTGTTATAACACTTTTAAAATAATCTTTAATCCGTTAGTGATAATATTATCGTTTGTGTTTACTATCCAAAATATTTTTTGGCCCGCGTCATAGCAACGAAGCACATTATTAGAGGTGCATTTAAATATTCTATCACACCTACATTGTTATCGTTTTTATTATTCATGTTTGTAAAGAAAAATGACAGCTGTTTCAGTACTGACAATCTTATACGGAAGTATGTATTTTAACATGTATCCTATGGAGTGTATAGCAACAGATTATGGCGGATCATCCAATAACCACAACATTGAGTTTGTAATGGAGATATCATCCCACATGTCACTTAACAACATCATCTCACATGGGCCGACCACAGTCCCGGTAATAGCGCTCTCTTTGTGACCGGCCGAGCTATATGGAGGGTGTGAGCCGAGACCAGGGTTATAGCGCGCACGCAACAAACATATAAAAAGCTAACAGCCTTTGAGGGGCTGTTTCAAGTGGATGAGGGTTTCTATCCTATTTGGATGAGCGTAGCGAGCGTAGCGAGCGAAGCGAAGATTCCATTTCACTACACTGGAGAAAAAAATCCGGAATGTTTTTTTTTTTTTTTTTTTTTTTTTTTTTTTTTTTTCTTTCTTTCTGTATTTTTGTGTGTTTGTTAACACGATTCCGGCTAAACCGATACTCCGATTGCGATGAAATTTTATGGAGACCTTCGAAATCTCTGAACTTAGAACTGCCACGTTTTTGAGCGCAATCGGGAAATTTTTTTCTCATAAAAAACGCAATTTTACGATTTTTTTCGATTTTTAAAAAATTTCTTCGACTTATAACACCTACATGCTTTATCCGATTGTAATGATTTTTTTACAGAACCTTAATTTTATGAATTAAGATATTTGTGTGAAATTTGAGCGTAATCAAAAAATTATTTCTCATGAAAATCAAAATTTTACGGGTTTTTTCTTTTCTAAAACAATTCTTTGACTTATAACACCTACATGCTTTATCTTATTGTAATGATTTTTTCACAGAACCTTAATTTCGTGAATTAATATTCGTGTTAAATTTGAGCTCAATCGAATAATTATTTTTATACAAATTGCAATTTTAACGATTTTTTTCTTTTTAAAAAAATTACGATTAATTAAAAAAATTAAGTTAATTTTTTATTTTATTTTATTTAATTATAAAAATTAAGTAATTTTTTGTTTAATTTAATTTAATTTAAAAAAATCTTTGACTAAGTAATGATTTTTTCACAGAACAACAGAAAATCCGCGTAACACATGGCATCTCAATGCACCATATAACTTACGCTCATCCAACAACGCGGCGGGACTTAAGCGTTTTCCTAGTATGTTAATAATCACCATAACTACCTACAAGCCCCTTCCTTCCTTCCGCTATCTGTCCATTAGCGACTCGCCATTATCATTAACACCAATCAATAAGAATGGCCCACTCTGGTTAACAATCAACATGATTCAACAGCGAACCCTTTGAACAAAGGCTGGGCTGAACAGCAAGGCTCTTGTCTTTAGAGACACAGGCGTTGCGTAGGTCCCTGCCTTAGTGACATTGTTTGCTGGGAAACAATGGCCATAATAAGAAACATTACTATCTGCCACCTGTTCGACGCAATTCAAACACTACGATTTTAAATAAAATGTCGTCTCGAACCAAGATAATAATGTAATCGATTGTAAATTATGTTATGGTTAAAATGCGCCTCAAACTAATTACTCAACTGTATGGATGAGCTCTTTGAATTATTTTATTGAATTTTATAATAAAGCTTTTATCTTGAAAATTGTCTCGTGTACGATTCTCGCCATTGGCAGTTCATATTGGGTGTCATATCGGTTGCCATCTCGAAAAGCCTTGTATTTATTTATCAAAGGTGTTGAAGATAATATAGTTTTATAGTGGTTGAACCAAATATTAATGGATAGATATAAAAACTCAATCAGTCATGTCAAGTATGTTGTACGAATTTCTACCTTCATTAAGAGAAAGTTCTTTTAACTGAACGTAACTCTGAAGAAAGAATACAACATTCGGAAGGGTACACTGTATTTCTTTCCGAAGTCAATACAATATCACCTTGACATGTGAATTATTCTTCCATCCCCTGCAAGGGAAAACACCCTCCACTCCACATACGTCTTCCCGAGTCGAGCGTTCCTTGAATTCATAATAAAACATCCGGCTTCTTGACATAGCTCTAGCGTAGGCGGTAGGGGCTGGTAAACTACACGTTGCCTCTACTGGGAGGGTAGGTATCCACTGAGAATCAATGTGTGAGGATTCGAGGAGCTGACGATAAAATCACCCCCCGGTTTGTTGAGTGGCACCATCAAACAGCTGTTCCTTCCCATCGTGTCGAGCACCACAGCACAAAACAGCTGGCGTGCCCCGCGCGAGCTTCACTCAGATAACATCGAGACAGATATGACCGAATTTTCATCTCACCACACCACTCACACGACACGTGAACATAAATCCATAAAGTGGTTTATGACATTCAATCATGCAACCTTTTCAATGGCGGTCACGAGGTCTTTTTTATCATCGGACTTTGTTATTAAATGCACATTATACTTGGACACTTGAGTTAAATACGACCAGGGAATATAATCACTAATGTTTATTTTCGAGGTTTTAATAAGACTGACAATGAAATTTTATTTAAACACAAGTTTTTCTCTAATCTGTATTGGAATATAATTTTAAATGAACTTATATTATTTTCCATAGATTAGTTTTTAATTATTATATTATTTTATATTTTATATACCTATATTATTTTTTGTACACCTCTACACAACTCAAGGCGTACTCACGGCCCGTTTACGTCAGTTATATTATCTATGATGATTATCAAAACTCTTATAACCGGAAGAGAGAGAGAGAGAGAGAGAGAGAGAATGATTAATTGGATTGATTGATTATCGTCTTTATTTGTCGGGATTAAGGCTTGTGAGGCCTTAAAACAAAACATTTTAAGGAGACAAAGTTAAAATAATAATACAAAAGTAAGGTACAAAAACTAAGAATAGAATACGTACATATGTATTACTTAAACGTGTAGAATAGAATACTATCAATTAATCTAAGATAAAATAAACAAACAGTAAACAAATAGCAGAGAGAGAGAGATTTGATTTTGATTTGATTGTCGTCTTTATTGATGGCGGGATTAAGGCCTGTTAAGCCTTAAGAGAGTTAAGTTAAGAGAGAGAGAGAGAGAGAGAGAGAGAGAGAGAGAGAGAGAGAGAGAGCATTGTTCCAGATTGACTCAGCCATGAAACCTCTCACTAGTGACTAAGCTTGAATCACGTCACGTGACTCAAGCCTAACTTCTTGCCCGTACTACGAGTACAAAGTTAGTTATCAGTTCAATTTTTAATACTTTCAAACTGTGTTAGTTGGCGTAGCCGCCGCAGTAGTGCGCTGGTCAGAATACCTCGTCAGCTCTATGGTATGTTTATAGAGACATTTTCTGTTAAAATATCAACGACTTTTCTTTCTTCATTGCTTTAATGTCACATAACTAATAATTAATCTGTACACATTGTCAAATTTATTGTAAATCAAAATTACTTCTATGAATTAATTCTGGATTGTTGGTGCATTTTCGATTTGAAAGATTTACACCTACGGAAGAAATTCACGATTAACGAAATTCAGAACTAGACATATTTATTCCCAATGTCCGTCGGTAAGGTAAAGATAATCAATACACGTTCATGTTCAAGTTTACTCCATTGTAGCAGAATGTCACATGTATGGCATTATCTGCTGGCTTCAACTGTGCGTGATGTGTTTGTCAGCAACGATTTAATGGTACATGTTTTTAGTTGACATTCTTTTCAAATTCAGTAAGACACAAAGTCGATCAGAATGTCAATAGACCCGAGTCCACTTGAAATAAGTTATTGAACAAGTAAACATGAATAGTGTTAAGCTCTGTTTTAAAATTAGATTCATGGTGGAGCTCAGCATAAAGAGGAATACATTTTCACTAGAAATAGTGTAATATAGCCAACATATCGATCTCGAAGGGAATTGTAGTAATTTTATAAGCATATTATATTGCTCACGAGTACGCTCAAAGAAATAGACTTGGAATGAGGCCTCGTTTCATGATACACGTGTTGTGAAGTGATATGTTCGCGGATGTTGTTGCTGTTGTAGATAATGCACTTGCATAACGCCAGACGTAAACGAGGCCGAGGTGCCATGACACATAAACTAAGTCTGGAACACGACGCAGACCCGCCCATGAGATTTAACGTTAGAGAATTACAAATTACATCATCATAGAGCATGTTTCTTTCGAATCCGAACAAAAACTTGCTTATAATATAAAAATAAGACATTCATAATTAAATAAACACAGTATAATGGAATTTTGTTGAGTGATCATGCATGACAACAAAATATTCATGAACGAGTATTAATGGTTATGGTAAAATTAAAACAAATACGAAAAATTAAATTTTTATAATCTAATTGTAATATTAATAATTAAATAGTATTAATAATAATAATAATAATAATAATAATAATAATAATAATAATAATAATAATAATAATAATTACAATAATAATATATATTTTTTAAATTGAGAGGTGGGCGCAGCCGAAGGTGGTGATCGGACATGATTCTGGTTTAAAGAATGCGGTTTTGGTGGAGGTGCCGGTCCAGTGCTATTCTGACAATATTATTATTTTTTTGGTAAGTTTGTGTTGTCGTTACAATGTACATTTGATAGAAAGAAGACGGTTAATATTTATCTTATCAATTCAGTATCTCCCGTACACTGTGTACTTGAGCACCGTGTTAGCGTACACGTGCTCGAATGATACTGTGTGCTGGGATGTAAGTGTGGGCACCGAGGTTGAGGCAGCTAAACATATGCACGCGCTCAGGTGTTGATTGCAGCTGAACGGTTGGTAACACCATTATAAAATTTTGCATGTATATTATTTAAAGTACTTTTCTATTGATATTCACACTTGGTTGCAAAGAATTAGCCTTATAAAGTCATTGCGAGACAAAGTACACAAAGTAAAAACAAGGATTCCAATTAAATCATTTATATTACGATTAACAAAATTTACATGTATGTTTACATTGATTTTAAAGTTTAGATCAAGTATGGCAATTTTCATTGAGAAGTCTGTACAGTAAATTTCCGAAGTTTACACAAATTAAATAAGTTACGGAGATTTTACGAATTTGTTATTCAAAATGTATTTATTAATTAAAGCATGGATGATAGTTAAAATCGCAGATTTTCCCTCATATATCAGAGAAAAATTCAGGGACCATTCAGTGAGTGTTGAAGTTACGGTACTCGAACCCTAGTGCTCTCAATTAAAGTCAGCTGGCAACGACATAGTTACCGAGCCTCTCGCAGTTTGTAGGCGTGAACCAATCAGCCAATCAACACTCAACGCTGCCGAGCATCAAGTTGTAAACCAACATCAATTAGTAAGTCTTGGTAAGCACACCTTGTTTTATGCATCAAAGCTGAACGATCTTTTAAACTACGCCATATAAAGCCGAGCTTTCCTAAACTGCATAATGTAGCCCTCGTAAACTATAAAGCACAATGTAGTTTGATTTCAGTTTAGTATCGAGACGATAAAGTGAGTTGAGTTCACTTTAGTCACGTAGCCAATCAGAGGTCGTTCTCGTCACGTGACTAAAGGGACGTACGGACCTATACTTTACTATACAAAACAATTACGTTGATTGGCTGTATGTACAGACGGTTGCGTTGTATGTATTTTAGCAAGAACCTAACGATATACAAAATAATGTTGAAAAGCCGTTAAGCGATCACGTGCTACGACGTCAAGATAGAAATGTCAATATATACGGTACACGATTGGCTGGACGGTAAAAACGGTCGCTATTAAAAGGAAATTGGCCGTTGCTTCTAGCTGAGAATGTCTAATATATGTAGCACGATAAAGTACTTGATGGTCATAGCTCATCTAATGATTGCAATACTATATGGTTTGTTGACTGCGGGGTGTTCCTTCAACTGTAATAAATAAATAAATTGTATTTAGAGTGTACCCACTCGGGTTCATAACTGATTTTCAGTGGGGGACAGTAACTCAAAGCGCCTATGTATGTCCTGACTGAACTGAAGGAAAGGTTTATTAAATCGTTAGACGAATGCAATAATATTCTGAAAATATCCCTTGTGCGTATCGGATTCGTTGGGATATGTACGCCGCACCACATCCAGAAAGTTTCTATGTCACGTGCGATAAGAGAATAAAATTCATTATACCTACAAAAACAATCTAAGCTCTCGGACAAGCACGGGAGGTGGAGTAAAGCTGCTTGTAGGTGATAGTGCAGTGGATGGAATAGTATGGAAAGTGATGACTGGACAAGTGCACTTTGCCAATTTGTACTTACAAATGGATAAATCTTCTCGTCCTAGATGATATTTGTCGACAGCATACGAGATAATGTATAAGAAGATAATTATAATAGTAAATACATAGAGTAAGGCTTTGTGCTGTACACATTTGAATAAATTCAAATCATAAACTATCTTGCGGCTTTTCTGTTACTTTGATACTATAATTTCCACTGTATAATTTATCAAATTTGGTTAAAAGTTTTTCCAGACTTATTGTTAGTTACATACCAAGAAAAACGATCCAACATAAATCAAAATTGTGGAGTTACATAATCTGCTTTGTACATTTTAAGAATTGATGATAATAGTTATTAAAAACTATTTCTACTCGAAACTTTGTAATGGAAAGAGAAGGAATATAATTTTATTCCATTTTGTTATCTTTGCTGTTGTTCGTCCCTCCTCCAACTAGGCTTGTTTCCCTTCACTGAACACAATAACACCTCTGTTAGGGCGGCGTCAACTCTTCCCCGTATACATATATACAGACTTGAGTATTTTGGTCAGAGAATTGGTCGTAAAGAATGTAACGGCGTTTCTCGTATTCCTTCCACACACTTGTTTCCACCCCTCTGGCAATTCCAAGAGGCCACAAACACAACCTCTCTGCTTTTATTTTATAGCGGCGCTCTGAGTTTGTAGCCAAGCCACCGCAGTCATTCCCATTCGAAGCTGCGGCTGAAATGTCGACCGGTAGCAAGTGTTGGCAATCCCCCATCACCCATAACATCCCACAGTAAAGCCAACCAATTCCAACTTTATTACCTCAGGAAGCAACGCTAGCCGCCACAACACCTAGAGAGACGAGTTGTGGTTGGCTCACACTAACTTATACAATTGCTACAAAACCTGCTATTGGTTGTAGAATTTCTTTAAATTCTCGTGCCGTACACCAATAAAAATACAAGAGAAAACCACTTACACAATCTCATTAACTTTTACTATTGTTACCATTGGCTAAAGTTTCTTCGTTGTAGCCAATGGGGAGACGGGAATAACAATTGCACTTTCGTTCAAGCAACGCGATTCTCGCCTTATCATCACTTTAACTCTAGTTTTGTATCTTCGATATTAATTGGTATCGATAGTATGTTTGACGAAAGCAAGATGGCGATCTCTGTAGAAACACGCTCTATTCTATACAAAGCGATTGAAAACAGCAAAGTTTGGGATGACAGATTAAAGCTATTCCGAAAATTAAGATGTTATAGTATTAATATTTGAAGAACGTCTGGAGTAAGAAATGTATGGAATTGTGTGTGAAGTGTGTGGAATTCACGAAACAAATAAGGGTGTCCGGACTCAATATGTGTAAGTTCACAATAAACGTGTTGATTGTGGGAAGTGTTGTGTCATCATGGTTTACAATATAATTAAAATTAAATGTTATGATATCAGCAGCATTTAAAAAAACTAAATGTTAAATTATAATTAATAAGCATGACTTCCCGCATATTTATAACGATTGCCATGTGAACATGAAAATATAATAATCCTCTATATAATAAGCTTCTGTTACTGATTAAACCATGTAGCCTGAAACTAGTTGTTCAGCATCATTGTAAGATGGGCGCAACAGAAGGTGGTAGCGAAAAAAGCAGTTTGGTGGAGGTGCCGGTCCCAAACTATTGCGGCAAATTGTTGATAACAATGGTAAATCGATATTACGTACACTTGGCGAAACATTTAAATTTTCTCATTTTTATTCAGTATTTATTTTATTCAACTAATTAAACTGATTTACAAAGAAATATTTATGTCTTTCTTTTATTTCATTTGATAATTTGATAAGAGCGTTTGTTAAAATACATTCAATACATTAAGTTGTGTTGTAGATAATGGTGTCGGCTGAACAGATGTAAGAATTACCCATTTAGAGCAGTTTAACTTTAAGAAATGTTTTGGTGGAGGCGCCGGGTTTATGTAGTGCAGGTTTGGTCAGAGTAGTTTGGCTGTGATGACCGAATTCCTTCACTCACTTCTACGAGAGTAGACGATGGCCACGTTCGAGAAAGTAAGACGTTACAACAGACAGATATCGGTATAGAAAAAACGACTAAACTACAACTGCATTTACGAGACAGTGGCGGTTATATTTAGGAACTCTTACAACAAAATAAACTCTTGTATCGTTTGGAAAAGGTTTAAATTATGTTCTCAATGAAAGAATTGTGCGTAGGGGTCGTATTGCTTACACATATTATACCTATAAATAAATATAATAATAAATAAATTTATTAAGAGTCTACCCACTCAGTCATATAACTGATTTTTAGTGGGGGACAGTAAACCAAAGCGACCAAGCCAACCCTGTAGGCCCCGATGCAATTGATGAGTAAGCGATAAACAAGCAAAGATCGGTATTTTTAAAATGAATATAGCAATCAGTAGTCTGGACAGTGCGAACACCAGTGGATCAACGCCAGAATGAACAAGGCCGATTCAAAACAAACTTGAATTTATTATGTGCCTTGTTGCTAGGACGGCTCTAAAGTCACCGTTTACAAATACCTCATACAAGAACTGATGGACCAAATCCAAAGTTAAAACTTGTGACTTTAGCGGGAATCGAGCCCTGGACCTTCTGCATTGGAAGTAGGTAAGCTAACCACGAGACCAACGAGCCACACAATACCTGTTATCAATATTGCTAAAAATAAGACAAGACATAACTCAATAATATTGCTTAAAATTATAACTAAACCAACTCACTTTTCGAAAGCCGCATTAAACATTAATTCAAACACGATTTAAAAACTTTGTGATATTTTAAGATCAAACAAAGAACCAATTATAGCCTACAAGTTTTATCTATTGGCAAATGATTTAAAGTTAATTTCAAATCACTCTCTTTGAACAACTTTAAAATTGTCATAATCACTGACGTTTCAACGAAAGTGATCAATCTTTGTGTACATCTTTGAAGTAATTTATTGAACATTTCTCCTCCGAAATCTTTATTTCTCTTTAAAACAATGTTTTATGCATAGAAAAGAACACAGACAACGCGTAAAGACGGCCCACTGGAAGTGTATGCAGAAAAGAACGTCGCCCCCCCCCCCCCCCTAGCGCCACTGCGGACTGCGAGAGAACCTCACTCCCCGTACATACGTATACGTTTCTCGACTCTGCATTCCCGGCACGAAACTCGATTTTTACCATCCAGGATCTGGGGGCCCTGTATTCCCAAAGTAATACTATTTTGCACCTCTGCTATGTGCCGACGAGGGTGCTACGTACGGCGACGCCGGCTCGGAAATAACTGCTCCGTGGAGTAAGTAGGGCCCATTCTTTATGGTAATGGCCGTCGGGTTTTAGTGTCGCCTAGAAGGAACATCTCCTCTCCAGGCCTCGCGCACGGAACGAACGTAAAACTTAAATGTACGAAACACAAAACAAAACATTTCTCGGAAATTATTTTACTTTCATAAGAAATAAAGAAGGAAATGTGAGGTTATCAAGAATTTAATAGGTTCTTATTTCTGACGCCGGGGTAGTTTAAAGTGGTCACGTGGGCACATACGTGTACTTAGCCACTTAAAACTATACGGCCAGAGCTAGTTACATAACATATTTGCTGTTTTGTGACTTAAGTCAACTGCAGAAGCGCGTTATTCCTCTAGTTATTTATGTGGGGTCATGTTTCATATTAGTGTGGTTATTTTACGATAACCTTATAGTAGAAAACTTGAAGGATTATAGTGCGGAACTCGATAGAAGTATTGTTTCATGGAAGAGCTGAAGTAACATAAATATCACACCTGTAGATACAGTAGAAAGGGGGCAAGGGGTGGAGCCGTTCCTGATCCCTGAGAGATTGAGGGACACGAAGGGCCCCAAACCTCAAAGATGGTAAAGTAAGAGATGTCAGACTCAAATAAAAATGCAGTAAACTTTAAAGAGTAATTAAAGTAATAGTATAACGTTCAGAAATGACTTTCCTTCACAATGATAAGTACAATCTCGTTCGGTAAAAATGGTTATAATGGCATCGTCAAGCGTAGCCTTGTTGTCAAGACTGATGAGCCTTAAATCGTGCTGAGACTACCAAACTGAGTTAAGTTTTAAAAAAATCGCCCAGGAGAATTTTCCTCCATTGGCATTCCTTACTTTCTCAGCACTCTCGTATAAGGGGCCCGTGCTTGAAGTTCAAGCTAGACCTCTAGTACACATACAAAAAGAAGACATAACCTTATTGAACACTTTCATTGTTATTTAATGTTTCAAATTAAAAAATTATTCACACATATACAATCTGCAGTAATATGTGTGATATTCAAAAGGGTTTTAGGAGTATATGAGGTTTCCGGACTACCCTTGATCTACTTCAGTCCGCGGATGTACAACAGGGCTCTCCAATATTATGTTTGTATTGTGGGTAAGGCTGGTAGGATATCGAGGCCAGCGCGTCTCTCGCGTCAAGTACATCAATCATATTGAATATAAAATTAATTCCGTGTTGTTGGCCCTGTCTCCTCGTTCGGGCGCAATGTAATTTTTAGTTTTTCCCATGCAGGCTCGTGGAATGACGCGACCTGTTGGTGATTGATCATAGCCTAAACGTGTTTGCCCTGCGCCCATCAATCACGTTTTACACACGGTAGAGATTTAAAACAAACCAATAGCGCATAGTTTGGAAACGGCATTCGATCATTGTTTTGCGTCCTTGTTGGGCGTTCTACGGAGCAAAGCGCCCACGAGCAACACTCTTCTCTGTCCGCCCAACTGTGCGAGTGTCACTTTTTTCAGTGTGGCTCGTTGGTCTTGTGGTTAGCGTACCTGCTTCCAATGCAGAAAGTCCAGGGTTTGATTCCCACCAATGTACGAAGTTTTTTAACTTCTGATTTGGACTTAAGTCCATCAGTTCGTGTCTTAGGAGTTTGTAAACGGTGACTTTGGAGCCGTCCTAGCAACGAAGCACATAATAAATTCAGAGTTGTTCTGAATCGGCCTTGTTGATTCTGGCGTTGATCCGCGGGTGTTCGCACTGTCCATACCACTGATTGCTATATTTCCTATTAAAAATATCGATCTTTGGTTGGTTATCGCTCACTCGTCGATTGCGTCGGGGCCTACATGGTAGGCTTAGTCGTTTTGATTTACTGTCTCCCACTGAAAATCAGTTATATAACTGAGTGGGTAGACTCTAAATACAATTTATTTATTTATTTTATTTACGATAAAAACCGAAAACGACGTCCAATTGACATGGGTATTTTGTTGGCATTAACCTTAAAAAGGATGGATGATACAGGAAGTTTTTGGTGACCCTGGGTAAGGGAAGTGACTAGCCGCCCAGGAAGTTTGAAAATCTATGACCTGGCACCTCCACCATTTTGACTGCGGCAACAAAAACATACTTCATTGCAGAATATCTGCTCTAGTGTATACAATGTATCTCTTCTAAGAGTTAAGGTTTGATAAGTTGATTTTTTCTAGATATGAATAAAACTGTGATAACCCTGTACAAACTCAATCAGTCTTTATTACTGATAGTGGTTGTCAAATTATCAACTTTCTAAATTAAAGTTTGCACTAAGATACATCTAATAAAAGGGCAATAAAATCATAAGTGCAGTGCAAAGTTATTTTCATTTCTTGTTCCTAAAACATAATCATCAGTAAATATAGTGATAAAGTGTAGTCTGTATTTTAAAAAAATGTGGCCTCATTACACTAGGACAAAATGTCCCACAAGTGTAATTTACCAAACCATAACAATACAAATCATAATTATCAGTTTAATACAGAAATAATAATTGCTGGCTTTTCAAACATACATTTCAGTAAGTACAGTAGATTGTTACTGTGAAACATTTTACTTTCTCTCTCTCAAGTTGCGTAGATTGTTAAAGTTACTCTTGTGTTGAATGAGCCCAACATTCTTATTACCACACAGGCTAATAGAATTTGTGTCGGTGCCTCGGAGACCAGCAGGGGAGCGAGATGGCCGCAGGTCACGGCATCCGGCGGTTAGCGGAGAAGATGAAAACATCCAGGCTAGCCACGACACCGGACGCCACGGTTAGAGCTTGTCAATGACTCTTGGAATGGTGGGTAGGAATCAGACACGCGGTATTCAAAGATAAAGTCTTAGAGGTGTACTCGCATGTGGCAGTCTTGGTTGAACTGCGTTAGCTGCACTTAGACCTCTGGAGACTCGTACCCTACTCAACAAACACTTTTTTCTTCATAGAGAAGCACACTTATCTAAACGGTTTAAATTCTAATTGTCTATTCCTAGGTGTCATTATTTCTCTCTCTAATATAATTGTCGTTATTACGTTAGTCATAATATGGCGTATTAATACTTGATTCTAGTGGCGTTGGTACTTCGTGGCCAGATAATTCTCCCCGCAAATTGTTATTATTGTAATTGTCAAGTTTTCACTATTTACTTTGCAGATATAAAATGATAGGGAACCATATTCATGAAGATTTGAAAGAAACCGCTAGCGCTCTTCGATCTTGACCCAAACTTATACTTTTGAATATTAATTTGTAAGGTACCTATGTGATGTTTCTCATTGTAACATTTTTGTATTTTAAATATTGTTTTCTGTAATTAAAAGGCTTACATGTTATAAAAAGTAGAATAATCAAATAATAGGATAAAATAATTGTTCGCGCCAATGTTCTTAGTTCGTAGCATAGTTTTAGATTTGTTTATATTTCGCTTCATGCCTTTTATCATCTCGTCCTTGGCAACTTGATTCACCCTGTGATCACCTCTCTTTCCCCTACATTAGTAACTAGTTTTCTGTGTTATCTCTTCTCTAGCCCTGACAAAACCTCGTTGTCAGTCGGTCGTTTGCCTGCCAAGAGTGTCGGTCATCTCTCAGTCTTATAGTTCTGTCTTAGTTCAGTGCAACCAGTGATTCTGTTAGTTATTCAGTTCTTCTCAATTAGTCTCAATCTTAAGTGTAAAGCTCTCAAGTTCACAAGCCTTGTTGTGTGCTCCGTTTCTGCCTGATCTATAACGCCATCCCTCGAACAGCTCTCGTCTCCGCTGTCTTGGGTTCGACTGCTTGTGCAGGTATTTTATTTACTTTCTACTTATCTCTTCCAACCTCGAGTTTCTTTCTGTCTTTTAACTATCTCTTGCGGTGGGCACTCCATTTTCACGCCCATCTTTCCAACAAATCTCTACACTGTGCGTTTCCACGCTCACATTACAACTAAGGGTAAGTGCAGTGCTAATTTTTATATTATCTATTAAAATACAGATCAACATAAACACTCACCATTGATGAAATGCGTCAAGAACAACTCATTGTGTACTATTTTATTACATTTTAGCCCCAACGATCTAAAATTGAATCATCACGTTTTTGGTTGTAACAGTAGCCTAACAAAAAAACCTTCAAACCTGTAACGTCGCTATTTAAACGAAAGTACTTTTCCATTAACGTTCATTTTCTGTTTTAAATAGCGACGTTAAAGGTTTTGTAGGTTGAGTAAAAAATTTTGTTTTTTTTTTAAGTTGGTCACACCAACTACGTAATACCCACTTTTAACCTCAGGCCTCGGCCAAAGCAATAATAGAAAATGCAAATAGGTGGGTGTACAATTTTAAAATCAATTCAAATTTGCTAATAGGAATACAAGTACCGGTATATACAAATCTTAAATACTACCGTTCTTAAAGTGGAATATTTTCAATTCTCAAATTTCCGCGTAGAAGCCAGTATAGCTGATAATCTCCAGATCTTTACATAATAGGGATGAATACCCAGTTTCATAAAAAACGTTCAAGAAAAAATGTTGTTTTTGAACCACATATTTAGCATGGACTTGCATTAGGGAGAATATATGCCATTATTTCTAAATTATTACCCACCTATACACTAATTGAAACACGAACCCAGAGTATTCGGCTTAATCCCTCATTCACTATAGAATTGTGCTGACTTTAAATAGCCTCATGGTTACCTTTCTAATTTCAAACGAACACAAATTGTCCCGCGCCTACTTTGTAAACACAACATTTCATTTCACTAGTGTGTGTGTGTGTGTGTCTGTGTGTAGTACATGTGGACGGAAGTGTAAAGGCAGCATACATAAATAAACCATATATTCAATTATGCATTACTGTACACAGATAGGTTTACCCTTGCGCACTCGCCGGAATCACTTGAAACTATTTATATCATGATTTCTGTTCTACGGGAAATGAAATATTGACCTAGGTAAGTGCCCTGAGTAAACTTTTTAAATAATGTATTAGGATGGCGTTTGATTTGTAAGGTTGGTAATGAGAGGGTGTTAGGAGAAGAGATGACAATCGGGAGTCGGCTGTTTGGTTGGTATGAATGTTACATGTCTCCATGCATAATGGATATGAGCTTTACTGCTAAACAGGGCGAACACCTTATGTGCGCACAGCTGTGAGTTTGCTTACCGTATAGTGCTAGTTTAGACAGAGATGGGTATCGCAATACAAGAATTATGCAATTACGTTAATACTTAAACCGGTAATTAAAACATGCTCAATTGTTTGTAATTAACAATTAATAAATAATTAATGAATGGATTTGTAAATCTAGTTGTTAGTTTACCCATACTACTTACACAATCTGACATGTTTATGTTGCATTGATTAGGTTAATTAATGCGTAATTGTGATGATGTGAGGAAAAATCGTAAAAACCTGAAAAAACCGGCGTGAGGTATCCAGTTACCCACCTCGCGACACTGATGATTTCGAGAAGAAAATGTCAATCTGAAAGTCGCATCTTGTAAGTATGCCCTTCAATCATTTTTTGTTTAAACTTTTATGTTTTAATTTAGCTGTTGTTGGCAAACATTTATTTTATAAAGTATTTTTCGAGGGGTGATAGTGATGGTCAAATTGTGCCGCAGTAGGAAACGATCTGTTTTACTGTCACCCTAGTTGCTTACTAAGAATATGTCAACAGCAACAGCAGTTAATAATGTCATGATGTGAGACAAATACAATTTTGAGTTTAATTCGAAAGGAGTTACTGCAATAAATGAAATCGTCTTGAAAAAATTGACTTAAGTACAACTTCCTGTCAGTCAACATAATTATGTTGCAAATAAAGCTAGTCTTTCATAAAAGAACTTATTCAGAAAGTTTCGAATACGGTAATTCATTCTTCAGATTCTGAACCTATATAAATATTTTAAGTGATGTAGGTGCGATATTTTAAATAATAATAATATATAATACAAAATGTAATACCGATAATAATGAAAGTATTAAAGTTATTTTTATTATTACAATACATTCCTCTTGTTCTTACTGATGGACATTATGTAGCTCATAGAAATTCTCTTACATTGAATTATGCAGCAATATGAATTCCGAACGATTTATTTCAAAATTACAAGAACTCAATCATCAAACCAATATCAATGTTTTGGTTCTGGTTGCGATATTATTGTTGCCACTTTATTAGAGTGAATATATAGTTGAAGTCTGTAGCAACTAAACGTAGTAGAACTAACTATACAGTACTTAATACAATATCAAATGTTTGGCACTTAATTTTGTGATGTAAAAGAATCCCCAATGAAAATGTTGCATTTGATTTAACAGAAATCTCCACGTTTGCAAGTCTCTGGATTTGATGCGATGCAAATTACTTTACCGTAATCGTCTTACAAATCCTTTTATTCTTCAACCTGCTCCCGAAGCAGATCAAGACAAAGGGGATTCTAAGCGATGACAAACCGTTTAACAAATTACGAGGCTGATATTGTGTCTGTTGTAGAAAACAGACGAACAAGTAAAACAATCGTTTGAACCCGATTATGTTGCAACATTGATGAGAGAGGGGCCGTAATTCTTTTCTCTGAATATGATACACATTATTCCAATATCGGCCATTTACCGATATAATTATCTCGGAAGCTATTCAAAACATTGTGTATTATTTTGTATTAAAACTTATACACATTAAGAGCATAAATTCTTTAAATGTCAAATTGTTCATTGATCCACTGGCAAATATGCAAACGAACTAAAATAAACATCATTAAAAAATCTAATTGAAATCACACAACACAACATAACACATTTATTTATGAAGCATGCACAAAGGACGATGCTTCTAAAAAGTAACAGGCTATTTGAAGTGACAAAATGTCCACAATTTCAATGCCAAAAATGCTTTGTTAAAAGAGCTCTAACCGACTAATTAATCAATTAACGCTTCTCGAAATTATCACAAGAATGTTAATACAATTTACTTTGAAAATCTACCCTTATCCGACTTCATTGGTGGAAACGGGGTAGGGTATAATTATCATCGCACACTTAACACACACATCATTTCATATTCTCGTGTGCCTTGCTTGTATTACTACCGTTATGTTTATCACATTGCACTTAAACAAGTGGCATATCTACAAGTATCTATACTACTAACACATCAAGCTCGAGATGTTGAGATTCTTTGCCGTTTCCCGCACAATCTCTCTATAATCAAAACCATTCTACAAGATGATATTTAACCTTGGTATGTTACAGTAAATGCATATCTACATCAAATATATATACAATCATATTTGTATATGTGTTAGTGTTAACCTTATTCGTGAAGTATTCAGATGTCAGTTAGTAGTTAGTAGTTGTAGCACGCGGGGTTCTGGAGCGGGCGGTCGTGTGTTCGATGCCCACTTCCATCTATCTTAACACAGGTCGCCTACACATGACTCTCTTAATATATCGAACGCAAGAGAATAATCTTAAGCAAAAGTATATTATTATGAATACCCCCTAAACTCTCTTAGGACATCAATGTTAATTTGTCCTGAGGAGGGTCACACGTTACCCTATTGTAGTTACCCTATTATAAATTTAAGTTGATCTTAATCATTGATAGTTACTTATGTTACGAAGCAAACGAACACCAAAAACGTTTATTCATAGATGTACGGAATATATGCTTTTCTGATGAGTTCAGTAACATTATGCTTGCAGATATTGGATGTATAGGCATTTCCAACCTTTTACGCCTGACACTTATTACTACGATTCACGTATACTTGTATCAAAAGCTAAAACAGTCGTCACACCATCTAACACGCATAACCAACACGAGGTCAACATTTTACTTAATTCCTTAAGACTATCATATTGTTATTCCGTATGAGTACAAAGTGGACTGCGTCAACAATAAGAAGATATGTCGGTTTAAATTATAGTTCCATGCTCTAGACTGCAACAGTTCGGGTAGCGGCCGATTAATCTCTTAGCGAATCTGTGAGCGATGATAAAGACACTAGGGTAGCGATTAAATAGTTACTAACCTGACGTGCTGTGACTATTTTCAGTCATCTTAATCAAATTGTATTCGAAAAATAACATGTCATGTAAGCCTACGCTTAAGCGTACATGAGATACGCTTTCGGTTAAGTGAACTCGATTCTGTACAAGAATGAGAGCTCGCACTAACAGAAACAAAGATCATGTCACACTGTTTAGCTTAATTAAATAAACCTTACTGTGCTAAGCATAAAAACATTGTGTGTAGATTGCGCAGTAAGTACCGAAGTAAAACATCAAGCCTGCTCGTCACAGGTTCACTCAATCGCGTACAGATAGCCGAGCACAAACTGTCAAACTACAATTTGTAATCATTACATAATTTTGTAAGAATGAACATACCATTAGTGTTCAGTACGCATAGATTACAGATAATTTATTACGGACAAGCGTAAGTTTTTAACTGTGTAAAGTAGCAACATATAACGTTATGTTTACAATTTTTAACTAGTACTGTTTCGCGCACAGTTATTTTAACACTTAGAGGAGCTCTAGAGCTACAATTACATTTTGTGATTAGTTTTGTGAAGAGGCGCTTTTACAATCAACGAAACAATGACATTCTTTAGTAGATTATGAAGGGTTTTTCTAACGGAAAATACAAGATAACGAAGAAATAGTTGTCTGACATTGTAATACCCTGCCTAGTTACATGTACAGGAGGTAGCACGTGCACATGAGAGACGGTAGTGTGACCCAGTACTCACCGACGGGTTGGGCATGCAGCGCCGCATGGGGTCCGGCGACCGGTAGGTAGGCGAGTACCTGCCCGGGAAACATGAGCTCGGAGCACTCATCGGCGCATGGAGCGACGGCTTCCCGTTCATCATCTTCTCCGGAGAATACATAACAAAGACGACAAAGACGACAATCAGGCAAAACGAACTATTTTGACCACCGCGAGGGGGCCATCTCAAAGTTGCGAAATTAATTTCTCCCCTTTGAAATAATTATCATTGCACTGTTTTAAATATAATTTTTTTTATCTATTGAATAACTAATCACAAATGCACGTAACACCTGTCAGAGAAAACTAACTGTTGACGACTGCTTTCGTGCGGATTTTATGTTACAATGAGGCAAGTGTGTTGGCGACGGCGAGGGAGGGCGGGGGAGGGAGGGAACGAGAGGGTAGCAATGAGGTGACGTCACGGACGACGGCGCAGGACGCGGGCGTCGGTCCCTCCCACGACGACGGATCGGCCATTCCAAGGCTGGCTACAACAGCATGCTACTGCCCCTAGCTACGCACGGACACGTTAAATCATAGCATTTAGAGCCTCGATCAGGTTACATATTGTTGTGATGAAGAAACGAGAATCACGCCGTCTCATTGAGAATCGAGTTGACATAAGAACACATTAAAATGGAAAAATAAAAATATACCAAAAGGATTACCAATAAAATAAACATTAAATTATATTCTGGGCTAGTGGCAACATGTCATTGATAGTGTGTATTTGTTCGAATATTGCGTAAGTCTGGAATGGTGTGTCAAAATTAACACAACACTTGATTGATGGCACTTGTATGAGTATTTGCCCTTATGGCCAATGTGGGGGCGAGAAGTGAGTGTTCTCTTGTGATTGATTAGTCGAAAATAAAAGGACCAGTTCATTTGTTTAAGGAATTTTAATGGGAATTGAATGTGTGAATGTATAACATGAAGAAAATAGTTTTATTTAAATTAATAATGTTAAATAAATAAAAAATACCAAACAAGAAACACGTAAAATTATATGAATGCGAAAATATCCTCTCTTCTAGCTGATGATTGTTGATCAAAACAAACCTCTTAGGCACTTTTTTATCTTGCAAAATGTGTTATGTACACCCTCGACCAGAAGTAAATCAAGGGCTGGGTACAGTGGATACCACTAGACCTCTTGATGAATTTACTTACGGGCGATGGTTTACATATGGAGGCAAGTTCCTAATATTATCCATCTGACTAATGTAAGTTGCGTTGAAGACCATGTTCACTTTGTGTCAAGTTTTTCGCGTTTATCATTGTTTAAATAAAACTGCATTCAGTTTTAACATCATTGCTGGAATACATATAATTTTTTGGCATTCACATTTGTGCGCGTGTGAGTTTCTTTCGGTATTGTTGTTATTCTGTTATTAAGATTTGAAGTTTTGTAAAGACACAAAGAGAACTTTAGAATTTCTTCATTGTGGCATTGAAATCTTTGCGGGATGTATGTGGTAAAACTTTGGAATTGCGTACTTTAGACAGTTTAATTAGTATACTGCGAGAAAAACTATAAAAAACATATTACTGTATATTATATCATCAAAAAAAATATTGAACTCGTTATTTTAATGGTTTAAACTACTAAAAAACTTTCCACAACAATTTCAGGTTCAAGTATCGAACTCCTTTAAAAAATCAATAACTAATAACTGAACAACCATAGGCTTGCAATTAAAATATTCGTATTAATTTAGAACAAAAATGTTATATTGTTAACATGAGAATGATTTGAATGGACATTTCCAAATGTGAGACAATTTAATCTCAAAACATAATTAACCTAGCACACTATAACAGAAAAAATGCTTTTCCTTACATATATCCGGTATTAGAAGTTGAATTGAGTCCACAAATACACATTATTAATAGAACTGATATTGTAGTCTTTATCTAAAGCCAACTGTTTTGTTTTCAGTACTAGGCTTCGTAAACCCATACACACCCAATCTAAATTGTTTACCATTGCACTACAGAGCACATACACGCGAATACCCGATGTCAATTGTTTCGATCGTGTCCAGTCCATCCCATGTACTCTCTACACTCAATGTTTATTTATCAGTGAACCATCACAAAGGGGCGGATTGTTTAAAAAGGTTAGGAATCCACACGGGTTTCCCCTCCCAATCCCCCTATCATGTTATTCCAATTTGTTCACTCATAACCTCTTGAAAGTTTAATGAACGTTTGATTCGACCCATGGACAGTGCATTTTTAAATGTTTCATTTATTTTCCCGTGTACAAAATCTTCAATGAAACATAACTGATTGGAATATGGCTTTCATTATTCAATAGTGAGTACTGTAATTAGTAATTATACATTTTACCTTGTGGTAAAGCGTTCAAGATTATTACAGCGATCCTGTATCATAAACAATTAGTAGGGCATATTGGTGCACATTAATTATTGAATGGTCAATCTTGAATGCGTGTATGGGCATAGACAATGTGTATTTAAAAAGTAACGCCTATTGAAACATTGTGTATCAAATATGCATATATTGACGCGCTAGTGTCACGGCAATATATGCATATTTGATATACACTAGTGTCACTACATGGTGCCATAACTGACATTGAATTTACACTTACAATAATTAAATACGTTCATACACCGAGTATGGTAATCTATTCGTAATTGTATTTCGTGTTTAGTGTATACATGGCCGGTAGACTACACTGTTATGAAGTAAGTAATTAGACCTGAAATACGTCTGTCGTTTGGTTAAAATCAGTTACAACGTATGCGCCTAAAATATCGCCAAACATGATCCGTTCTTCAGTTGTATATCGGACATCCCTTGGTCGAAAATACTAATGTGAAAGGGGGTAGTGGGGATCCATAATAACCAACAGTTTTATACATTTTCAACTGTGGTTTATTTGCATCAATATCAATTCTTGAAAAGAAGTTATATTTCACAAATTGCAGTAAAAATGTTGATAAAATAAAAAAATATGAGTAGGAAATTTTTAGAAAATGTAATTCGACGTTTTTCTTTAGTTGAATCACTAAGAACTACACAACGTCGCTTCAGACCTGGGTTAGATTTTGACTTAGAATACACATCGCAAACCTTGAATACTATGTTATACACATTATAATAACATTGTTTTATTTATTTCTAATAAACATAGTCTGTCTGATCACATGTGTCTTTTTTATAATTCACATACGTTTAAACTTATAAAATTAGCAATATGTTGACAAGCGCTTTGGTGAATTTATATTATTCTTTTGACAGTTAAGCATTGTTTTAAGCTAACGACAGTAATAGCCTTTGTCCATCTAGAATACTGTCTGAAAGTAAAACAGACTGCTGCATTCACTGACTTAACAAATCTTATTGTGTAAAGTTTCCGAAGAGTTACTTATTTATAATTTTACGAAAATCCAAGTTAAAACACTCGTGCAAATTGTAATCAAGGACAAACCATTCAAGACAGTCGATGATAATAATAACATTTGACTCCTTGATAACATACAAGACACTTATTATAGCATAGTAACGAGCTCGATTTCCCGTCATCGAAAATCCTGACTGAAGTTTACTCTAATTTTCCTCTGTCATGAAGTAAGTACATTTTGTTGTCATGCAATTACCCATTTATTATTTTAATAAGCCTGAAAGAGATAGCCAACACTCTCTTTACAATTTTGCAGCAAGAGAGCATGCCCTTTGGGAAAATGAAAGTGATGTACAGGTAGAATGAGTGTAAGATCACTGGTAACGAATACCAGTGGAGATTGCTTTGAGCAATCCTAACGTACAATGTTGGTATTCGTGACTTAATTTAATTTCACGCTACTTAGCCACAACGAACTAAACATTTCAATCCCCACCTGTTTACATTCGTAAAAGTTCAATTATTTCAATTGTATTTCGAATCAGTTTCCGACAATTAATAGCGCAATGAGCTAATTACTGCGTTATGGATTACGGCGCGTATGTAGGGCCGTGTAGGTGGACATACAGGCAGGCGGGTAGGTGGTGCGTGCAATCAATGTGGTTGCGTGACCGTCCACTCCATATGGCGCGGGCCGTGTTGGCCTAATGAAAGCTCGCTTACCACTTCCACGTTATTAAACTCAACGAACCCCCTACCTACCTAGGGGGATGTAATAATAGGGGCAGGTTGAAGAGCTGCGACATATGTTACAGATTTAAATAATAGTGCGGCTTAGCGAATTTTAGTGAAAAAATAACAGACATGCACAAGAGATTTGAAATCGATATCGTTAATTTCTATGTGTTTTACTGACAAATCCAATATACTTGCCTCATGTTGTGTAAGCGTATTACAAAATAACATGTGTCACTGTTCAAACAATACTGTTGTTCTACCTTCCTTTAAACACTATAAAATCTTTTGGTTTATTTTAATGTCGAGATAACGTATAATATTATGTGTTTTACCGTAGATAGTGTACACATAATAAGTATAAAATTTATTGTTTATATAACATAAACTCGTACATATGTGAACATAGATCTACCTTCGTTAAGCCTTATTTGATTCAAATTTGTCAAATATACAAAGAATTTACACGACTTAAGGTATGTGATAATTCGGATGCCATCAATCTAATTTGTGAATACAAGTAAAACACAAGTTTGGAATGAGCTTGTTAGCAAACATTCCCAAGAATGTTCCAGTATATACAGTATTTTGAAATACATGTTTGAAATAATACAATTTTCTATGTTTAGTTTTATATACCTAAAGTATTATATCGTTTGATTGTTGAAGTAAAGGCTACGTATAATATTAAGATTAATGTAAGAAGAAAGTCATAATTGTATTAATATGTTATAGTAAGTTTTTGCATACACTTTTTGATGAACAATACAAAAATACATTTAAAGAATTAATAAAACAATATCAATTTCACGGGCTAATATTTACCATGATGAGAATCTGCTGTTGAGTCGAACGTAAACACAAAACAGTGTATTTTGATGTTATGTATGGCCCATCTTAACGCGATTATCTGTTAATCTTATACACAGAAATGAAAATATATTTTGTATTTTCCTAAATGCAATTACATTATTATTATGTTACATAATAAAATATATACAAACATTTTTTATCACTGACAAGTTTTGATATTGCTTTGAGATGTTACTTAAATTTTAACACGCAGAATGAAATTAAAAGGGTGATGATTGCACATAGACACAATTGCGAATAAAATAATACCAAAAGTAGCCTTCGTCACCCGATAAGTTTAAAAACACACCTGCGAGCGTGTGTTGAATGCTGGTATTTGTAACCATTGTAAAACGAAGCCAATCTCACCATCTGATTGCCGGGAGTTGATCTGACCACATCCGAGGGGGGAGGGGGGGGGGGAAATCATATCCTATATCGCCACCGAAGCGCGTTTAATAATTCAAACCACAGAAAATGGTATCTGGCTTAAACCGCGGCCACTGTGTGGTTGATGGGGTTCCATTCTGCTAGAGAGGGCACAATCAGCGCCTTGGCTTGGCTTGGCTGCATGCTTGCATGCTAGACTCTAGATTGATCGATGCTGGAGAATGCAGCTCGGGAATACACGTTATAATCCTATCCCTTAAGACAAACAAGACCATACTTGTAGATTACGTATGTACAATAATTGTTTTTCGTTTTACAAAACTTCATTCCGCTCTAAAATCTTATTTTGTATTTAATTTCAAAAAGAAGAACAGAGTAAAATCATATTTAAACTACCACTCTGTTAATTTGATTGTAACTATGTCTACATAGATATACAAATACGCGCAACATACTTTTGGTGCTTTATATTTGTGTAGGTTTAGTTAAACGCTAAAATATGTTATGTTAAATTTAAAATACTTTATACCAAAAGTGTTTTGTTGAATCTTTCGATAAATAATTGCAATGCCCAAATCAGGGATAGAAGACACCCGTTATTACACTTATATTGCCTCCGTGTTAAAGTTTAATGGCGGAGGTACAGAGTGTAGAAATATTCCAAGTTTATGTGGGGACAGCCCCACCGCTTTTCCCCAAGATCACCAGAAATGTTTTGTATCTTTCTTGACTGTCAACATAATATTGTTCTCCCTTATGAGCGTATTTCAATTAATACGTTTATTTATTTATTCAACGTGTATCCTATTCAGTTAAAAAACTGATTTACAAAGGAAGACAACTAAATAAATCTAATTACATTACAGGCACAACAATGAACTACAGTTAAGTAAATATTTTAACTAGTAAAATTACAACAACAATGCGATAAAACACAATTATTTTGGTAACAAATTCAAAAAGGATATTAAATTCAATTAATTAACGAATCAAATATAAAAGGGAGGGGTAATAAACCCATATGTCTACTACGTACGTGCACTCTACGTTGGCCAACTACAACCAATGTGTATTTTACAATCAGATAGTACACACGGTTCATAATTTAAAAAATACGATCATTGAAAGATCACAATTAAACATTAACCGTCGAACTTCTTACTAACCTATCAATAGAATCGAATACTAATATACGAGAAAAAGGCTCATGCTTAACGCGCGAGGCTCTGATACCAGATTTAGCTTTTTCCGTTGTGTTTTATTGTGTATGTATTTATTTGATTTTTTGCTATTGTGCGAAATCGTGTTCCTGAATGCAGGAACCAAACAAATCATCGATTCGGCATCTCACAAATTATTGATCGAAAAGCTAAGTTTATGTTTTTTAAAACTAATTGATTCTTTATTGTTATACTGACTGTTTTGTTCTTATTTGTACATATCAGTACTTTATAAATCATTACTTCATCATCGTATAGGAAATTCACTGTATGTAACATTATCATTATATTATTAGCTATTGATTTATAATTTTTGTTGTGAAGTGTTAACCAAATGTATATTTACTGAAATGTTTATGTTCCACTGGTTTTATTATGTTTACGTTTTTATTATGTTTACGTTTTTATATTATAATTTTAAATATTTTGTTCTAGTACCTCAAGGTTAAATGGCAGCAATGCTGTATTTGAGTAAACCCAATAAATAAATGAATAAACTAAAGAAGGACCTGAAATAGTTTTGGGTCGGTTTTCCACGGATAATAAAAAGAATATTTTAAAACACGCTAGGAAATCAGCTAACAGAATCATCTAATAACTATAAATTATTTGTAGCTCTCATCCACCATCGTGTGATAGTAGGCAATGAAATTTATTAATCGTCGAGTCGTATTTCACAGTAGACACTCTACCCCTTAATCCGCACCCCTTGAGCGGAAGTGGGAGCGCGTGTCGTGATAATGTTTCAACACACGTGTTTAAGAGACTTGTTGCTAGCACGGAATACGCTCTTTAACAGCCATTAAGTCGTTTCCTCCAGGATGCGCGCGCACACTTGGGTCACGTGGCTTGCGCATGTGCAGACTGGAGCGAGGGATTCACCGAAACAAGACTCGTCTTGCCGACATGTTTGGCTAGAGTTTACTCCAGGATGCGCGCGCACACTTGGGTCACGTGGCTTGCGCATGTGCAGACTGGCGCGCACATTGGGTGTCGAGATAAGTTATATTATGTGTTTTACGGTAGATGGTGTACACATGATAAGTATAAAATTTATTGTTTATATACATAAACTCGTAGATATGTGAACATAGATCTACCTTCGTTTAGCCTTATTTGATTCAAAATTGTCAAAAATACAGCGAATTCACACGACTTAATGTATGTGAGAATTCGGATGCCATCAATCTAATTTGTGTATACAAGTAAAACACAAGTATGGAATGAGCTTGTTAGTAAACATTCCCAAGAATGTTCCAGGATGTATACAGTATTTTGAAATACATGTTTGAAATAATACAATTATCTATGTTTAGTTTTATATACCTAAAGTATTATATCGTTTGATTGTTGAAGAAGTATAGGCTACGTATCATATTTAGATTAATGTAAGAAGAAAGTCATTGTATTAATATGTTATAGTAAGTTTTTGCATACACTTTTTGATGAACAATACAAAAATACATTTAAAGAATTAATAAAACAATATCAATTTCACGGGCTAATATTTACCATGATGAGAATCTGCTGTTGAGTCGAACGTAAACACAAAACAGTGTATTTTGATGTTGTGTATGGCCCATCTTAACGCGATTATCTGTTAATCTTATACACAGAAATGAAAATATATTTTGTATTTTCCTAAATGCAATTACATTATTATTGTTATTATGTTACATAATAAAATATTTACAATCATATTTTATCTCTGACAAGTTTTGATATTGCTTTGTGATATTACTTAAATTTTAACACGCAGAATGAAATTAAAAGGGTGATGATTGCACATAGACACAATTGCGAATAAAATAATACCAAAAGTAGCCTTCGTCACCTGATAAGTTTAAAAACCCACCTGCGAGCGTGTGTTGAATGCTGGTATTTGTAACCATTGTAAAACGAAGCCAATCTCACCGTCTGATTGCCGGGAGTTGATCTGACCACATCCGAGGGGGGAGGGGGGGGGGGAAATCATATCCTATATCGCCACCGAAGCGTGTTTAATAATTCAAACCACAGAAAATGGTATCTGGCTTAAACCGCGGCCACTGTGTGGTTGATGGGGTTCCATTCTGCTAGAGAGGGCACAATCAGCGCCTTGGCTTGGCTTGGCTGCATGCTTGCATGCTAGACTCTAGATTGATCGATGCTGGAGAATGCAGCTCGGGAAAACATGTAATAATCATATCCCCAATTAGACAAACAAGACCATACTTGAAGATTACGTATGTAGAATTATTGTTTTTCGTTGTACAAAACTTCATTCCGTTCTTTAATAGTCTTGCTCTGTGTAAAAAAATATTTAACACATAATTTTAAAAAGAAGAACAGAGTAAATCAGATTTAAACTACCACTCTGTTAATTTGATTGTAATTAGGCCCACATAGATATGCGAATACGCGTAACATCATGTTGGTGCTTTATATTTGTGTAGGTTTAGTTAAACGGTAAAAATGTCATGTTAAATTTAAAATACATTATACCAGAAGTGTTTTTGTTGAATCTTTCGATTAATAATTGCAATTCCCAAATCAGGGATAGAAGATTCCCGTTATAAACCTACTAGTGTCTCCGCGTTATAATTTAATGGTGGAGGTACAGACTGTTAAAATATTCCAACTTTCTGTGGGGACAGCCCAAACGTCTTTCCCTCTATATCACTAAAAATATTTTGTATCTTCCTTGACTGTCAAAGAGACATAATATTGTTCTCCCTTATGAGCGTATTTCAATTAGTACGTTAACTATATGACTACGTACGTGCTCTCTACGTTGGCCAACTAAAATCAAAAAGTGTATTTTAAAATCAGTTTGTGCTAGTGTTGTAAAATTTCATGAAATTTATTTTTGTGAAATATTTCGTGAAATATTTCAATTTAAATTTTACTGCCATTAAAATATACCTCCTGATGGTAATCTCCCCATATTTCACATCACGTAAGCTTTACATGCAACATTGACGAGATGAGAATTTTATTGCTATGGCAAGCATTCTTTTCTCAGATTACGGTACAGAAAGGTATGACGACGTGGCGTGGAGTCATTCTGTAGTACAGCAGTACAGTAAGAGTAAGGTAGTTGAAGAATAAAAATATGGAAACAAAACAAGGACAATAAACTCTTTGTATTAGGATGTAAAATTGTGCCTTTATTTTATATTTATGTGTTGACATTGTTCCTTTTAAAATACCGGTATTAAAAAATCATTATTTTTCTACTTAATTTATAAACAAATGGGCCCTAGTATTGTTAATACCTTTCACGGAGGCTTGAAATATTTCACGTTAAAAAATTTCACATGAAATATTTCACTGAAATATTTCAAGGCTTACAACACTAGTTAGTGCACACGGTTCATAATAAAAAAACTACGAACATTGGAATATCACAAACTGTCGAACTTCTTACTAACCTGTCAATATAGTCCAAAACTAATTATAAGGGAGAAAGCTCAAGCTTAACGCGCGAGGTTCTGACACCGGAGTTAGCTATTTCCGTCGTATTGGACAAACTATCACAACTAATACACCGAGTTAGATAGTCTTGGGTCGGCTTTCCACGGATAATTAAAAGAACATTATAAAACACGCCAGAAAATCAGGTAACAGAATTATCTAACAACTATAATTTGTAGCACTCATCCACCATCGTGTGATAGTAGGCAATGAAATTTGTTAACCATCGAGTCGTATTTCACAGTAGACACTCTACCCCTTAATCCGCACCCCTTGAGCGGAAGTGGGAGCGCGTGTCGTGATAATGTTTCAGCACACGTGTTTAAGAGACTTGTTGCTAGCACGGAATACGCTCTTTAGCAGCCATTAAGTCGTTTCCTCCAGGATGCGCGCGCACACTTGGGTCACGTGGCTTGCGCATGTGCAGACTGGAGCGAGGCTCACAACCATTCACCAAATAGTTTTGTTGTAATTTAAACGTACATCTACGCATAACCGTTGTCATCTATGTAATGCATTTTACATTACATCAGAACACTATGTGTGAACATGAATATGTGATTACGATAGGTCATCAGAGTTAATAGTAGGAATGCTGTGATTGCTCTCTCAAGGGACCAAAGGAGGCAAATTATTGAAATCAGTACATGTTGTTCATGTACAACTTGTCACTCATGCGATTAGGCTGGGAATTCATTCCTTGGATGAGAAGTTTAAAAATATATATTTATTGCGGAAAAATTCCACAATAATTTGCTTTTTGATTATCATTTAGGAGAACCCCTACATTTAGGATTTCTGTTGCACTCTTTCGAGCTATACTTTTCGAATAAAGGTTTCACGTATAACGAATGAATTACTTCTATCGATACACTCTATACTTAAAACAAAGGCCTATTTTTTACATTTCCATGCCATGACATAAAAAGGAGCACATTCTGAGCAGGAAATCGAATGTTTTGATATAATTCTTCCTTTCTGTATCTTATTGTAATCATATCAGTTGTATTTTTCTTCAAACAAAAGAAACATATTGCATTTAATATTTCTGTTATTTTATTAAAACTAAAAAAATGACAAGGTGTAAACTGCAATTTCAAAAGATATTTGGTTTCACCTTTCGTGCAGGGAAATACACTGAGAAAAATTATGATTCCGAAATGATTATGTTTCTTTACTTTACGACCAATTTTTTCCCTTTGACAACAATGGTACACATTTAACGTTTGTATCGTTTCATGAGGTGTTTCTGACCTAGTAATTTCCACCACTTCAATGGAACTATAAAAGCTGTATTATTATTACGCATTATTTTTAACTAGGAAAACGCTAAAGTCCCACCGCGTTGATGGATGAGCTTTTTAAAGTTTTTAGTTTGCGTGGGATATCTTTACTTTTGCAAGTGCTTTGTTTTGTTGCCTACGCATTGTAGGTGATTGTTGTCAAAATTTCTATTGTTTCTTGTCAATTGGTATTATTTACCGTAAAAACTTATATTAAAAGCTTTATTTCTATGGATTCTGGCTAACTTTTTCAACTTTTTCTTTCAAAAGGTACTACATCACCATAACCTTAATGTCCATGTATAATATGAACGTTGTAGCCCCACCCGTTTGGTCAGAATTGGCCCAAATGGCACGAAAATATCGCACAAAAAATAAAAAAACTTATATAAAAAGCTTTATTTCTATAGATTCTGGCTAACTTTTTCAACTTTTTATTTCAAAATGTACTACATCACCATAACCTTAATGTCCATGTATAATATGAACGTTGTAGCCCCACCCGTTTGGTCAGAATTGGCCCAAATGGCACGAAAATATCGCACTAAAAATCGGAAAAAATCGTAAAAGTACGATATTCATGAGAAATATTTCTTCGATTGTACTCAAAAACGTGGCAAGTCTAAGTTCAGAGATTTCAAAGGTCCTGTCAAATTTACATCCAGATCGCATATGTCGTTTGCCCGGTAGAGAGCGAACAAACAGACAAAAATACAAAAAAAAAAAAAAAAAAAACAAAACACCCGAGCTTAATTTTTTGGGGGGTCAGTGTAATTGAAGTCTTCGCTTCGCTCATCCAATTAATTGACTCACACATTAAAATACGTCCGCAATGTTACGATTCACCGTGCACAGTGCTGACACAATATACGCATTGCGTTCATGTAGCTTTGCACGACCCACCATTGAAAGCGAACGCTGATGTCGGATTAGAGATTGCGAGATGGGGAATTATTACAGTAGTACCACCACAACAACAACAACAACCGCAGTCGGATCAAGTCAGCGAGCGTCCATGACAACTGATTATGAACTAATGCGCTAAGTGCCCGTAAAGGCCGAATCAACGAGTCGCCTCTGAATCGGAACATTAGGCGTTAATGTGGATTGCAATGCAATGCCCATCTATGCTTAATTTCATCTCCGAAATGGTTTGTTACCTATTCATGTCCGAGCGGGCATGATTTATTCATGACGGAGGCTGGCGGACAACGACTGGAACAGCCAACCCTCAACTCCACTTCGGAATTTAGAATTAATTAAAACAAAATTATTAATATATGGAAAACGTTAAAGTTAGTGCTTATTTGATAAGGAGATAACCAAACGTGATTCAAGGAGAACTAGAATAAAGATGCATTATATATTTTGTAAAGCTTATCTTGTATAAATAACTAAACGTAATTAAATGTTAGAGAAACAGAAAATAAGTAAATAAATAATAAAGTCGTTTAAAAGTAATATAATATAAACAATGATAGCAAAAATAATGACAAATCTAAATATAGCATAACAATGTACATAATATGACAATACAAAGATCAATTTACGATAACCAAGAATTACGCAAGCAAGGCAAATATACACATACAAAATAAAAGTGTTTTCATGAAGTAAGTTTATATTAAATGTTAAAGTGTTCTTATTTGTCGGCAAAATCATAACATTGTTGCAGTTTAGTCAAGAAAATCTATTTCTAGTACAAGGTAAATAAAATTCAACGATGCCTTATTATTTATTTTACATTTTAATCAGTTATGAAAATATTTTCAAAAAAATTGTGAACTTTCGCAATTTTAACAAATTCACCCCTCTTTATAAAAAGTTCGTTTCTATTCTTGAAAATTTCTAGAAATTTCTACAATTCCCCACTCTAAAGAAATTATATCTTCCAAGTGCAAAAATATTGAAATTATCTACGAAGCCCCTCCTTGAAGCCCACCCTCTTTGAATGCTTTCATTTTTTATTGCCTATAAACTAACGAAATTATATATCTCGTGATCTATGTGATGCAGCTTCCCCAATATCTTGAGATATAAGGGGATGAACGTATACATGATATCACCCCCTAGAAGGGAAGGGAAGGGTGGGATCCTCAAGGAAATCATGGCGGCCTTTTCTCGCAAATAGAGATTGCGAGGATGCGAAGAGTCGGCCGGGTAGATCACATTATGTAAATCCTGCTTTAGCCCCCCACCCTACTCACGCTCTATGGTTTTTGATATGACAAGATACAAGCACAAGAACACGCGAACATGTGGCCTCGCGTACGACATCATAGTAATCAGTGTTGTATGGGGGGAAATCATGACTAAACAGGAGGGATTTGGTTACATTTCCGATAGTTTATGGAGCTGAATGTTTATCAGGAATAATGTTTGAATGTTGATGTTTATTGCTCTTATCATTTATAATTTTTCGCTTGATACGTGTGTACATAATTTTATTGGAGTGATTAACCAATCATATAAATTTTTAAAATGTTGTAGGCAATACCGTGTTTGCAGGGATTTTTTTAATATTTGGTGGAGGTGCCGGGTAGAAATCACTGTAAAATATAAAATTTGTAATTTGTTTCGTTAATATTTTACTAAGTTTTGGAATAGTCACTATTGCTGAATAAGATCATTACTTTCTAAAAAAGATTTTATGTAGTGCCGTACAATCTACTTACAAAATATAAAATGTAATTGGTTTCGTGTAATATTTACTAAGTTGGAATAGTCACTATTGTGTCTGATAAATTCAATTACTTGTCAAAATAAGGATATTGGAGACGGTGCCGCCACTCTATAAGAATGATCGTTACTATTATGAGATACGTTTGCGGTAATAATAGTAGAAGCTAGTAGTATTTATAGTTTACCATAGTACCATTTACATGATCTGGAAACAAAGTATAAAACAGTATTGGCCACCAGTATTAGACAATCAATAAAGGCCTTTCGGATAATTATGGTCATTTCTTCTTGTAGTTCTGTTAATACTATCTTAACGTTGTTCCCGAGTGGTTAAAAACCCCAGAGAAGACTTGCGCCTCGTCAGGTGACTAACTAGGGGATAGTTTGCGAGCGAAAAACAAGGGCTATTTTATAGCAGCGTTTACATTTTCAGTGAGAAACCATAGGTAGAAAAACTATTTGTAGCCAACTGCAAGCTGAGATAATAAACGCTATTGGATAATATGTCTCAGTTGTAAAGAGCTCGACGATATCCTTAAAATTACTATTATACAATAAATAGTATTAAATAATGGAACTCAAGACGATCAAGGTGAAATCACTTATTACTCTTAGTATTTTAAAAAAGGTCAGAAAAAGTTTAAGTTTACCTAAAAGATAATACACATATTTAAAGATACGTCGTGAACTCATCGATAACTTAAAAAGTTAGTAAAAAAGTAAATAGTATAAGTAAAAAAGTAAGTTCATTCATAAATATTTAATTTGTTTATACTGGAAGCCCGACGATGCTTTCAGAGCCTCCACCACGTTGAACGTAGCTAGCAAACAATTTGAAATCTCCAGGCACGAATTCCCTGATTGGAAATCTTACTCGATCCTGATGGGCTTTCTCTCCCCCCTTCCCCTCCCATTACCTGACCCACCGTGCCTCCCCTTCCCTCCCCCTTACGAGCCAGAGTAAACTCTGCTTGACCTTGGCAAGGCAATGTTTTAGTAAACTTTTATTTCGATAAACACATTTTTAATTCTTATGTTCAACTCAATTAAGATGGCATTTCACTGCTCAGGTTCGGTAGAAGCTGAAACATACTTTGCCATGCCGATGCACCCCGCCCTGTCGAACACTAACCCCCCCCCCCTCGACTCCCCCATCGCTTACAATCCCAAGCTTGGGAGTCGGACTCGGTTTATGTAATCTAATATAGAGAAAATAAATCCACATTTGGCCTGACAGCTACACACTGTCTCTGGCGGAAGCGATCAGAGTACAGCACGGCGACTACATCAGCTCTGCAGGAATCTATTCCCTTGGGAGGGGCCCATAAACTCAACGTTCGATTAAGACGAGCTCTTAATACTTGTATGTAATTAATAAAGAGCATGTGTTTTGTAACTATTTTTAATTTATTTACTATATACCGCATTATCCAGTAAAATGTGTTTTCTTCAACTTTCCGAACCATATCACAAGTGTTTTCCGGGCAATCATTTTCATAGGTACTGGGAGATAATCATGCTACCGGTGCAGAAGTACAGTCTTCATAACCCGATTGGGCCTAATGGGCTTTAAATTGGTTTAAATATTAAAATACACTTCTTCAGTTTACTAAATGCTTTTTACGTTAATTTGTAAAGCACTGTTACTAGATACGAAAAAGGATTAAGTAGAAAAACGCGTAAAAACGAGTAAAAACTGTAAGCTTTCTTAGAAAATTTGGTTTATGATAAGAAAGTGCTATAGAGTGCCTAGAAACTAACACTTATAACAATATACCACATAATCTTGCAAATTAATCAAAATTTATTATAACAATCTTCGAGATTTAATATGTGCATAACTACTTGGCTATTTATTCATTCTTTGTTTATTTGTTATGCGTTGCAATCACATAATGTGGAATCACATTACGAAGACTTACTAAAGAATATCTTCTTAAAAGTGAATACGTTAGCACAGATAATTTATTATAGAAATCAAAACGCCCAACAAATCAAGCTCACACTCGCGCCGCTTAAGTTTCACGGTGTCGTTTAAATCCCCATTAACATTTTACCTATTTCTCCCCGAAATTCCCGCCACGTCATCCTAACCGTCAACGGCTCTTTTTATTGCATTTTCAAACTCAATTTATAATTGCAAATCCAATTTCAGTTCCAAAGAAGTGGATGTTAAAAATAAAATTTGTTTTCATTCGTCCTACCAGGCTTTTCTAGCTTGCACGAAGTCGTGTTGAAGACGTTATGTGCTGTAAAACTCTGCTAGTGTTTTATTTAGTGGGGAGGCTCCCGGGCCGGCGGCTTGAGTTAGCCCGTGAGAGGGCGCCCCCCCCCCCCCCCCACTAATAATACATTCCAACTGAAGGGGCTAATTGAGTTGTCGTTTTGGGATCCACACATTCGCAGGTCCTGCCTTAGTGAATAATTTCGGGCGCGACGTTAAAATATGCAACTATCGTGGCATCTCGCCGACACTCCCACCACCGCTTGCAAGATGAAACGGAAAAATTTCCGTCTTAAGATATTTTTCTAGGGAGTTGTTTCTTTTCATCCGGCATTAAGGGGCCCTGGTTCAACGGAGAGGGGTTAAGAATCGTGTACATAATTTACAATTACTTTTAACGCCGCGTACTTCGTATCTTAACGTTTTCCAAGGAACTCGTGAAATTTTATAACGATCTCTCGACGGACAGGTAAAAAAGTTTGTCTTCTTTTGAAATGCTCGAAGAGAGAGAGGTAACCGTATTCTACGCCTGCTGTTTATGGCTTACACTTAATATGAATCTAAATTAATTATGAGCGAAACTTTATTCTGGCGCAAGACAAGACTTTGAGAAGAAGAAGAAGACGGAGATGAAGTTAGTAGCGCGTGATTAGGCAAGAAGCACCTCGGAGCGCGCGAGCTAACAACGCAACTGTTATCAGAAGATTATTTATGAGAAACCAACAACATGAATATTACATTTTAGTTGTAAGGAATGTTTTAATTTTATATGACTTTATTATAGAATACAGATATCAAACGTACAGTCAACAAATTGTGATAATTATTGTTATCATAAAATAGGTACATCGTTGTTATAAGGAAACAAACTTACGAATATCTATATATATACCTTCAAAAACATTCCGCGTCTTTAGACACGAACTTGATTAACTTAGAAATATATTGGAAAATACAAACAAAAAACAGAAAATTATTCAATTTTACATAATCACAAACAAAATAACAAAGCAACATAAAACATAGTTAAATTATTAAATAAACTTATTATTAAGACGTAGAAAACATCTAAAACCAGATTACTAAACTTTGAATTCAACGAATAATGTTAAAATCATACTTTTTGCAGGAAGCATTTCAGAAATAGAGAGATATAATACTTGGAAATTTCTGGACGTTTGGAACCTTTTAATGCTGGTTCCAAAACAAATGTACTTAATAATATTTTAAAATTGGCACTCGTTGTTATTCATTATGTGGTGGTTTTCATTAATCGTTTGTGAGAGTCAATAATAAGTGGCAATGTATAGCTGTACAGAATAGAAAAATACATATCAAATGTGAGATGTTTTAGTGAAAACGTTGCATTTTTACTAGCTTCGCCAACGTGAAGTTACATTGGTTACAAATCATTCGATAGTTTTTTAAACGGGTCGATTTTATTTATTGGTGTAATATTGCACTTTTTAATTTATATTATATTTTCCATACAGTCTCGTCTCTTTGGTCAAGACACACAACGACGTTATAATATAAATAAGTAACAATTGTTTTATAAAACTGAACCCGGCACCTCCACCAAACTAGGCAATGTATACATTAAAATTTCAACTGTACAAATCGTGCAAGTTAAAATTATTTATCTTTTTACTTTCATGTAATTATCGTGTTGAAATAAACGATTTGTTTTTAAATCTTCTCAAGTAAGCTCTCATCAATATTTTGGAAATACTATCGCTCACAGTAGGCTCTTATTTTAAAGTCATAACCTCAAATTTGAGAGGTGTTTTGCATTTAAGTGTCTCATGTTTACATCACAGTTTAGAACAGTTCTCCATTTAAAATTCCCGCCACATATTTCTTGTAAAGGTCGTTATCGTGGCGAGGAATCAATTTTGAAAAGACGTTCAGCATCGCCGGGGTAGTTTATATCCGGTTAAGCGAACGGATTCCGGCACTAGGGCTGACAAACTGCCGAATAAAATCTAACGCTCACATAATATTATCATCTACACCTGGTGAACACTCAATGGTTTTATCTGCTCGAATTTATTGATGCGTCTGATTCGTCTGGAGAAAATCTGATCTAAAAACTGTTTTGATTGCCAATTTCATAGGTCATTCATAGAATTATCAGTTAGTGGAAGTTTTTAGACTATTGTCTATTGTTTTGTCAAAAGATTATGTAAAGAACCGTAATGTATTTTTGTATAACATTTTTGTATTCAATATTATTATAATCGATGAAATGTTGAATTTTAAAACTATTCTGTGTAGGCTTACATATTATAAATAAAATAAAATATGCATAGATTTAGTCAAAGTTTAATGTTAAAACATTGTATAAACCACCCCACGGAGCAATTTATACGCAATTAAACTCTTTCGTTCATAATGGAAAACAAATTGTTGATATTAAATATTATCCGCGTGGTTTTTTAACATTATTTTTGCATTTGAATTCAGATCTGGATATGAATCAATTTAATACCTGAAGCATACTACTTTATTAGATGTCCCATTGTTTGTTGCACAGCTTGTTAAGCTTTGGATTATTTAGTTGCGTTATGTTGTGAATGTATGTGTTTGTGAATTATGTTACAAAACCATGCGATTTTATGGTATTTACACTGTTTGAGCAACTTAATCGTAAAAAATTGAAAATTTTCTCACCGAAGATGGAGAGACATTTTGTAATTTCAAAACGGGTTACTCATTATTTTAAAGACCTTGTGTTGATATTATTGACTACAAACATTTTTTAAAAGTCGTTTGATGACTGTGATTATGTTTCAAATTACCATCAATTTCGATATTCAAAATTGATATTTTGCCATCGTCGCACAAAGAATACACAACACATTCCAATATGTTGCTTATAAATTCGCAATGCCCCCCTTTCTGAAGTGCATGTAAGACACTGACTCTTGTTGTTAGAAGCGATGGAGGGGGAAGAGGGGGGGGCGGCATGAAGTGAATCCGATTCAAAGTGCAAGGATAGGGTTCAGATACGACTCCCTTTTGTACGGAATATGGTATTTGATATCCACGTCTCTGGAGAGTTCACAGGCGTGACAGCAGCACCCGCGAAGCATGGGAGGAAGGCTCATACACACGTCATGTGGGATAATTCCGCCTCCGTCGAGGAATTCCGCTCTTTCGCCGTCTTCTTTTTACATATAAGTGAAAGGAAAGTAATGCAATGGCAAAATAACGCAAGCAAACAACAAATACAAACACAGCGCTTCGATTCCAGAGTCGAGAAACACTTTTGGAAATGAAAATGCGTGACTGTCAGTCTATATAGTGGGTTCAACAAGTATCCAGTGGGCCGGGACTGCGTCAATAGGCTGCCTGTGCCTGGAGAAACGTCGCTTGACGAAGATGTGCGAGGATGTTCCGAAATATCTTGTGTGTAAGTGATTTCGGAACATTCTTTAGCCAAGAGCAAATAATGATGGGACAGGTTCCCTGCGGTGGAAGGGCCATGCCTGCTTTATTGTCTCTATAATTTTTACGTAATACCCAAAAATAGTGTTGAGAAAGTGTGAAAAGTGGTTCCAAACAACAAATGTATTATTTTATTTGTTATAAACTGTATAGTATATGACAGTATAATATATACCTTAACAAAGCTGTGTATTATTTGCTTTATTAATTTTGAAGAATAAATGTTTGCTTTACAAAACAAAAATTAAGAAGTATTATTATAACACATTGAGATAACGGAGGCATTTAAAAGTAGCAACTATAATGAAAAAACAATGTATATCAAATGTTAAGTGATAGTATGGTTGATGAATTTTCTGTAAAGGTTTACATCACGTTTTATGTTTCATCAATTTATTGTTTAATGAATGCTAATGGTAACACGTTACAAGTAATTCTATATGTTCACGAAACAATTAACCACAGTACATCTTATACACAATCTCACATCTTAATCACATTATTAAAATATAAATGTATTGTTATCTAGTATTTTCACCACTCGACCAGAATTCCGAGCTAAAGCTAAGGAGTTTCAAATTATACGTGACCATTTTCACAAGGGTTACTTCGTACTCCACAAGAGAAATATCTTTGGCCGTATCTGGTACTCTCATGGTTCTGCCTTCTAGGGTTCTCAAGGCTGACCTTTATATAAATTAGTTCATGACATCCCATCGAGGTCGGCGAAACTTCTGAAATAAATAGATATCACAATGAGTATTTCTCCTGGCGCGTTGAATGCCTGGTGTTGAGGGTAGATATCTGAAGGGTGGCGTTGCCGATGATGTATGTGTAGATGCGCAACAATGAAGTAAAATAGCAAATATTCTTGGGCTGAAAATGTGTTATCTTCAGATTCTTTTTTAAATACTAAAAATGTATTTTTAGTTGGTTGTAAAAAAGTGTGTTATAATATTCATTATTGGAGCTAAAAAAAATCACACAAGAAATACAACTTTAGGACCAAATTTGATTTGTCTTACAGAATAAATATATGTATATTAACTGGATATTTTACTGGCGTTAAGACAGAAAAACAGAATTGTAATTTAAAATTGATAATTATTTTCATTTTTGTAGTTTTCTACCATCCCCAGGGTTCTTATTTCTTATTTTAAAGTCATTACATACATTTAAGAGGTGTTTTGCATTAAAGTAGTGTGCAACAGACCGAACAGTTTAGTTCAGTTCTAATCTTAAAATTCCCGGAACATATTTCTTGTAAAAGTCGTTATCATGGCGAGGAATCAATTTTGATTTTCAAAAAATTGTATTTAACGTTATTGAAGCCGTTTCTTTCCCCGGCTCCGGCTCAAGTGATGAGAACCCTGCGCCCTGACATTGTTGTGCCCTGAGTGTCTGGGGGTGGGGGGTGGGGGGGGGGGTTCCCTTGACAAGACGCTCGAGGGTCTCTGGAGACGCCGAGCAACTCTCGGCACCAAGCACAGCCGTGCATTAGGAAAATTATTATGCGTCTCGTTTCCTTTTGACTGGAGGAGTCGCTGCGTACAAGTGGCGCGGTGCAGAGGGACACGCGCACACCCACACCCACACGCAAGTAGTGTTTCTAGCGAAGCGAGCTCCAAACCTGTTAGTCAACTTGCCTCGAGAAAGATTCACAAAATAATTTGGAAAGTTCAATGATGATAATATCCAGAATAGCAGGTATTTATATATTGTTTTCCCGACGAATTACAACAACCTAGAAGTTAGCTATTTTGAAGGACATTACAAGGCCAACCTTCCTTGCTTCAGGTGACTTACTAGGTTTTAGTGTTAATAATAGTAACAAGGTAATGTCGTAGGGCTAATTTACATCTCAGTACCACCATTTACATTTTGACTAAAGAAATAACACGATAAACCTTCAGTCAGGATTGCCTTTAAAGGTCTCGGGTGTAACGGTGTGCGAACCTTCATCAGTACACTTTAGCATTCTCTTGTCGGTGTAGTGTAGGCATTATCAAGATAGCGTGATCAAAGCTATCATGACTAGCAGTTATTGATAAACTTAAATCAACACTCTAAACGCAAACGACGGGGCTCGAACCCTGGATCTTCTATATTGAAAGCAACAACTAAGTAGCAGGAGAATGAGGGTTGAGAAAGCACCCCCCTCTAGGGGTCCTGATTACATCAAAACGAATATATTTTCTTACGGGGACTAGATAACCCTTCCTGGTTAAATCATGGTCGCGTTGACGAGTTAATCCAGCAAATACTACAGGGAGACAAGGCGGGTATCAAACTCTATGACCATCACGCCACAGCAATAACTAGAGTGATATAAAAACAAGCTTTTATCATCCGAGTATAAAAAATACATGCATAAACCTTAACGTAAGCAAACTATGTTTGTGTGTGGAAATTATGACAAGTCAAATATTTGATTGGCTTGACAGGTCGGCACGCTACCCGTCATGTGTAAATCTCTTTGTAGGGTCTACAAAGAGAATGTTGCAACAATGTGGTCGGGCCGCAACAAACACGGTGACGTCAGCTGCCCCTGCACCGTAGGCAACCTACAGGGGCTGCATTATTAATCCGTCCCCAACCGCAGCCGTTTCTAGTGCAGATTATGAAAAATGGTGACAGCAGAGGAAATGTTTAACACAACGCGGGAAAAATATTTTTCGACCGTTGTGTATTTATATGTGTTGGGTTTTGTACTAGAGAATCAATTGGTGCTAACTTGTATCAATTAAATGTCTAAATTATAGTTTCGTTTAGTTAGATTTTAGCGTAGCTGCATGAACTACTAATTATTATTGTTTGCACTATATACGTAAAATTGACAAAAACATAATAATTAAACATTTTTCGCTCCACCCTTGACGGATAGATTTATTGATTTTAGGAACGTAGGCAATCGATGATATTTTATTTATTTATTTATTTATTTATTTATTTAGCGTTTATACTATTCAGTTTAACTGATTTACAAAAAGAGGGCAACATTGTAATTAATGTGTTTGGCACCCCAACATCAATGAATGCAAGAACGAGCGAGAAACGTGTATAGTGGTAATCTTTGACTGAACCCGGCACCTCCACCAAAATATCGAAAATATTTCTTTTCGATCTGCAATCCCAACTATTTTTAGGTTTTTCTCATTCGTTAATGCGCAAACAAGGGGTTGAGACCTCTTAATTAGCTCTCGTACATCCCTCCACAATCCGCAACATACCTAGTTCACCAGAAGAGGGGCATACATTGCACCCTATAACAGGTTTCCCTTAGTATTTTATTGTACACAGAAGCGTAATGTTCCCGTCAGAGCATTACACCATCACTCAGTCACAATCTGTATCGCTCCCCAGTACAAGGCACGTGGTCGGAGTAATCATTGACAAATGAACATTTACAACGTTTTCGATCTGACATTTTTATATTCGTTTCCAGATGACAATACGTCTGGGACCACTTTTTCATTGTAAATGAAACAATACATTTGTAAGATTGATGTTGTCTGGAGTAATGTCTATTTGCTGTTTTGTGTCAATAATTATGATAGATTACGTTGCTTTTGTCAGTGGTTCTTTTAATGACTACAGTGTTTGCTTGTGTGGCCATGGTTGGTCTTGTGGTTTGAGGCTCTGCTTCGAATGCAGAATGTCCAGGGCTCGATTCCTGCTTTAGGCAGAAGATTTCTAGCTTCAGTTTTGGACTTAAGTCCATCAGTTCTTGACTTAGGAATGGGTAATCGATGACTTTGGAGCCGTCCTAGACACGAGGCACATAATATATTTTACGTTTACAAAGTTGTCTGTATTTTCAGCTGCAGTTGCGCATTTTATTTAAGAATTAGTAGGTAACGTATTTATGAAAAAAATAGATGAATATAGTTGTAGAAAAGTAGATATTCTCTTAGTGGGTTCTATAGTTGAGTGAAGCCATGTTGAAACTCTGGAAATCATTTTGATTCCTGGTTTTCAAACAATTTTTGGAATACACACAGCAGTCACCGCATACGAAACACAAAATCGCGAATAAATATTATTTTTTCGAATCCGTCATTAAAGTGTGCATCGCAAAGGGAATTGTCGAGCACGAGTGCATCGTGATTGACTAGCAAAACAGACGTGTGCTGTGCTTTGATCTGGAAAGACGGACAGGGGTCATTTACATTCGGGCGGGTGTTAATGGAGCGACTGCTAACGGCGGAAACACTGGACACAAATCGACGTACACTCAAAGTTGATTTTTAGCAAACTCGGGGAAAAAATGTGAAAAGTCAAACGTGAAGTGATGAAAAGGAATTTGATATTGAAATGTTCCACCTATGAACCTCAGAACACACGGAAATTAGCATCACGAATATATTCGCATGGGTTAATTAATAATGTATTTCATATTAGATCACTAGTATAGAGACTGATTTACATTTAGTTTATGTTTTCTGTTTTTCGTAGAGGGTGCGAAATCATGTAATCTGTACCGAACAAATATATGTTTACATTAATTCATTAGGGTGAACAATCGTACAAGGCGTTGGTTGTAAGGGTTGGTCCCTTAACAATACTTGGATGGTAATTTCAAACACGGCAGATTCGTCGAAGTGCTGAGCTGATTATCTTTAAATTTACCAAGAATACAGAATTTTCTCAATTTCATTAATCGGGAAACACTCCCGTAGGTGTAACAGATTTTATGTAAATCAATCAAAAAAAAAATAAGTCCTAGCGGGGGGACAATGTAAGGCCCCCTAAGAAAATACCCCGCTGGGATGGATTTTGTAGTTTCTGGATTTGATTTACATAAAATAATACAGAAGAAATTAAGTCAATGGTTTAAATAATGCAATTGGCTAAAACATGATCCCAGCAAGTGTGACACCGGCTTTAATCCTTAAATCAAATCAAACAATTTCTGAATTGTTTTCAATTTTAATAATACCATATTTTGTTTTAATTTTTAATTTGGAGCTGCCACATTAGAACAAATGCAAAAAGAAACATCTACAGTCCATCCATAAATCTACTTCTCATAGCTTTCTTCACATAAGTTTTTTGTTTTCTATCCAAACTACTCTATATGGTACACACAAACTATACAAAAGTATGAACAAAAAATAGCATTTATTCACAAATGTGAGTGTACAAAAACGACTACTATCTGTCAAGTGTGTATACGATTAATTTAGATGTTTACGTATGTATGTGTAAAAAAAAATAGAATGAGTCGTATTTTCAACAATTTTAATAACTTTCGCGTAAAATATATTCCCTAGCACAACAATAGTTTTCCCTCCTATGATGTAGCCTAATGCGCTAGATTCTGTGTCCTTGTCTAGTTTATCCTTGGCAGTAATTAGGCTCCGCGTGATGGATTGGACGAGCCTGTAGCTAATTGGAGGGTCAGGGTGGCAATGGCAATGTGTTAATTACTCCATGGCTGTCCTTTCAAATGCTTTCTAACGCAGCGGCCGCGGTGGATCTTAATGGACTTACGCCTGATGGCTTTGATCTCCAGAGGCTTGAATATGTCAGTCGATGTAGTGCGCAATTTGCGTTTCATCTTGTCACTCTCTCCCCCCTTCCCCCCCCCTTCCCCGCCCCTCACGCGCCGTCACACCAACCGACACGTGCTCTCTGGGAATGTGATGCTTTTAGGCAAGTGAAGGCACGGGGGACAGAAGCATGAAATACAACAACAACAACAAAACAAAAAACCAACAGTAACAACTACCACTACAAAAACAACAATACCATATTATCAACAACTACAACAACAACAATTCCAGCAAAATCAAAACCACAATCAGTAACAACATCAACAAAAACCTAACACAATGACGACTACAGTTATATAATTGAGTGGGTAGACTCTAAATACAAATTGAATTTAATTTTAATTTTATTTACAACAACAAACACAATAGCAACAACAGCAACACCCCTTGAATCCTGACAAACTTTCCTAGCTTCTTGGACGCTCGCAGATCAACATTCAATTCATTTGTCCAAATTTCAAAACTACGGACTCATTTCAGATAGCATGAAGCAACTTCATTGATTCTTTGCCCTATTACCGTAGGGGCATGAAACATTGTGAAATGTTGTCTCTTATTGTAAACATATGATAATTGGATGAGCGAAGCGAGCGAAGCGAAGATTCCATTTCACTACACTGGAAAAAAAATCCGGAATGTTTTTTTTTTCTTTCTTTTTTTTGTATTTTTGTGTGTCTGTTAACACGATTCCGGCTAAACCGATACTCCGATTGTGATGAAATTTTATGGAGGCCTTCGAAATCTCTGAACTTAGAACTGCCACGTTTTTGAGCGCAATCGGGAAATTTTTTTCTCATAAAAATCGCAATTTTACGATTTTTTCGATTTTTAAAACATTTCTTCGACTTATAACATCTACATGCTTTATCCTATTGTAATGATTTTTTCACAGAACCTTAATTTTATGAATTAATATATTTGTGTAAAATTTGAGCGCAATCGAATAACTATTTCTTATGAAAATTTCATTTTTACGATTTTTTCTTTTTTAAAAATTACGATTAATTAAAAAAATAAAGTTAATTTTTTATTTAATTTCATTTTATTAAAAAAAATCTTCGACTTATTATTGATTTTTTCACAGAACAACAGTAAAAATCCGCGTAACACATGGCAACTTAGTGCACCAATTACGCTCATCCAACAACGCGTTTTCCTAATATATTTACTCCCGTCGTTTAAAGTATTTTTTGATACTCAAAGCAATTCATTAAGGTCAATAGAAGACATATTTTAATTATTCGTTCATATAACATATATTCATATAACGGAAAATTTAAAAGTATTCCTACATAATACAAAAATATATATTATATGAAGGCTTAACGACACGTGATTGTAAAACAATTGCTGAAGGAAAAACGTACAATCATGCCAAAATAGTGGACTTTTTGTAAAATCTTTTTGTTCCAAAGATAAGAAACTTGACATTAAAAAACTTTTACCACACTTTCGAAAACAAACATTTTTTTGATAAATCAAATGCAGTGATTGTGAGACTCGCAAGCAACTTCAGTAGAACGTTGTTACTCCCGCCTACACCGTATTGATATGCGAGTAGAATGCAGTGGGCTCCAGGCACCGCCTTGTAATGGTCCTCGAGGGATCCCCGCGGCCGCCTCACGTCTTACAAGGCGGTGACTCGACATGTGACGTGTCAGACATGTCCGCCCTCCAATGAAACGTCGTAAATGTGCACGTGCTTATGAGAGATGTACTAACATCTAAACTCGGTGAGTTTTATGACCGTACAAATGTTACGTTTCAAATAGAATGAATTTGTTAGCGTTCGGTCGGGTGGGGTTCAAGAAGGCGGTGAGAATTGAGAATATCGTTGGGGTTTACTGCAGGAAATAGACCCGGGGTAATTTAGAAGCGAGGATGAGAACGGTTTAGATCACAAAGAGCACTTTCCGGGATGTTAATCTTGACTCACTTCTTTCTTTTTGGAAGATTAAAACTTGGAAGAAGATCTACTTCTCACGTGCGATCAAATTCATCGCATACGGTCGTTGGTAATTGTTTTATCTTCCATATATAACAACGATAATAATATAATACAAGCACTAATAGAATATCTTGTTCTTGATATTCTTAACAATCAAGTGTTATTATTTTCAATATATTTTGGTCATTCTTAAAACTCGTAATTTTAATATAAAAACCATAACCGCAAAATAAGAAAACTGTCTTATTCGCTGCACTATAACTTTACGACCCCTAATTTACGACTACAAGTAACATGTTATACGGTTTCTACTATATTACCCATGTATATAAAGAATTTTTCAAGATCACAATAAATTGAAAAGAAGTGAATGAGCCTTGAAAAGTGTTTATTGTTTAATGTCCTCAAAATCATAAAAAGACTAACAAATAAGCCGATAACTTTGTAATAACAATGTATTCAAACTGAAAATGTAACGATACTCAATGTGGGTGACGAACCAGTATTTGAATTTTCACATTCAGTTTATGTAATTATTAATGGACACCTTAATGTTTAGGTTTAATTCGAAAATAAATATGATATAGTTCCCTTATAACAAATATGTCCTAAATGGTGTACGGTACCTAAGACAAACGTGTAGTATATGCAAAGGAAACCGCGCTTCCAGAACTATGCCAAGCAACTCCCCGAAGATCCGCATCTAAATCTATGTGTCTAATGGTGGTGGAGGGAAGCAGAAGCCAAGGAAATATAAAGAAAGAATTCAGCAATTTAAAACGTGAAGTAGAATCTCTCCCAGAGGGGCCGCTCCAAAAGAATTCCACCTAGCTCGACAGCAGGGAATAGAACAAGTGCCGGCAATTCCGCGCCCGCCGACTGGAATATGGCTGCTAGTCGTACAAGCAATGCATTGTAATGTGCTGCCGGGGTGAGCTCGTATACAACACCTTTACGTCCGCGGTCGTAACATAAACCAGCCGCGCTAGGAGAGAGCGGAGAGCAGTTAATAAGAGCTGCTAGCTGGAGGTGGGGGGGGGGGGGGGGGGGAGAGGAACCAATGCACTCAGACAAACACAGGCGTCCGAGCTCTTGTCCTTACAATACTTACATGAAACCAAGGTACTCTAAACCATCAACCGAAGACCTGAAAGACACCTAGCAGATCTGGTGAACCTTGACGAGTAACAGTCGTGTATCGAGTCGCCTGAATAGCGTCGACTGGAACAACGTCGACCACCTCGTGTGTAGTGTACTTTCTTTGTTCCTCCTAACCTTTCGTTGTGCAAGGCCTGTACAAACGAGGTGGTCGACGTTATTCCAGTCGACGCTATTCAGCGTCCCCCTTGTATCCACCATAACGGTTAACAAGAGAGTAGAGAAAGTATGGGAGAGTTCCGTAGCATTTCCATGACAAGTTTCAATACAAGTTCTTGTGACTATTGTCGGCTTTTAGCTGGTTTTTATATATAGGCCTATTCTTTTGTTATTCAATTTTTTGTTATTATATTTGTTGTAAAATTTTAATTTTATAGTTGGCCCTACTTGTTCATATATTTAATGATTTGTATAGGTAATGTATTTGTATTGTTTTGAATTGTATTTTTTAATTGTTTAGTTTTAGTTATACCTTACACACACATAACAAAAACTTGTAGAAATACAGCCAAACCTTACACACTCAAAAGGAATGAGATCTAAAAAAAGGGCCAAGCTCATCTACCCTTCCACATAAACGTACAGTGTCCCATAACAGCATCCTCGAAAAGCTTGGCAAAATAGAATTTGCGATTATTAAATTTAACGTAGTAGTTTATCCAAGTTCTTTTTTTGTAATAAATTTAAACGTAAACATGCAAATTCTATTTTGCCAAGCTTTTCGAGGATGCTGTTATGGGACACTGTACGTTTATGAATTAAGAATGCGCAAATGTGGAAGGGTAGATGAGCTTGGCCCTTTTTTTAGATCTCATTCCTTTTGAGTGTGTAAGGTTTGGCTGTATTTCTACAAGTTTTTGTTATGTGTGTGATCTTATTACTTTTTCAAGTTCCATTACAAAATTATTTGTTAAAATATAATATTTTTATCAAAGTTGATTTAATTTTATGGTATTAGCAATAACAATAGGATGTAAAATATCTAGGCCCGGATTCATGTACATCCTGGGTATAGGTGGTATAAACCATGGTATAAACGACAGTATAAGGATGGTTAAGTCTAGGCAACTCACATCCTATTAAAACTTTCCCATGTAACAACAAACGCACAACTAATGTAATTTTACACCTATTTCACTGCACCCACACGAGGGAAGCGATATATCTAGACGGCCTTGACCCACAGCCATGTAAATCATCAGATAATCAGAAGAATATTGAAAATTTTCACCATCTTTTGTTTTACATTTTCATTAAAAGTGACAGGAGATTGCGTGAGTTTATTAAAAGAAAAGGAAAGGCTTATTATTGCCGTAAATTTTAGGAATAGCCTAGGACTATCATACCATTGTTTATCTGCATTAGGCTTGTAGTAATCAAAACTAGTTATTTGTGCGGGAAGTGTCAAAACAAGGTTGTGCTGGCCTAGGGTTGGCTAAGGCCGCGTTCCCATAACTTTGTTTTAGTCTTAAGAAATTGTTATTGTTATAAGAAATCCGATATCCTGATTGGTTAGTAATATTCAATGGCCTGTCATAATGAAGTTACTCCTTTTCATTGGTCATCGTATAAATAACAAAACGTCTGATTGGTCCGTCGTAAGAATTTTGTTTTTGTTATAACAATTTCTTAGGACAAAAAACGTAAACAATTTAACACGTATTTCCTATCCCCTTATAACTAAACCAATTAGTGGGAACGCGGCCTAAGAAAGGCCTAGGGCTTGTCAAACATGTAGTGTAAGTATTTATTTTATCTAGTCCTATAGCCTAATGGAACTTTAGACCTACACTGTTGTATTATAAATAATTTTCTACATCTGGGCCTAGGCCAGGGACGGTTTCTGATTTGTTTTATGAGAGTATAATGACACCTTTCTCGTTCCACACAAAGAAGAAAAATTTTAAATGTCCGCCATTTGTTTACGTATCGCACTTTCCCGCCTAACTCTGCTTATACCGTCAACAAGTGTCAAGTAACTATGGTTACTTGTTGATTATATGCCAAGTGTTTAAGGCTTATTTTAAAACCTTTATTTGGAAGCCTTCCAACAAACTTTTTCAACTTTTTTTTTCAAAAGAGACTATATTTGATAACCTTAATGTCCATGTAAAATATGAACATTGTAGCCCCACCCGTCTGGTCAGAATCGCGGGCCGACGTATTAGATGTTAGCAGTAAGCAGTAGCTAACATCCTAAAGTGATTTTGAGCATGTTTGAAGACATTTTTTCACCAAGAAGGAATGGTCGTACCCCAATAAAATTTGGCATGTGTTGTCAGGTACCTAAATCCCCTCGATTGTGATAGTTTTCAAGTTCACATCACGTTACATGACGGCTGGGTAACACCTCGAAATCACCCCAACTCTGCTTGGTGTATAAGGTGCTTGAGTGTGTAGCGCACCGCGGCTTGGCTGCGGCGCCCTAACGGGCACCTAGACACTTGTGGGTTTTAATACCTGTTGTAAAAGGTAAATGAATATTATTGGTGATCTGCATATTACTTTGCTTTTAAGTATCTAGGTGCCCGTAAGGGCGCCGCAGCCAAGCCGCAGTGTGCTAACACCTTATACATTAAGCCGAGTTGGGGCGAGCTCCAAGTGGCACCCTGCCGTCATGAAACGTGATATGAACTGGAAAACTATTCTTATTGGGGGGATTTAGGTACCAGAAAACACATGCCAAATTTTGTTTGGGTACGAACATTCCTTCTGGGCGAAAGAATGGGTTGAAATGTGCTCAAAATTATTTTGTGGGTGTTAGAATTACTCGTACTACTCGACGATTGACAAGTTCTTCAATGGTAGACACAGTTTACTTGCTGAAATCCTGACATTTAGTAAAACTTTATTATATCTGTATCTAGGTTACACGAACTAATGTGAATATTCAAACAAATTGCAAAGGAAATAAATAAACTTTAATATAAACTTTCATTTGATGGGATGCATTTTTCGGTTAAAGAGTTAACTAATTTTTCGGTTAAAGAGTTATTGTAAATTGTCACTGAAAGATATAGTAAATTAACTTGATCAACAGACCGCACGAAACTTATACGAATTGATAATAATGCTTATCGTTCCACATTTAAAATCACATTGTTGGTAGAGGTGCCGGATATGAAGTGTATAATATAAATTAATAAAAAAGTGTTTCTCACTTGTTCTCTCGTTAATTGAGCGAGCGTAGCGAGCGTCTCCACTTGACTCTTATGGCTCGAATGTCTGTTTTTTTTTTTTCTGTTACTGCTTCGATACAGGTCGCACCGTTTCTGTCGACCTGAAAATTTGCACACTGTACATACCACCGTAGCAGGTTCTTAATAGTTTCACATTAATGCGAATCATTGATTTATAAAATTAATTAAATAATAAATAATTTAAAAATAAAAAATATTAAAAAACGTTAGAAATTTCAGACTATAAGTAAAACTTTCATTATTGCATTGCATATTTCGGTTAAAGACTTAACTAAGACTTAATTTTCTCTACTACACAAACTGTGTTAAATAGTAACTGAAAGCATGAAGATAAGATAACTTCATAACATGACCGACGAAATTATACGAATGAAAAATGTTATCGTTCCACATTTAAAATCACATTAGTTGGTAGAGGTGGGCCGGGTATGGAAGTCGTATGCATATAAATACTTCACAACAAGTGGTTCTCACTGCTTTCGAATTTATGTCATATGTACCGAGCACATGAATTAGATAGCCCCTTCCCCTCCCCCAACCTTTAACCCTTTGGCCACCAATAACGTTTTGAATCATCCTTTTGAAAGGCAATGTCAACAAAAAACACATGTCAATCGGTTGTCGTGTTCGGTTTTTATTGTGATACGTGTCACGCACAGACGGACGGTGGAACTTCGCTCCCTAAAAACACGTAGGTAACAAAATAACCAAAACAAACATAAATACGCTTGATATTAACCGACAATACGCCTACATTCACGCAACCGACTTTTCCATTTACGCCAATAAAAAATCCCAACATTGACTCCACCCTTTAGCATCCCTACGTGTTTTATCATGTCAAAATGTTGTTAGCGTCCTCGTGATTTTGAAAAGTGTAGGCAGGTCGCCTATAGGGAAATGAGATAAGTGGCGTTAATAATAAATGTCCAGTGCGCACGCGCGGCGGCGAATACCGTCACTAGTCGGCCGGTTTCAACAAGTGACCAATGAAAGCGGCACGTTAATTGGCTTAATTCGCTTTCTGACATTTGCCATGGGGTCCCGTCCGCCGGACACAAACTACATTCGGATACTTGACTGATAGAATCAAACAGTAAAAATAAATTATTAGAGGGTTTAGATTCGTTTATTGGTTATTCATCGTCAGCCATTACTAGGGCCATGTACAATGAGCATTGGTATTTAATATTTATGAATGTTGCACATTACAAAAATTAGCAAGACTGTTTAACAAGCACGGGATCATGTGCAACTAAAATAGGGTGTGTGGCTCACTGATATAATTCAACGTTTTATGCAGCGTGAAATAATCTTTGGTGGAGGTGCCGGGTATTTAGAAATTTAATGTTCAAGGGTCAAGCCACACATCCTTGTCTTTCAGTCACAAAACATTATGTATCATCCTTGTTGAAAGAAGGGCAACAAGTAAATCGGTGGGGTAATGTTGGTGTTTACCGTGGTAAGTAACACCAGAGATTAGAGATGGTGACACACACATTGGCTCGAGCGTTAAGCGCACGACACTGATTCGGGAGGTCCCGGGTTCAAATCAAGTCGAGACCGGAAATCCTGACTGAAGGCTTTTTCGGAGGTATTCCTCGGTCGTTAATGCGAATATAAGGGATTGAGTCCTCTTAAACAGCCCTAGGACATCCCTTCACAATTGTCCTATCCGCAACATACCTAGCTAGGACACACTGAATCATACATTTGGGTAACCCACTATACTGTGTCCTAAGAATAAATTATTAATTACTAAATTTTTACTTATTTTAATTTAATTTTTTATTTTTATTTTATTTTTTTTAATTTTAAACATTTTTTTACGTAAATTCTTATACTGAATCTCCACGTTTCAATCAATTTGAACGCTCAGGCTAATTTTGTTAATCGTAAGATAGACGATAAATGGGAATTTCACGAATTGAAATCCAGCCTTTGGGTTTTCATTTTTTTAACTACTTTTCGGACATTTGACTCATAGTGATTTTTAAATGCTAATTCTTTGCAACCAAGAGTGTAAATCAATATGTAAGTTTTTAATGATTATTGTTTTGTATTTAAATAGGGCCTATGAATAATTAAATGATAAGAAATTATCTTGTGAATAAAGTATTACAAATTTAATTTTGACGATAAACAACTAAAAATTGAGGACGATGAGGAAATATTATTGTTATAATAATTATATATAATGAAATATGTAAATTTTATTTTGAATGTAAAATGAATAACATGTAATATTGTATTTTGCATGTAGAATTAAATATGTAAGAATATCAGGTATTTTGTAAGTAGATTTAGAATTAGTTAAAGCGTGTTTCAAGACTTGTACATGAACTATGTATTTTTAAGTGAGCAATGCTTTTGCAATTGCTAATGAAATAAAACGCATTTGAATTGAATTCATGCACTATTTGGTATTTATATTACTAACTGTACAGCTGCATTCATCAACACGTGAGGTCGTGCACTATATAGTGAATTAGAGTTTTGGTGGAGGTGCCGGGTGTTGTCTGTATAATATCATGGTGAAGAATGTGCGCTTGAACGGCAACTTTCCTCGTTCGAACTGTCACTGTTAAAAATCGTGAGTTCAATTTCGAACATTTTCCCTCCAAAACATAATACTTTTCTCGTCTTTCATTTCCACAAGCCATTTCAGGCATTTATGGTATTAGATACTTTATACGTATCACCTATTGTTGTCTTTAATGATACTCAAAACCCAACGGCTATCTAATTCTAACACATCTTTACATCGCGCTTTCCTGTCTGAAGTAGTTGTTCTTCATTCTCGGATGTATAGATTGCAAGAGAGTTAATATATTATTATATTTTATATATTTAAGTCTATCCATTCAGTTAAAATGATTTACAAAGGAGGAACTAAATAATCTAATACTGATGCAGAAACACATAATACATTTGTAATATTGAAATAGCGATTACAACAACAAGCTTAACACAGATTTGTACAATAATGAATATAATATGATAATGAAGACAATTAAAAGGTGGAGCATGAAAGAAAGGAAAAAAAAAAAAGAAAAAAAGACAGAAGAAAGAAAGTGAAAAAATACATTCTAAAAAAGAAACACGAAAGAAAAAAAATGATATTAGACGTTGGAGTATTGCTGGATTGACAATAAATGAGCTCCATGCTGTTTGTGGTTGAGTAGTTGCTTCAGAACTACAGTAACTTATATTTTAGAAGCAGGTTATGAATGAAACCCCTGAGCTGTTGCCGGAATGAAAATTATTATTTGTAATAAAGCATTTAACTGTTTGTCAGTTTAACAGGAAGTCATGGGCGTTGATTATATGTTTCTTTGCAGATATTAATTCTCGCGACATTGGAATTAATAAGGACCCCGAATCCAATTTGCCGTTACTTAAAACAATCAAAAATTTAAACCAGATCTTTAAATAGAAAGTAAGCTGAAAGTGTGATTGGGAGAATAATTTGTATAACACAAATTAGTAAAATAAATATAAGCTCTAAATGCATGAGATGAGTGATGAAATGTTGGCTAGAAGATTCAGTTGATTCTGTTATTTATATTATAAACTAAATGGAGTCCTAATCATTAATGAAGACGGTAACAAAGATCCGTTTTTTCATAACAGTGCCATGGACTGTTCATGTACGCCTATATAACACCTAACAAAATTCGTAATCAGCAAACAAACTAAAGTTGTCTTTTATAGGTGACTAGGGAAGGCATTCAGCTAAAGACGTCCCAACAACCAGAACAAGTCAAGTTGGATTTTCAGACTCTAAAATGTGTACAAAAATTACAAAGTTGAATTTTAATAATTTCTCGTACAAGTTGAGTTTGAGACATTTCAAGATTCCACATAATAGTGACTGTAACATGTTTCTAATGTTGCCAAAGGACCTACGACCGCTTGAAAGCTACGTCACAGATCGAGCCGCTAAATTATCCGCCGTGTTAAAATCACGCTGGTGTAGCGTTCAGTCACGACCCGCACATGTTAATCCTGTGATCAACAATAATTTCACACGCCTCCCTAGAGCTTGTCAGTAGCATGAGGGATGTTTTGTAAAAGAACGCCTCTGGAGACGAGCGACAATCGAATCAGCCAGTAATTTTCACAAAGCTCCGCGGATCTCTCCAGCGGCTGGCACATCGGCCGGTAGGCGGCAGCACGGGCGGACGAAAGTGTTATTGATGGCAAATGTATGTGTAGCCTGCCTACATCACCAATTAGGGAGATCAACCGGCCAATATTGCCGAAATGTGCCGAGCGTTCATGTACTGCAGAATTTAGGAATGCCTATCGAGACAAACTTACTTTATGGCACCACAATGATATGCTCGCTGGGATGGATTTTGTAATTTCTGGATTGATTTCTATAAAATCTATTACACCTACGGGAGTGTTTCCCGATTAATGAAATTGAGAGTCAATGATAACCGTTGTTTTGTGCATAAAAATATTCTAATTCAAAACAAAAGGGTTATAATGAACATTTGTATATTGCACATAAACATCCACAAGCTCGGATAAGGGTGTCCAAAAAGGGGGAGAAGCTACTGGTATTGTGCCGCACTTGTTACGGCTTTCACTAATGGTGGAGGTGCCGGACTTTCGGAGATGCTAGACCCCCCCCCCCCCCATTCACCCCCAGGTTCACAAAAAACATTCTGTATCATCCTCGTTGAAGGACAATGTTAACAAAAACACATGCTAAATAAATCAATAAAATAAATTTGTATTTAGAGTCTACCCACTTATAATCCTGTCAAATAAGAATTTTTGGAGGAAAAAATTGCGATGTCGCTGAATTTTTGCAGAGACCTTCCTTAAATGATACTTATCAACATACTAAAACTCCCCTACAATCAGACTGGAGCTTCGGCCGCCATATTGGAAAATGGCGGCCAAAATGTGTTTGTTATCGAATATCTCCAAATTGGTTTGAGATAGACAAAATATCTCAATGGCAAAAATATTCCCCATTCAATTCCCTACAAAACTAGTGTCTTCTATAGTTTTGGTAGGGGCAACGGTTACGTCACAAAATCGTGGTTTATATGTTGCTTATTGGAGTACCAGCTTATTTCCAAATTTTCACTCCCAGCATCAAACAATGCCGGTAAATCCGTAAGAAATCGATTTTAAATACAAAAGGACTTTTGTACGGGGTTCATGAAAGCTTCCATTAGTATTTAAAAAAATCAGTTCTGCGAAATCGGATTTTGCATTTACCCGGAATTTGGATTTTTCCATTTGTTGGTATTTCCTCAAAAATGCCTTATTTGACTGTCCATTATTTAGCATTAAATTACATTTTCGGAAAAATTATTTCTACGCACAATAAAATGACTTAATATAACGATCCGATTACAACGCAAGTTTTACTCCAATGTGGCTGCTTATTCCTAATAATCACAAAATAGTTACTGTTTTCATGCTTTTTTTACACTCTTTTTGTTACATTAATTCACATTGATGTTGTTTATATTAGGAATTAGCAGCCATATTGGATTGACACTTTGGTTGTAATCGGATCATTATTTGAGTCATTTCAATGTGCGTAGCAAGAATTTTTCCTCCAATGCTATTTAGTGCTTAATAATGGACAGTAAAAAAAGGGCATTTTTGAGGAAATGCCAACAATGGTAAAAACCAAATTCCAGGTAAATGCAAAATTCGATTTCGCAGAACTGATTTTTTTAAATACTAATGGAAGCTTTCATGAACCCCGTACAAAAGTTTTTTTGTATTTAAATCGATTTCTACGGATTTACCGGGCATTGTTTGATGCTGGGCGTGAAAATTTGGAAATAAGCTGGTACTCCAATGAGCAAATAAACCACGAATTTGTGACGTAACCGTTGCCCCTGCCAAAACTATAGAAGACACCTGTTTTGTAGAGAATTAAATGGGGAATATTTTTGCCATTGAGATATTTTGTCTATCTCAAACCAATTTGGAGATATTTGATAACAAACACCTTTGGCCGCCATTTTCCAATGTGGCGGCCGAAGCTCCAGTCTGATTGTAGGGGAGTTTTAGTATGTGATTAGTATTATATAAGGAAAGTCTCTGCAAAAATTCAGCTACATCGCAATTTTTTCCTCCAAACGTCAATATACGATCTTATTTGACAGGATTATTAGTCATATAACTGATTTTCAGTGGGGGACATTAAACCAAAGAGATCAAGCCATCCCTGTACCCCAACACAATCGACGAGTGAGCGATAACCAACCAAAGATCGATATTTTTTAATAGGAAATATAGCAATCAGTGGACAGTGCGAACACCCGCGGATCAACGGCAGAATTAACAAGGCCGATTCAGAACCACTTTGAATTATTATATGCCTCGTTGCTAGGACGGCTCAATAGTCACTGTATATTACGTACATGACGGAAACAGAGAAGAAGAAGAAAAATTGTATTACTTTAACAATGTAAGTCAGAACAATATTGAATTATTCGTTCACAGTGAAACTAGTAATAAACGTTAACCAAGTGTATATACAAGGAAATGCTTACTACTATCCTGTTACGATCAGGTTCGTTCGGAGTATTGATAGTGTATAATATCTATATGCTAGACAGTGAGTATGTATTTTAACTAATAACATACAATTGTAAATTATGTATGGGAGCTCAATCCAGCTTAATAATCATGTCAAATGTAACAAAAGTTTGCCCCTACCGGGAAATGAACCCTGAGGGAGCCGAGCTCTAGGATTAATCGGGGCAAACTCCTATAACAACTACTATCACATCATACTTTGTACGTTAAGCTGGATGAGCTTTCAGAGTTTGATTATCATACTGCCCAGCTCATGGGATGCGATTATATAGTGTGGGACTATAAACATGTGATCCTCAGTCGTTGTCATGCAACACATTAAATGACTGGAGTTAAAACAGAATAAAATAAAATAATGAAATAAAACACCACACACAACATCGCAGTCATTCGGGCTCAAGGGGGAATAGCTCTATGTGACCTAGGCTGAGTTTCAGATAGGACAGAGGGCTTCATTATTATTATTATTATTACATGTATATATATAGAGCGTTTATTTTAAAAACAAAACAAAACGCTGTTGTACAGACACAATTGCCACAGGGTCACAGAATAAAAATAATATTATTTGATAAACAAAATGTAAAAAGAGGTTTAAATACAAATACATGGAATAAGTACTAATGATAAAACCATTACATGTTTAGACCATAAAAGTGATTCCTAAGAATAGAAATGGAATATATTATCACATTTACAACTTCGTAATTTTGATCATTGATGGCAGGCAGCTTAATTGTTGAAGCAAATCTTTCACACGCATGCGACATTGTTTAAATTTAATTTTACGTGCAAGTCGAGAGCATGTCCTGCCTAATTAATGAAGTTAAGGAGTCCCAAAATATAATCAAGAATTTGGGAAATTTATAAGCATACACTACATAGATTTTCTGCTACATCACTTCTAGTTAATTAATAATTATTTTATTATTAGTTTTAGGAAAATCGTGCTACTAACACCATTCAAAACTTTCTTCATGTAGTTTATAGTTCACACCTTCACATTTCGATATTGTACAGCGTCCATGAGATAAAATAAAACACAAAAAGTAACCGCGATTATTTAGTATTTCCTCTTAAGAGTTGTAAGTATAATTCAGTACCAGTATTTGCTTGTGACTGAACACGCTGCACAAATACTCGATCAGAAATACCGATGACTACGATCGAACCGGTGGCCTCCAAATGAGAGTCAAGCGTTGTGGATCATCACTTATTTTCTTTTTGGGCAGTTGGTTTAGCTGCATTTGTTAGCTCGTGAGTTCACCATTACAGATAAAACTGCGAAGTGAACATCAACAGATGAGCCATTGAAAACCACTCGTGGGGAACGAATTATTGCGAAATCGAGGGTTGTTGGGGGGTTGACGTGGTGGGGTGGGAGTGGGGGGTTGGAATTAGAACGAGATCAGAGTTTAATAGGGTGGGATGGTCATGACCAGGGAGCTTCAACTGAGAGTAATCAGTTAGCTTGTCACTTAGAAAACACTTACAATTAGGTAACAATATTAGATGTGTAGCAGAAACCCTTTTCTTTTCGCCGGCGTTTTGCTTTAAAGCTAAATGGATTAGGCAAATTTATATAGCGCCGTCCAATTTGTGAAATATATTTGAATAAAACCTTTTGCTGTTCCAGTACTAGGGGAAATGTATAACACGAGTTGGAGGTAGAATGGAATTATACGTCCTATCTAACACTGTCACAAGTTGTACTGGGAGATTGTATCTATGCAATACATTAGTCTAGTATTCACGAAACTAGTTTGTGAAGCCTATAATAAAAATAAAGAAACCATAACATTTTATCTGAAAACTAATCTAATGTGGAATATATATATGTTTTAATCGATAAAATTAATGATAATAGATTGGATACTGTACACTAGCTGTATAAACTGTTATACGTAAGCTGTGTGTCCATTGGAGGTGAGTATTTGGTATTAATAACAACTTTTAACATGAATTTCTACGATTGTTTCTAAAAGATAATAATTTTGTGCTTGTTAATGTGAATTACTACGCACAGTCGTACAGAGAGTGATGACAAATGGGATACAATGATTTGAAGAACAAGTGTTGAAAACTAATCACGATTACCGGGTCAGGAATCGAACCAGCGACCTCCCATGCTACAACCCGGGCAAGAGCCGAGATAATGTGCGGTAAACGGCATCGAAGATTTCTAAGGCCAACGGATGAGGAACCAAACGCCATGTAACAATTTGAAATTTGAATCTTGACTATAGATCAATTTTCCAAGGCATTTTTATAGAGTTTTTGTGTTATTTTATTTCTTATTTGTGGTAATTTGAAGATGATGTTGCTATACATGGGCATGGGCTTCTTAACTAAGGTAACATAAATATAATATGCCTTTCAAGTTTTGCAAGATGTAAAGAGAACAATGTAGAACTAATTCTTATAGAATACAATTCGAGCTACAAATGCAACTATATTTATTAGTAATTCTGTAAATGTTGTCTTAATTGTGTATTGATTACAGAAAACTAACTCATATAACAATAAGAAATGCTACAAATACTGATCGGCAGATTGAGCCAAAAATCCCATAGTTGAAAATAAATGTCGATTACATTAATAAGTCAACATCATATTTAATTGTGTTGATTAAATTTAAACAAGAAAAATCAACGCGCTAAGATCTACGTTAACTTAAATTAGCTGGGGATTTAGTGAATCTGTGATTTGAGCATGCAATGATTCCCAGCCTAGGGGCAACCAGTGTGTTAGCAAACCACCCTCCCCTCGCCTGCCTTCCTTGACAGATAGCACTTTAATTTATACCAGCCCCGGGGCTAGCCTCCCGTTAGCAAACATGCTCGTGTAACTAGTTTACTTGCTAACAAACCTTATTAATGGAATTTTCACCTCCGGGCTACAGATCTTAATCAGTTACAACGTTGTTTTAAGACTACGCTTATGCAAAGCTTAGCTCGGAATTCTGTGTCGACATTATGTCAAATAGTGGCGCCTTTGATATTTTCGCTCCCCTGCTGATGGATGGTCTGGGTTTTTGCCGTGTGTTTGCTCGGTGAATGCATTGGCCTGCTGTCGTCTTGACCCCGGGCGCAGGGTGAATAGAAGCCACTATGTGGCGCGTACACATCGCAAACCCACCCCTCGGACCGGTCCATTCAACAGCCAGGCCACAAAGAAGCAGATCTATTATTAACATGTGTTGTAATCAATTAGTTTTAAATATTAAACTTCTTGTTTATTCTCTATGACTAAACCCGTGATTTAAGTGTATACAAGAAGAATCATAACATCACGTGCATGGCACGAACTATACTATTAATAAAAATAAGTAAAATAAATAAATTCCTATTTATAGCCTACCCATTCAGTCACATAACTGATTTTCAGAAGGCCACATTCAATTTAAAGCAGACCAAACCAACCCTGTTGGCGTCTACACCATCGACGAGCGAATAATGACCAACTTGAGACCATTATTATTAATTATCATTGCTATAATCTAGACAATAATCTTGAGATACCGTGAGACACAAAAACAAAATTAATAACCTCAATTTTCAAGCCACGATTCGAACATGGCACGCAGGAAGAATCGTTTGCTAGATCTGCAAACCTCTATAAAGTTAGCATTATCAGCATTATAATAATTGTGAAAAGTAGAAGTCCCTTCAAACTAAACATTTTCATCTGTTTTATTTTTATGTACCAATATTACAATTTATTAGTTATGCAAAGGATAAATTATATGTATGCTTAAATTCATTGAAATTTTAAGAACTTTAGTGATGATTTAATTTTCAAGTATTTACTTAAAAGTTCCTGTAAAGCCTGAGGGACAAAGAATGTTTGCTTTAACTGAAAAATAAGTAATAACAATATTTGTACATGTATAAATGGCCATTACAAAGTATTATATGTGCCACCATAACATGAACGATTGTTATGGAAAGTACATACATTTATAATTTTAAAATACCTAAGTGTTATTCAGCCTTTTACAGAATAAATATTTATTATTCAGATAGCGAAAAGTGTCTTAACGTTAAGTTCAACTTATGTAAGTAAATGTTTATAGTTTCATGCCAATGAACTCTTAACCTCTTACAAGAGTTATATCCAGTTCTATACATTGCTTAAAAGTATTTTAAAAAAAAGCAACATTAAATCTACGTTAAATTCGCATTCTCTCAGTCAAATGTGATCGTCTCTCACGGCACAGTATCCAGCATCTGAATAGCTTCGTCCCCGGGTTCGCCCGAGATATTGTGAATAGCAGAGGCTTTGGCTAGCTCAATTAATTTCCCCAAGTATTAAGTGGATACAATAGCCTTGCTCGAGTTGACTCAAGCTTTCAACTACATTCGGCTTATACAAAGGGCTGACTTTGATACCTAAAACCTAAGGCGCAGGGGCCGGGGGATGGGATGGGTAGAACAATGGTGTAATTACGGTGTAATAATGGAGTCGTTTTAAGTTAAGACACACATTGCTATGCTTGAATGGACGGATGCAAATAACAGGGGGGGTTGTTGTTAGTTGAGAGATAAATATCTTTACGGGATCTTTGATAGGGGGACTGTTTACAAGGGATTTCAGTTCATGGTCAGTTATTCTGCTCGAAATGAAGTTTGTGGTGATTACAAGTGGAGATTTCTACATAGTGTATGGTCCCACTTGACAAACTGTTTTAACGATTTTTAATACTAAGAGCGTTATATAAATTAATAAAGTATCCACATGGAAAAAATATTTTCTCACAATATTTTAAAATTTTCCAATTTTAATGATAACTTATAAACACAATTCATTAAGTGCCAGGTTAACACCACTAATTTAACCTTTAAAGTTCACTTTACCTTTTAAAACTTTTGGGGTTTTTGGCCGGTTTCCAAAGTTAATGCTATGGCATTTTACTTTGCAAGATTTTCAGGAAATATTACTGTCAAAAGAAAGAAAGAATATCATGATCGAAGAAAACAATGGTAATTGTAAGCAAGGAATAGGTCAGTCATAGTCAAAGATTATACTAAACATTATTGCGCATTACGCACAAATAAATTCTGAAAATTGCCAATTTTGATGACTTTACAAAAAAGATAATCTTAAAAATTCTTTTTAATTTATTTAGATTTTTTTGTGGTTCTATTTTTTTTAAATGTGCCTAAATAGAAGACTGTATATACATAACCATAACATTATATGTGAAAAGGCTGGTTCCAATCTGATAAAAACTGGCTTCAGGAAAAGTTCCAGCAAAAAATCACTGGTATCACCATGATAACCAGGATTTAAAGTGGAAACATCTCATATACCTAACTGACTGATAACTAAATATAACTGGAGCTTATAGTTTGGAGGAAGCGTCTCTAATCAAAATAAAAAAACGTAACAATATATAATCTTTATTGTGCTAAGTATCAGCAGGAGCTCAGCTAGGAATAATACTATTCTAGCAGAAACACGTAGTTCTGGTGTGCCCCGCCGCACAGAGGCGTCGCTGCAGTAGGCCTACCACCAAGCATTTCACACTGACCCCTGACAAGTAAATTGCTATTTGTGTCAATAATCCCAACAATCAGGTACGAGGGAAGTGATTTTTGACAGGTTAGCTGTTGCACAGGACACAGGGCCCAGCACAAAGAATCCACACTCGATTGGTGCGCGGCGGTGATATTTGGAACCAACGGGCGACAAGGGATGTTTTGCAAGCGTGACATCGGGTATTTTTATATTACCTATACACCCACGAACAACAGAGAATCTAGTTTCAGAAGTGAGACTGTAAAATGAGAATATTATAATCTATAAACCGTTACATTTTTATCAAAAAGTAAAAAGTAATAATTTTAAGTACAAACTTATGATACAACGAGAGTATCCAAAATAGGGAGCGAAGCTTATCGTAGATATATTTATTTATTGTTCATGCAAGCATTTAATTCTCCTTGGTGGAAGTGCCGGGTATATAGAAATTTCCAGTATTGGTTAGACTAGCCCTAACATATTTTCAGTTGGTATAGCATCGGTACGTTAAGACGGAGGTTCTAACTTCGATCCCCAGTCGGAGCACATTTTTACAACTATTGCTAACAATCAATAACCATCATCATCATTATCAAGCTAATCGTGGAATTTGTTATTTTTCGAACTTAACTTGGAAAAAATTCTACTTTATACAAGCTTGATGCACAGGTTAAAGGGTGTAATATTATTTATTGTGCCACGCACGTAATATTATATAGGCCTACATACTAATAAAAGTACTCGTAAGTAGCGATAGCTCGGACAACGATTTAAAATAACATATTTTGGAAAACAGGTTTTTAACGGTCAAAATGGATCGTTGTCCGAGTGTCCGGTACTTTATGTCATAGCACCCCAATGATTGTCATCCCTGTCAACAAGTCAACGATTCTACTTTTTCCGGTATTCGAAAACTTTGAACTGCATTTTTTTTACTTCGATTCGTAACTCGATTACGTTTTAGAATACGAAAACCCCAATGATATATTTCATTAAGGTCCATGTATAAACACGCCAAGCGTCTTTAGTGTTCGAAGCATGCAGGCAATGTCTTGCTTCAACCCTAAAGCACAACTTTATGCAGCGAATATCAATTACGAACAAAAATAGTAAAGTAATAGAAGAAAGCATTTCCCTTTAAACTCCCCAGCCCCTCTTCCGAAAATAAAAGCAAACTTCCTAGGTAATATACATTGAACCCCTATCTTTTATACTTGCAGGAAAGATGTTATGAAATATTAAATGCTGCTAGAGGATTTAGTAAAAGGTCCTCTCCTCTTTCTTGGCTGGATGTCTGGATTCTTTCCCGAGTCCCATTCGGAGAAGCCACTTCCAAATCTTGTACAAGAATTTGGCTATCTACTGTTTAATTCATGTCCGTCGGACAGATATACGCCCACGAGGTAGTACCCGTAGTTGGCAGGCTGTTATTATACGGATGACGTTTGCCGGGGTCTGTCAAGAGGCTAGCTAGCAGGCGGTGCTAGAAGTGTGGTGCCCTGTGCAAGATATACTACAAATTGTATTACCTTCAGGTACCTGTTAGCCGTACTTTCAGTTTTCATTAACAGTTACTTTTGACGACGCGCCCCCTCCCCATACAGTGTCACGCAACATGAATGGAAAGGTTTGTCGGGAATCTAGGTTCGACCTACGAGGGCCTGCATTACATGTATACATTATCCAGATAACTAGATCTCACCATGATAAAATAAAACAATCTGAACTTTATTAACTTATTAGGGAGCGAAACTCCTCTATATGCATCACTTTTCTATCCGTCAGTCTATAATGTGTGTCACGTCTCACAGTAATAACCGAACACGACGTCCGATTAACATGCTATGTTTGAACATTACTCAACAATGATGATACAGAATAAGTTGGTGGCCCTGTGGCTCGGAGGACGGGGCTAGCCCCCCTAAAGTTTGACCCGGCACCTCTACCATAAAAGAAGGCTAGATATATTCCTTAACACATTCATTTAACTAGGAAGCTTCGCAAACGCTTTTTCAGGCGCGTTGTTGGATGAGCGTAATTGGTGCATTGAGCTGCCATGTGTTATGCAGATTTTCTGTTGTTCTGTGAAAAAATCATTACAATCGGATAAAGCATGTAGGTGTTATAAGTCGAAGATTTTTTTTAAACGAAAAAAGCGTAAAATTGCGATTTTCATGAGAAATAATTTTTCGATTGCGCTCAAATTTCACACGAATAAATTAATTTATAAAATTAAGGTTCGGTGAAAAAATCTTTACAATCGAATAGAAGCATGTAGGGAAATTATAAGTCGAAGAATTTGTTTTTAACGGAAAAGCGTAAATTTGTTTTTTTAGTGAGAAATAATTTTTTGATTACGCTAAAATTTCACAAGAATATATAAAATTAAGGTTCTATGAAAAACATCATTACAATCGGATAAAGCATGTAGGTGTTATAAGTCGAAGAATTGTTTTTAAGACTTAAAAATAGCAAAAATCATAAAATTGCGATTTTCATGAGAAATAATTTTTCAATTGCGCTCAGAAACGTGGTAGTTCTAAGTTCAGAGATTTTGAATGCCTTCAGAAAATTTCATCGCAATTGGAGTATCGGTTTAGCCGGAATCGTGCTAACAAATAACAATCACACAAAAATATAAACAGAAAAAAGAAAAACATTCCGGATTTTTTTCTCCATTGTAGTAGAATGGAATCTTCGCTTCGCTCGCTACGCTTATCAATTAAATGTGTCACAAGGATGGCAGAGAAGAGAAACACACTTGGTGACTGCCAACCTTATAAAAACAAATTTATCGTGGGCCGGAAGAACATTGGAAATATATTTTTCGCATAAAACATTTGTGCTATGAAAATATTGACGGTACAACCAGCGTTATTATTATGACTGTAAAAAATGTATAATATGCAACCTCCTTCCAGTCGAGGTAAAAATTGTATGTTGTAAACAATATTTTTGGTGGTCCATCAACACAGTTTTTACTTGTAAATGTTTGGGGAGAAATTGTATCACACTTTGAAAATAAGTGTGAGATTATACTTAAGTGAATTAGTACTCGTACTACTGAATACGTCCTCGTTTACCTTTCCTTAAAAACACCGTTCCACATAAATCTCCACTTATGATAAAACCGAGAGAAACTTATAGAACGGTGCCGTAAATTCGTTTCCCTCCTCGAACCAACCCTACATTACACGTAGAACCATCTTTCTTAACTAAGCGAAGTTAGCGGTCTCCCGCTACCTACAAAGCAAAACGATTGTGGACTCAATTTGTACACTGAAATATATCCCACTTAGTGACCCCTTAACCTAACCAACATACAAATGCCCTCGCTCTCTCTCTTCCACCATCTCCGCCCGTACAATAATTACTTAAGAGAAGAGATTGATTTTGTAATTAGATCGTATATCGCCACCGGGCTGGTTAACCGAGGTAGTTATTCATTTGGGCCAGCCTCGAGGAAGGGCCTATGATTCTTGTACTGACAATTTATTAACTGCCGAAACAATACGTTGGATCGCTAAGAGTAATCTATGCGATGGTTGAATAAAATATAAGGATTAGATGGATACTCGGGGAAGGAGTTCGTTTTGTCTAGTTTAAATCCTTGAAAGGGAGGAGACTTGAAGAGAGAAGTTTAGTCGGTTAAGAAAGCGATTTAGCTAAAATGATTCGATTGGAAGCGAATCTCGAACGATGATGCTCTTTTGTTAAAAATAGTTAGAATAGTTAGTAAAAACATATTTAAAGTAATGTGAGTTTATTTTTTAATTGTAAATAATAGTTAAATATTAATGCTACATTGGTAATATTGTGCTGGAAACAAAAATGTCTTCACCAAAAAGTTTTTAGTTAAAATTTTATTTTTGCTCTATTTGTAATTTTGAATAAAGTACCTAACAAAATGCATAATCAACAGCACGATATTATGATTCTTACCATCCTACAAAATAATAATCGAATAGTATTAAAAATATATTACCATTTTTGTTCTCTATTTTCGGTCGTCTTCTCGTTTCTTCTTTACTATATTTTTGTCAAGTATCCGGACTATTATGCTTGTAAGTTGTTCTACAATAGTTTTTTCTCCTCTCTTCCAATCTGATTACATTACTTTTCATGAAAATCTGTCGGACGGATGTGATTCTGTAATTTTGTCATAAATAATGGTAAGCTGCTGTCTTTAAAAAAAATAAAAATGTTTCAAACAAAAAATAAGAAAACTTAAGGCATCCTGTATGATGTACTTTGGTTGGACACCACACAACCTAACACACCTAGAAACTCGCTACCTTAAACCATGAACCAGGTGTCTCTGCAGAAACTCAGAATCGGCGCAAAATTAAACGTCTCAAAAAAATAGAAAACTTAGCATCCTGTATGATGTCCTTTGTTGGACGGACCTAACACACCTAGATAACTTCTACCTTAACCATCACAGTTGTTCTCTGCGAAAGTCAGAACCCCCCCGCGGGTCATTCAAGCCTCTGAGAATCTAGCATAAGAAGGGCGCAATGTTACTCTCATTTGTACCATTGAGGGGGAACTTAGTTTCATTAGTGTTCACATTGTTCGTCGTGTAAATGCCCCGGCGTCAAAACCGCTTAAGTTTGTTGCCAATAGCGTCATTTGTTATCCACGAAGTCTTGTTGACCCTCGTGTAAACATTGAGAAATACTACTGCACTCTTCTCTCTCTCTCTTCATGTGAACATATGCGTGTTAAACATTCTTTAGTTCAATAGTTATAGTAAATTTTATAGTTCTACTAACTAGTACTAGTAGGTGTGTAGTAATTTATCATTCATTAATTTGTCGTAGCAATTTGTCTTAGCAATGGATATATCCAGAAAGACGACTTAAAAGTCAAATTTATTCAATTTAAGCTCAAAATACAAAATGGTGTGCGTGTTCCCGAAATTTCGGGTCGGGTCGAGTAATTGGTGGCCGACCCAAGAGTAAAAAGGGTACCCGATTTGGTGGAGGCGCCGGTCCAAACTTACATAAACAACAAAAACGAAACATCCAAGACGTCCCGGGTGTTGCATGTTTGTGTTTTCATACACGTTGAACGATTAGATTTTTGTTGAAAAATCACTGTTTCAGTACAAGGCCCTCAGATTTTTTACCCAGGTAAAAAACGTGAAAAAATAAAATACATTTTTGTGTATCATTTGAATAAAGGAGGTAAATATATAATATATATTATACAACTGATCAATAAAGGTTTAAGAATAAAGTCGATGGATTCACCTTAAAAAGCAACATAAAAATAAGTATCACTTTCACGTTTTTCTTTAGCACGAAACCCGTGTGGCTGTCGTGACGAGTCTAATTCAAGCGTTGTCAAATGTCATGTCGGACAGTGAGGAGGGGGTTGATGATGGTGGGGTGAAGTAAGAGACACGCAGTTCTTCGTTCAAGACCTACACGAAAAACATTCGCGACGAGGAACAGAAACCTCGAAAACACATTAATTATTTCGACAAACCAAAATTTGATTGTCTATTTTTATTCGGACATTTATATTGATGGGGCTTGTCGTCCACGTCCGAGACCAGACGCTGTTTTTCTGAATGATTTCAATATTTTATTCGGGTCCGGTTCTTTTACCAAAACCAACGGTAAAAAGTTCAATCAAAAGCCCAATTGTAAAATGGCCTTTGTCAGCTTATAACAAATTAACTGGTTTGCTTTTGAACTTCATAAAACTATCGTTTTGAGAATGAAAAATTTACTTAAAATAAGCGGCGAATATTATAGTTTCTAGATAATTCTGTTTGGAATAAAACCTTCATTTTACTATACAATTAGTACTTAGTAGTGATTGCGCAACCGGTAAATGTAATTGCACGAAACTTATTAATTCTGTCATGATTTATAAATGTTTATTCCTTTACTACAATAACGGGCAATATAATCTTTCATGTCAGACAATTATTTCATAACGGCAGATTGAGTTGAAACTCGAAATATTACCCTTAAAAATAACTAGAGATAGTCTGAGGTATCTTGGTTTTTGACAACACTTAACAAAATAAAAACGTTTTCGATAAGTATTTAAAATGTCAAATACATGAAAATACTAAAATATGGAAGATACAGATAAATTATTATGTTGCAGAAGATTTACCCTGCTGTTAAAATGTCTAAACATTTTGACAAACTTGTAATGAAACTACACGAAACATGTTGCGAATGTGTTTAATAACTGAAAGTTTGTTCTTGGCTGAGTTGTGTTGCCAATTCACAGCTTATAAGCTTGTATAGCTGCAGTCACATGCGTGCAGCGGTGAGCCAACTGTATAAAGTTTTTTATTGGCGTTTTTTGGAAATAATTACACGTTTTACACTTTTAAAGCCGTCTGTCAATGTTTCTTTACACAACTACATACAGCAATTGTAAGTAATTACTATTTAACTTGGTTTGGTAAAAATTTGAGGTGGCAGTTCTCACTTAAGTTGTCGATTGTCACTCGTTGTTGATCGACTGTTGTCACTTAGTAAATCAGGTTTAGACTTTGAAACGGTACACGATAAAATGTGAGAACACAAAATTATATTTAAAACACTGGTTTGAAAAAATGTTTTTGATAATGGTTTGGTGGAGGTGCCGGGTAGAATACGAAAAATTATTTCACAAAATTGAAATGTTGAAACTACTGTCAATTTGTAACAATCGGTATTATTTTGATAAATGTATATTTTATATTAGCTGTGGTTGTTTCGCCACGATATTTTTAATTAGTTGTTTCTTTACGTTTCGTCCGTATAGTGAAGGACATATTCCACAGTCTAGTTCTAGAAGATAAGTTTCTTAGTAGGTTTGAGTACAGTTTGACCAAAAAAAAACGAGCGTACTAATAAACTCTGGAAAATGTCGGCAACAGCAGTGACGAAACGTAGATAAACTCAACTAGGATGCACCGGAACAACCCAAGTTACTTTTACTTTTACAACAATATCTACATTAGCCAAATTATTTTGTGGCTACATTGCAAGTTGGAATAGTACACAGTTCCTACAAGTGCATTATTTACCATACATCAACACTGAAATCAACGGGACCTTTCACCATCCACCATGCAGCGCAAGGACACTGTCCGTCGCCCAACTCTGGCACACTTAAGATTTATTGTTATAGGTGCTTCGCACCAGGGACTGAAGCATACCAAGGGAGAGGCTTCGAGCCCCACGACCATTCCCCAGAACATACAGTTTAACAACAATAAAATAAGTCAACAATGCAATACAATGTAAAATTAATTGCATTTTTTAAACATTTTCTTTCCAATTAAAATCATAAATTTAAATTTTCATAAGTGAAGTTTTTCAACAAGTGAACAATCTTGAATTCTAATCTCGAAATGGCCGCCATCTTGGCGCTCGCTTGTAATGGCGTCCGTCCATGCACCTGTCCATGCTCCTTGTGACGATCACACCACATGAAATATTCAATACGATTCCTCTTCACAAACGATTTAAATAATGAGCTAGTTGGTTGGTAAGTCTTCGCTGCAGCCACGACATTTTGTTTCCGAGCACGAAGCCTCACCGCAACCTAGCGCCGAACTTTACACTGCCGACCTTTACCCCACTTCTCAGAGATAGCTTGTTTTGAGTTTTTTAAAAGAATTCTCGCTGTAGTTACACATACGTTAACCGGTGTGACCCTCTTCGAGTTACTAACATTGCGGAGTTTAGTAGTTATGATGGAAATGTCCAACTTTCATTCAGCATTTTGCGTAATTTGAAACCATGACCTCCCGAATCAGAGTCTCACACGCATTGCATGACCTCTCTGTCGGTATAAATACAAAATAAAGATCTTAGACGTATAAAAATAAAATAATAACTAAAATAATGTAAGACATGAGTTCCGGATGAACCTTGGGCTGTCACGTATCATCATCGTCACGACGCAACAGCTCAAGGATCTTCCAGAAATCTACGGGTCGTGAAAGCCTACAATATCTCATTAATATGACATATTTTTAGATTTTAATGTGTATTTTTGATAATGTTGTTAGTTTGAATCTGTTTTTGAAACTATGTTTGTTATGCATTTTGTAAGGTTAAATAATAAACCCCGCCGAGTTTTAAAGTGAGACCCATCACAGATATGCCGCGATCTTGAGCGAGGAGTTCTTCACTAGACGGCGTCTGTCACGAACCGGACGTTAAACTAAAGGGTAGGCAATTACACGGCGATATCGAGACGCACGACAACCGCGTGGCCTAGGTGGGCGATTACCTCAAATGAATGATACGCTCATTAATTAGTCATCTCCTGCTTGCGGTAAATGTTCCCAAGACCAACAACCCTGGACGCACGGGAGGACACGCGGCCACGCAGCTCGAGGTCTTACCCTAACTTGTTGGCCTTCTCAGGGCTGAAGAACGATACCGAAGTAACATTTAGAAAATTAAAATGTTTTTTTGGTGGAGATGTCGGGTTCAGAGAATATAAATCTTTCTGAAACTTCGGTATCATTCTTCACGAAAATAGTCAATTTCGGACATTTTAAGAAAATCCAAAATTGTAAAAATCAATTTATTTTTGTAGCGTTCACCACCTAAACTCATTTTAAAAAAGAGTCACTGTACAGCCCTACAGTTCCACTTCCTAGACATTTGTGCAACATTTCAAACAACTCTGATGCCCATAAGCCTAACGAACAGAAATTTGCTAAAAACGCAAGTCAATTTTTTTTGCTTTTTCTACTGATGACCAGTTCTTTTGACCGAGTGATTCGACATATTTTACATTTATGTTCATCACACACGGTCTTGTAAATTTAAAACTCATTAATTAACTTTTTTACTGATGTACGAATGAGGAGATTAAATTAATCTCTTAATCAGTGCTTAAAAAATAGCACAATAATATTCTCATTTTGAAAACTTCGAAAACATCGGAGTTGCCGTTTCCCCAGTAGAAGTGAAACACATTACAAACATAGGAGTCTTTTCTCTACTACAGTAGGTAACATAATGTTAAGAGGAAGGACTATCGCTAATATTAAAACCACGCGAAACAACCTTATTTCAGTAATAACTCACATAACGCTACACAAAAACGAAAAAATTGATACTAGGTCCCATGTGGTTTAGTTAGAACTATATCTGACCTAAAACCTTTTTCAAATATTGTAAATTGATAATGATTTGAATCAAGTTTTAAATTAAATTAATGTATTCCGTAATTAAAAACGCTACTGATTACAATATTCGAATATTTTTTCTTGCAGAGTGTAGTTCTAACGAAACTACGTGAGACTTATTAGCCCTTTTTACGATTTTACGTTACGGTTTGAGAGATATTACTAAAATCAGTTTATTTGCGTGGTTTTAATATTGGCGGTGATCCTTGCCCTTATGACACATGTATAATGTGTCAATAGCTGGTCTGGAGTTAGCGATACTCGAATTATGTTAATGCTAACTAAATAGAAAACCCTCAACATTACATTCAAGTAATCTATCTAGTTTTCCTGTCGAAAAATCATTTCCTCGGACAGTGACTCGAAACTGATGGAAAGGGAAGGGGGTTAACATGTTTTTCTTCCCTCAAATGTTAAGGGTAGATTTAAACAACACAATGATTTATTGAACATTTGTATTAAGACAGAAATGAATCCAAAGACATATTCCTTTCTAGAACAGTTCAGAACAGTCGTGAAAAAGGACAAAAACAAATCAAGATTTCCGGGAATTATTTTCCGAGTCAATTAACCACTTTCCTTGAAATAGCGTGCATCTGTTAGTGCCTTGTTTTCCAGTCAGAGTCAGTTTGTAAAACGTCAGTAGGAGGTTATGTATGCACTTTGATTTCTCAGAAAACCGTAGATGCAAGGCTTCGTTTACATTGTATTGTACGTATACCTTTGACTTCAATATTCTGTGTAGTATCAAATATTTACAGTGATGTATTGGATGATTTCTATGATTTACTATTGATGGCAAGCTACGTTTTCTGTTTGTTTTTTGTTTTTTGTTTTTCATTTGATGGATTTATAAAAATGATATTAAATACGTCTAAATACATAAACTTGTATTATTGGATGAGCGAAGCGAAGACTTCAATTTCACCGACCCCCCAAAAAATTTTGCTCGGGTGTTTTTTTTTTTTGTTTTTTTTTCCGTCTGTTTGTTCGCTCTCTACCGGGCAAACGGCACATCCGATCTTGATGAAAATTTGACAGGACCTTCGAAATCTCTGAACTTAGACTTGCTACGTTTTTGGGTACAATCGAAGAAATATTTCTCATGAATATCGTACTTTTACGATTTTTTTCGATTTTTAGTGCGATATTTTCGTGACATTTGGGCCGATTCTGACCAAACGGGTGGGGCTACAACGTTCATATTATACATGGACATTAAGGTTATGGTGATGTATTGCTTTCTGAAAGAAAAAGTTGAAAAGTTAGCCAGAATCTATAGAAATAAAGCTTTTAATATAAGTTTTATGATTTTTTGTGTGATATTTTCGTGCCATTTGGGCCAATTCTGATCAAACGGGTGGGGCTTTAACGTTCATATTATACATGGACATTAAGGTTATGGTGATGAAGTACCTTTTGAAAGAAAAGTTGAAAAAGTTAGCCAGAATCTATAGAAATAAAGCTTTTAATATAAGTTGTTTACGGTAAATAATACCAATTGACAAGAAACAAAAGAAACATAACAACAATCACCTACAATGCGTAGGCAGCAAAACAAAGCACTTGCAAAAGTAAAGATATCCCACGCAAACTTAAAACTTTAAAAAGCTCATCCATCAACGCGGCGGGACTTCAGCGTTTTCCTATTTTAAAAACATTTATTTAGATAGATCATTTAGGCCTACATATACATTATACAATCATGTTGAATTATGAAGAGTGGGAAGCGCTCTCTTAAATACAGGTTTGTAAACTTGTGTGATAGCCTTCCCGCTCCGCTAAAATCATGAAGTAGGAAATATATTTAAAAAAGATCTGCAAATTATTGTTTACCAGTTTTAGAAAATGTAGTCCTCCCTCCCTTCTAATATAAATTATAAAATGAGCTCATAGAATTCGAATATGAATATCCAAATTGTAATACTCGGCCATAGTGAATCGACTGCTGCAAATAGTTTTTATTGGATGAGCGAAGCGAAGACTTCAATTTCACCGACCCACAAAAAAATTTAGCTCCGGTGTTCTTTTTTGTTTTTTTTTCCGTCTGTTTGTTCGCTCTCTACCGGGCAAACGGCATATGCGATCTTGATGAAAATTTGACACGACCTTCGTTTTCTCTGAACTTAGTTTTGCCACGTTTTTGGGTACAATCAAAGAAATATTTCTCATGAATATCGTACTTTTTCGATTTTTTTCGATTTTTAGTGCGATATTTTCGTGACATTTGGACCGATTCTGACCAAACGAGTGGGGCAACAACGTTCATATTTCACATGCACATTAAGGTAATGGTGATGTATTGACGTGTGAAAGAAAAATTTGAAAAAGTTAGCCAGAATCTATAGAAATAAAGGTTTTAATTTGATTTTTTTGAGGTGTTAAATATTAAAACCTTTATTTCTATAGATTCTGGCTAACTTTTTCTTTTTTTCTTTCAAAAGTCAATACATCACCCTTACCTTAATGTCCATGTGAAATATGAACGTTGTAGCCCCACCCGTTTGGTCAGAATCCGCCCAAATAGCACGAAAATATAGATTTTAGATATTTCTCACAGCCTTGTATGAAAACTTCACAGGAGATTTTATACCTTACTCACAGCCTTGTTACAAACAATCAAAGATCCAACAGACCTAATGATTGCTTTGTATGGGCCGTGTTAATATGTTTTTATTATTTTAAATTAATATAAACATTTTATAATTAAAAAGCTCATCCATCAACGCGACTAAAAAAAGCGTTTGCGAAGCTTCCTAGTTATATAAATACTTAAAAATATACTAATTCAGCTACACATTTAAAATAGTTGTAAGTAGAAGTGTACACAATCAATGCTTGATTTGTTTGGCTTTTAAAAAATTTTAAGTTTAGTCTAGTTCTCATCCCTTTTATTAATTTACTTTGTAAGACTCTTTCATTATTTAATTTAATTTAATTTAATTTAATTTATAATTTTAATTGTGACATCTTAATTTATTATTATTATTTTAGTGATAGTAGGGCATCAAGCATTGGACTTGTTCATCTGATCGTATTGTATTATGTATTTGGCTATACTTTAATGTAACCCTTAATTAATAAAAATTAAAAAAATGTAAAACGATATTCTTAGCTAAACGATACGCAGGGGGCGAGAGTTAAAATGGCAATACTACGCTCGTAGTTACACAGCTGATTAAGGTATAATTGGATGAGCGAAGCGAAGACTTCAATTTCACCGACCCCCCAAAAAATTTAGCTCGGGTGTTTTTTTTTTTTTTTTTTTTTTTTTTTTTTTTTTTTTTTTTCCCTGAAAAAAAAAAACTTAGCCCCCCCTTTGGCCCCCCAAAACCGTTTTTTTTTTGGGTAAAATTTTTCCCCGGGAAAAAAAAGAAATTTTTTTTTTAAATTTTTTTTTTTTTTTTTTTTCCCTTTTAAAAAAAAAATTTGGGGGGTTTAAAAACTTTTAAAACAAAAAATTTTTTTTTCCCCGATTTTTTTTTTTTTTTTTTTTTTTTTTTTTTTTTTTTTTTTTTTTTTTTTTTTTTTTTTTTTTTTTTTTTTTTTTTTTTTTTTTTTTTGTTTTCCCCCCGTTTTTTTTAAAAAATTTTTTTTTTTGCCATTTTGGGCCCTTTTAATTCTGATAAAAACGGGTGGGGCTAAACGTTCTTTTCACATGGACATTAAGGTTAGGGTAATTTTGCTTTCGAAAAAAAAGTTGAAAAATTTAGCCAAATCGAGGAAATAAAGCTTTTATATACTTTTTTTTTGCTTTTTGTGCGAATTTTTCGGGCCTTTTGGGGCCAAATTCTACCAACGGGTGGGGCAACGTTCATATTATACATGGACATTTAAGGTTAGGGGTGAAATTTTTTATTTTTTAAGAAATTTAAAAAGTTACCAGAACCATAAAAATTTAGCTTTTAAATGAAGATTTTTACGTTAAAAAAAAAATTTAACAGAAAAATAAATTGCAAACCCAAAATGGTGGCAGAAAAAAAACCTTTGAAAATAAAACCCCCAAAAAAAAAAATTTTAAAAAAGCTCATCCATAAAACGCGCGGGTTTTAGCTTTTTCCCTATAGGAAAAATTCTAGTGGGAAGCCTGCTAAGGACAATTACATGCTCCTCTACAAGTGTATATAAATAAAGGGGTTTTCACCAGCTTAACTCAAAAAAAGAATTCATTCAGCCTAATATTAGTTATGAATTTATAAAGTCACAGAAAAATTATTGGGTCCACTTGACCGCTAAACAAATTGTCAAAATTGGTTTTTTTTCGGCTCAGCCCTCGGAAAAAAATTCCCCCAAAAGAATAACGGGGGGATGTCTTTATCCCCCGTGACCTGGATTTTGATCCAAAAAAAAAATAGGGCCCCATATTGACGTACTCGCAGTTTTTTCTTAAATCCTCTATATTTTTTTTTGAAATTTTGGGGAAAAGTGGTTTCTTTCAAAATATCAAATTAGAAAGGGTGTGATTTTTGGATCTTATTTTTGCTCCGGGGTTTTTGGGTTATTTTTTATAAAGTGCCATTTTAATTGGTAGAGCCAATATGGTGGAACAAAAAATTTAAGGTTAAACTTTTAAAAAATTCCCCAAAACGTAAATTTTTTACTTTTTTTTGAATAAAAAGCGAAAATTCATTCAAGAAAAATTTTTAAGTTTTTTTGGTGGCGTCGGCGAACGGCAACGACAAGCAAAGATTAATTTAGACCCCCCAAAAAATTTGCCCTTTTTTTTTTTGTTTTTTTCTTGTTTGTTTTTTTCCGTTTTTCGTTTAGGCAAAGCATTGCCATCTGAAAAGGGGAATTTCGTTTTCCTGAACTTAGATTGTAATTTTTGGGTACAACGAAGAAATACCATGGTATGTTTTAATTTTTTCGATTTTTAGTCGATATTTTTTCCCTTTGGGCCGGGATTCCCTGCCCAAAAACGGGTAAAAGCAAACAACTTTTCTATTTTCCTACTTTAGGTTTATTTGTTTAGCCTTTTGAAAAAAAGTAAAAACTAAACCCATGAAATAAGGTTTTAAATATTTGGTTTTTCATTTTAGTTCGTATTTTCAACATTTATTCGGGCCCAAGGGGGGGCTAAAAGCAATTCACATGGAATTAAAGGTTATGGTGTAAAGTACCTTTGGAAAGAAAAGTTGAAAAGTTTAGCAAATTAGAAATAAGGTTTAAATGAATTTTTTTTACTTTTAATACGAATTTTCGCAATTTTAGGTTTGCCAGGGTACAACAACTTTCTATTTCACAGGGAAATTCGGTTTGGTGTGTGTATTTTGAAAAAAAATTTGCAAAAGTTATCCAGAATGAAGAAAAAGGTTTTTAAAATATTTTTTTTGAGGTTTAAAATACAACTAACAAGAACAAAAAAACTTGACAAAGTCACCTCATGCTTCAAAAAGCACTTGCAAAAGGAAAAGTGGTCCCCCCAAACAAAACTTACAAAATCGCTCATCTCAACGCGGGGGGGACTTTAGCGTTTTCCCTGTAGTATTTTTGAAATAGATTAGGGGGGAAACAAAAATTTTTGGGGGCTTAGCCCTTTTTAAGTATTTTAAGTTGAATTTGGGAAAGGGTTCTAGAGTTGTTTTAAGAGGACTCAACCCTTTGCATTAACTTACAGTAAAAGTTTACGGAAGTGGGTACCGAACCTCAGACCTCCCGAATCATATTCTCGTTCGACACGCCTGAGCAATTTCCTTTCTTAAAGAAGCTAAGATGGTGAAAGTTTTTGATCCATAGAAGTGCATTAGAAACTTGCTTTTGTCGGCAAGTTTTTGTAATGTTTGAAAATAAAAACTTTGTTAGACGGAATTATAAATTTGGGATGTTTGGAGCAAGAGCGCGTTTAGTTGGATAAAATCGTAAAACTTTATGTTTTTTTAACTTTTGAAACGATTTTTTGAAAGTCAAAATTTCAACTACGATCCCGAGCCTCCGTTCGAACGTTATGGGGACATTAAAAAAACAAAAAAAAACAAAACTAGTGACTATTTTTTCGGCAGAGTCTAATGGAAACGCTGCCTTTCGTCTCGTATTAACTTAGAGAATGAAATGCAATCACACCTTCAATTTAAACAGTTTCATATCAACCATTAGGGAAATCTTGCAAACAGCAACTGTAGTCTAGGCTTTAATATATCTTGCATCCCTCTTAGATTCTAGATCCAGTAGTTACACAATAAACTCAGATCTCCAATCTTGTGCGTCATTCACAATTCCGTTTACAATGAATGCCCAATAACAGAACAATAGTTTTGAATCCTGCCGCTTTTTGGTTCGTCCTTATGCATCAAATATTAATACTTTCGACGTCGCTACCATTCGACTTCCGAGGGGGGCGCTATTTGTACCGTTTATGGGGTGTATGGCTACAGCGAGCTAAGCACACGAATACTACGTCAAAGAACACGGGGAAAAGAATGGATACAACTCAGTAATAACTCAATTCAACTTTGTCATTATTTAATAATAAAACATCAATGTCCCTAGCTTGTTGTGGATGAAATAACAGACGAGCGTATAGTTTATTTGGTCGCCATATGATCAATGCCAGCAGCAAGCCATGTAATCAGGGCTCCTCTTCGTCGTAATCAGTACATGACGACTAAGAAATCGATACGCAATATGCATGTATTATTTACAGTGAAGCAAGGTTGTGGAAAACACTTTTTGAACGGATGGTTTGTTATTTTGGCTCGGAGCGTGCCTTGTGATTCAGGCTATTTACAAACATGGAAGTCGACACAAAACAAGGACTGACGAACTGGTGAAATGAGGCATGAATAACGGGAAAATTTTGAAGGTCGAGAGTTCAGACTCATGCTCTCTAAATCGTTTATATTCATATAGTTAAATAACAAAACTATGATTTATTTTAATTGATCAAGGGAAACCTGGTCAGGGACGATTGCATCTCTACATGGACGTTGCCGTTGGTCCCCTTGGTACTTTTCGAAAGGAGTAGGCTACGTGCCGGTACCGGGTTTTCCCCTCCTCCCTTCTGTTCATACTTCATCCTCAACCATCACCACTCATCGTCTCGAATAGCCAAAGTGCGTTATAATATGAGACGATAAGCAATATCCCATCAATCAATCTACAGGTGTCGTATATTTCAGAGTTATGAATGTTAACCAATTGGGCTGAAAAGAGGACTCATGTCATTGCACTATAACGACGGAAGAAAATATGGGAAAAACTTTTTATACGGAATTACAGTGGCGGGTATCGAACCCAGGACCTCCTCTCGAGCATTATGCTTAAGCAGCATCTGTCGGTAGCTATGATTTAAACAAAATATTATAGAATTACCACTTGGAAACAGACTAAGAAAACACTCATTTGGATTTTGATGATTTCATTATGTAAATATACAATGTATATAATATTATAAAAATAAAATATGTAACCCTTATGGTGAGTCCAAAAGAGATTTTGTGTGCACTCTCAATAAACATTATAATGTTACATCATTTAATAAATTATTAGCGACAGTATTGACTCGAGCGTTTAGCGCACTACTCTTATTCAGGAGGTCCTGGGTTCAAATCCCGTCGAGACCGGCAATCCTGACTGAAGGTATTTTCCTAGGTTTTCGTAGCTCGTTAATGCGAATGCAAGGGTTTGAGTCCTCGGACATCCCTTCACAATTGTCCTATCCGCAAGCTGCATACTTAGTAAGCCACCTGAAGAGGACACCCTGGACAGGCTTACACGAAAAAGTATTACATATTAATAAATTATTGGTCAACACCAAACTCACGCGTGACTACATAAAACAACTTTCAAAACAGTTTTGTGCAAACTTGTTTGTTCTGCAAATATATTTCTGACTAATCACAATTCAGAACTTCGTGGAATTTTTTAGCTGAAAAAGTTTCTGACACTCGTGTTCCGTTACTTACAACACAACTGTCGAGGTGTTTAAAAGTGTCCGTACAACTGTCAGCACATTACATAAGCACGGTGACAGCCCCCCCCCCCAACCGTTGTTTCAAAGTGCTTGACAGTCTATTTCACGTCAAAGGGCCCGGGCTAGCCCTCAGACAATGACATATAATCCCCGTTGAAGATATTTTGGGTCAAGTTGAAAGCAAACAGTGGCCCCTCGCGATGTAATTTTAAACTGCAACTCGGTTTAAAGCTGTTGGGAGTTTCGATCATTGTGTCGAGTACTCTACTTGAATAGTCGTTGCGCTCGTTCTCACGACATGCGTGACGTCACCACCGCTTCCCCGACGCTCATACTAACCGTCTACTAATGTTCATACTTTCAAGCAGACCATTTCAATAAATATACTTTTAGTGACCTGATGAGTCAGGTCAGCGACAATATAGTACTACCATACTAACCTCAAATTCAAATCAAAGGTGAAAAAAATTTTTTTTTACAAGTATTGTTTTTTCATATCCTCACCAGCTACAGCCATCAATTAATAACATTAAACAATTGTCTTTTTAATACAAGACATGTTGCAATGCACCAGAGTTTAAGGGCGAGATTTCTACCCTAATTTAAATTACATACACCACGTATTACACAACGCGACGCGTGGTTGTGAAACATTGAAACTTGAAAGTATCACGAAGTATAGTGATGTTTACGGGTATGCGAAATTTCGGGTCGGGTTGGCCTATACCCGAGTCAAAATAGGTATTCAATATCAGGCGCGTAAGAACACTTTTTTGACTGAGAATGGGGGGAGGCCGGGGGGGGGGGAGTTATGAGCTGTTTTTAGCCTCTCCATCACCTATACAACTATACACAAGTCAGCACACCCTAGGTATACTGAGTCTGCAAATATGTTTTTAGTTGTAGCCGTGGTGATGAACGGTGAAGTGGATGTTTAAGATTCTGAAGGGGGGAGGAGGGGGGTGGGGCATAGGAAAAAGTAAGGAGAGGAGATTCACCTATTTCCCCCCCCCCCCACTCCTACGTGCCTGCTCGATTTTTGGACTTACAAAATAATTTTAGTGGAATGGTGGAGGTGCCGGTCCAGACATTTTTATTTCTAGCTTATATACAAAATGACATTAAAACTCGTCTACGTCGTTATTCAATTTAATTCAAATGCAGACAATAGAAAATCAAAATGTAAGATTCTTCACAAGTTAAGTTAATGCAGTATTTACGAAGGCCGTCTTTTCCCAACCCGACCCGAAAACCCGCAGCAGTTTAGAACCCAAACCCGGGAACCTCTACCTGCACAGTCCTAATAATAAGTGAAATTTAAAAATTAAATTAAATTTAAATTTGATTCAACACACACACATACATAATTTTTTTTTTGAAACGAACAGGTTGCATTCATGAACAGACTGCTCGAGTGAAAGACTGCTTCATACTAATAACATTTTCTTTATCATGTCTTTCGTCATAGAAAATATTAATGTTATATCCTAAACAATATATGTAACACATTAATTGAATTACTAAAATTAAAAATTAAATTGATATTTCAAAATTTGCTTTTTCAATAAAACATGACATTAATATATAATTGTATCTATGTTGAAGGTAAAAGCCATTTTAAAATAGAAATTATACTATCTTTCTTTTAATGCATTTAACACATGTTTTATCGAATACACATATTGTTTAAATCCTGAATCTTGCATAAAATTGAGTTGAATAGATATGGGCCCTTATAAGATAAGTGGTTTCGTGTGCTAGTTATTCTTAAGTCAGGTAGGTATGATATAGTTTTGAGCAGTGATAAAGTGATGTTTGCTTGTAATCAATCAGTCGACTGAATTCAATTTTAAAAAAAAATTACGTGTACAAATAAACTTTTTATTTTTTTCCAAGCGACGAACCAAAAAGCAACACATTTTAGCTCAGAGTTTGTTTTCGACTTTCGCTCGTCCCACTTTCCCTTCCTATCCCCTCAGTCACGCCAGCTGACAATAACTCAGCCACACACGTGACACGTATGGGTGGGCGTCGAGAAACGGGCCACATGGTGTAAATCGATCTCGGCGAGTGGATGCGTGTGTGTGCGTGGACTCAACTCCTACTAATTATTATAGCAAGCAGGCTGTCGGAGTGGGGGGATGCGGTCGTGGCCTATTGTCTAACTCTAACGGGCTCAGGTGCAGGAGTGAATGACTCAACGACTCCACCACGCCGATGATAGATGGAAACAACTACAATTAGGACAATCGGGTTGCGAGAGAAATATTACTATATGCGTGATGTCTGTAAGTAGGCCCGAGTGTAGCGACACTGACGAGGACATTATCGGGAGCCGTAACGTTCCGATTAACCGTGGGGGTGAAATGCACTTCACTGTGGCTCACAGTAACGAACAGGCCTACGTGGTGGCGAAGTCTGTGGATTCTAGGGGTCGTGGGTTGAAATCTCGCATGATAAATTTATTTTTGTAGTTGCAATCCTGACAAAGTTATATTTCCAAGGTTTTCTTCAGACGTTAGAGCGTATGCAGGAAATGGAGCCCCCTTAACAGCCCTTGGACATTCAGACACCTGGGCCCGGATCCACAAAGATGGTGTTAAACAAAAAGAGATAATTTTAGGAGTAAGCCATACTGAACTCCCAATCCAGTATCCACAAAGGGGAGTTACGTATTTTTAGGATATATTTTATTCCAAAATGTAACCTCTGCTCTGCTATATTATTTAGGAGTTAAATTTGTACTCCTTAAGATGTGTTTAAGAGCAGGTTACACCTAAAATGAACTAAGTTTTTGTTTTAACTCCCCTTTGTGGATCGGGCCCAGCTGAGGAGCAGGTTTCCACGAGAAATGTTAACTTTACAGTCATGGATATAAAACTAGAATATTAGGGCAGACACATATTTTAAGTTATTAGATACAACCAGGCACAAGACACCCATACCCTAGTCCAGATACGAATCTGGTTTCTCAGTGACCAACTCTAATCAACAACGGTACTCATGCAGTAATGGTAATCAAGAGGATGAGCAAATTAAAGATATTCTCAAGTGAGTATTTTTATAATTATATATGTATAAAAAAAACGCTTTTGAAACACACATTTTCCTCGTGCTAGTTGAAAATACCTAGGCGACTAACGTGCTATCCCAGACTGGGCACCCATCCATGATCCGAAACCTGAACAAACGTCACGGGCCATTAGTATCACGTGACTAATTAACCAATGGTTTGACAGCGACACGGTCAGTCCACGATGTCAGGGGTGGAGGAGTGTCCGGCTGAACATGCAGACACTTACACGGAGGGCCCTTGTCCGCTGTCTGTCTGTCTGATTGTCGCGTCGAGGTATTGCTAATTCAGATAACCCCAGCTCGTCGAGTCGCCCACGATTTAGATCCAGTTTTGACTAGGAATTTATTTTAAATAGTTCTGACATGAGTCGTCCGTTCTACAAGCAAAACACATGACATGGTATTGATCATCTTTTTCTGATCATTAATTTGTCAAAATACGTGTTACGATGTTATTTGCTTTAGAATTGTATGCCCTTTCTCGTCGTGAATAATAATTTGATTTACCGATACCATATAATATATTCGTCTAGAATCGACAAATATAGCATTCTGGACATGAGAACAACAATTTATTTCGAACAAGGGCGCGTCAACCGTTCGGTCAAAATGCGCCACTCTAGCCTAGGGGACATTGACATGAGAAGAATAGAAAACAAGACAGGAATTTGAGTTAAAAGAATGAGAGGTGGAAAAAATAAATTCGTATGTAGAGTCTACCGACAGTCACACAGGCCAAACTGATGTTCAGTGGGGGACATTAAATTTAGGGCAGACCAAGCCAACCCTGTAGGCGCCGACACCATCGACGAGCGAACAATGACAAACTAGAGACCGGCATATAATTTGAAAGTCAAAGAAACATATCTGAAAAGTTTGCTGAATGAAAGAAGGCCTTTAAAATAACATTTAAAAAAATTGTGAATTTTTTGGGCGGGACATAACCTCACTTTTGGAAATTAGATTTTTGGACAAAAGTGTAATATACAAGACTAGTTCAAAATTAAATTTTGAGAATCGGTTTTCTGGACATAGTTTCTAAATTCCTTTATCTATAACTTGACTATAGCTAAAATAGTTAAGGCCTACTGAAAATTCCAGTTGGTGTACGATTTTTTTTGTCAAACGGTACAAAACTCGTATTTGTAAAACGGTACAAAACTCGTATTTGTACCGCTTGACAAAAAAATTCGTACACCAACTGTTATTTTCAGAAAACTATTTTAGCTATAGTCAAGTTATAGCTAAAGGCGTTTAGAAACTATGTCCAGAAAACCGATTCTCAAAATTTAATTTTGAACTAGTCTTGTATATTACACTTAAGTCCAAAAATCTAAATATAATTTCCAAAAGTGAGGTTATGTCCCGCCCAAAAAAATTAACATTTTTTTCCTGTTATTTTAAAGGCCTTCTTTCATTCAGCACTTTTCAGACATGTTTCTTCGACTTTCAAAATATCGGCCAGAGATGGTACAATAGCCTAAAGCTGGAAACACCGATCAATCAAGCTGGACACGATTCCACCCGCGGCCAGCACCACCAGCATTTTTAATTAGGTTGTTAAAAATAAATAACAACAATAATAATAATAATAATAATAATCAACATGGCTAATTCGGACCAACCTTAGAATTTATGTGCCTCGTTGCTAGGACGGCAGCTATAGTCACCGTTTACTTATTTGTATTTCCTAAGCGAAGAACTGATAAACTTAGGCCAAGTCCACATAAGAAGTTTAAAACCATCTGCCTTAAGCGGGAAAAGAATCCTGGACCTTCTACATTGGGAGCAGAGCATCTAACCGCAAGACCAACGAGCCACACATATTTTATATATGTTATAATACTATATCATTCCAATTTAGTTATTTTAAATGAAAAAAGTTCGCGATAAAACTATGTTGGACTAAAAAGATTAATTCTACAAATTGAAACATGAATTAAAACCTAAAAGCGATTACGTCAATCAATGCCAAGTGTAAGTGGACACTTGAGTTGCGAGCGCGTGCGCTACGGGGGCCACACGTGTACGCGCACGTGTCTCACCCCTGCACATCCGGTCAGGCGACGAGAGCACGTGGCAGCATTTTGTAGCCCTTCCCGAACAAGTGTCTACGCTAGCCGCGCGGTTTCCGGCTCGTTTCGCAGGCCGTAAATAACACTATTAGGTTGTAGAATAGCGTGTAGGTGGCTAGTGTGTAGAAATTATACGTCACTTGAGAGGGGTACAAGTTCAAAACATGCCCCAGGAAATACTTAAGTATTATATACCACACGCGCACATGAATTTTATCTATAATCGAATTAATGTTTTCTTAAACACAAATTACACCTAAGTTACAAACCTAGAACATAGATAATGAAAGCCCAACGATTTTGAATTTATTTGTTGGTTAATTCATACGCCCGTTACCGGTTTTAGAGTTGGGTGCCGCAGCCAGGCAGCGGTGTGCTAGCACACTCGGGCACCTTATACAGCAAGCAGAGTCGGAGTGTTTTCGAGGTGTCACCCAACAGTCGTGAAACTTGGAATGATCTTGAAAATTGTCATAATCGGGGGGTTTAAGGTACCAGACAATCACACAACAATTTTGGTTGGATACGAAAATGGTTTGCAATTGCTCAAACTCACTTTCGTGGTGTGCCCGTTAGGGCGCTGCAGCCAATTATACAGCAAGCAGAGTTAGGGTGTTTTCGATGTGTAACCCAGTCATCATGAAAAATGTTATGGACTTGAAACTGTCACAATCGGGGGAATGTAGGTAGACAACACATGCAAAATTTGATTTAGAGTATGATAATTTCTTCTGGGTAAAAGTGGGTTGAGACATGCTCAAAATCTAAGGTGACCATATTTTGAAAGTTACAAACAGGGACAATTACTTAAGTGTAAGCATGTGTGCCCCACGGACCATTTCGGTGTTTGGGGCAGAGCCCCCAGCCGCCAGAGGCGATTTTTAAAAGATATATTTGAGTCAAATGCCCAGAAAATAGCTTTCTGACATGAAAATATGATTTAACTATGGTTGTAATGTGTTCATTTTTGTAGTCATAAAATCTTTATCTAGTGGTTCAAAAAAGATAGTCGAAACAAAATACAAAGATTCAGCAGATAATAATGTATTGATGAGGGCATCATACTGATGAAGGCCTTATCAATAAGAATAATAATAATTTGAAAATGCATTTAATTTGTACACTACGGATGGTTAAACTTTTAATAAACTTTGTCTTTACAACGAAATAATAAGTGTAGGTATGTAATTAATCACTAGTAAAACGCTTTAGTCCCGCCGCGTTGATGGATGAGCTTTTTTAAAGTTTTTAGTTTGCGTGGGATATCCTTACTTTTGCAAGTGCTTTGTTTTGTTGCCTACGCATTGTAGGTGATTGTTGTCAAGTTTCTATTGTTTCTTGTCAATTGGTATTATTTACCGTAAAAAACTTATATTAAAAGCTTTATTTCTATGGATTCTGGCTAACTTTTTCAACTTTTTCTTTCAAAATGTACTACATCACCATAACCTTAATGTCCATGTACAATATGAACGTTGTAGCCCCACCCGTTTTGTCAGAATTGGCCCAAATGGCATGAAAATATCGCACAAAAAATCGAAAAAAATCGTAAAAGTACGATATTCATGAGAAATATTTCTTCGATTGTACCCAAAAACGTGGCAAGTCTAAGTTCAGAGATTTCGAAGGTCCTGTCAAATTTTCATCAAGATCGCATATGCCGTTTGCCCGGTAGAGAGCGAACAAACAGACAAAAATACAAAAAAAAAAAACAAAAAAAAAAAAAAAAAAACACCCGAGCTAATTTTTTGGGGGGTCAGTGAAATTGAAGTCTTCGCTTCGCTCATCCAAAAAAACGTAGTTCAGTTGTGTGATTGATACATTTTGATTATCTTTAAACAAAATCAATGCAAATAATGACAGAAAATTAGTGATGTGCGAGTCCTGATTTTTGAGTTCGAGTCGATTCCGAAACGAGTAGCCCCTACTTGAAATAACTCGAGTATCGAGTCCAGTTCGAGTCCGAGTACTTTGTCTTATTTTTAAAATTTCACTATTTTGCTCTTTGACTAGCCTATATTTATTATTTACAATATGAACAATTTGAATATTATTTATTTATGTTAGTCTAAATGTAGGCTTCAATCGTGAAGACAGAGTAACATCTAATTGATTTAAAAATGTAATCTCACTCTAAAGTAGATCATTTTAATGATCAAGCATTAAGCACAAATGTTAGGGCTAGGCTATGACATTCAGTAAGTGATATTAGGCCCCTACATGAAAATGTTGAAACAAACATTAAAGTTATATTTTTATTATTTGAGTCCAAAAATAGTTCAAAACTTCTAAAATGAATATACATTTGTATCAAAAGACTCCGGTTATTATTATGGCTTAGTAATCAGCATTGGTAAGGTAGCGCCAAAAATATAAAGACCTAACGATTTTTACGTTTTCACACACGTGCGCGACCCGGCACCTACACCAAAATCATTAATAATACTCGCACACCCCTAGAGAAAATGAATTATCTTCTTGGAAGTGAAAGAACTATTTCATTGTTTTACTATTAGTATCAGAAGAGTATATTTTTTTAAAGTAAAACATTATCCTTCCATGCACGGTATAGTTAAGAAAATACCAGGACACTTTCTCCCCAAAATTGCAAACCGGTACAAATACGTCATTTAAATGAGTCTCTCGGGACACTGGTACAGGTGTTCTGAAAACGGTATTGTACCGGTCAAACCAGTAAGTCTGGTCACCTTATCAAAATCACTTTCATGATGTTATTAGGCCTACTAGAATCTACTAACTATAGCTACCGTATACGCCTAATTCTGACCAAAGAGGCGTGTCTAAAACATTCCAATTTTGCATGTAAGGTATAAATAGTAATATGCCATCTGAAGAAAAAAGTTAAAGAGAATAAGGCATCGAAATCAAGGTTTTTTAATAGGCGTATTATAATGTAACTACAGAAACCAACAAACAAAACAATTATTTTAGTTTTAACGTTATTATAGGTAATTTTACAATATTTAAAACATTTTAGTAGGTAACAACAAGTTTACAATGACGTTTCTGAAATTAATAAAACTATTTACGTCATCAGGTTATCTAGGTACCCGTTAGGGCGCCGCAGCCAAGCCGCGGTGCGCTACACACTCAGGCACCTTATACAGCAAGCAGAGTTGGGGTGATTTCGAGGTGTCACCCAGCCATCATGAAACGTGGTGTAAACTTGAAAACTATCAAAATCGAGGGGATTTAGGTACCCGACAACACACGCCAAATTTGGTTGGGGTACGAGCATTCCTTCTTGGTGGAAATATGACTTAAAACATGCTCAAAATCACTTTCAAGGATGTTAGTTACTACTGGCTACTACTATCTAATTCGTCAGTTTCAATTGCCCAGCGATTCTGACCAAACGGGTGGGGCTACAACGTTCATATTTTACATGGACATTTAAGTAAGTGATGTAATTCCCTTTGAAAGAAAAAGTTTTAAAAAATTGCTGGAAGGCTTCCAAATAAAGGTTTTAAAATAAGCCTTATACAGGCATACAATCAACAAGTAACTATCGTTACGTGAGAATAATCGCCTACATTGTTTACAAAAAGCAAGTCTTTGGACCACTATTTTTTTCATTCTATTGTTAATTGGTAATACCATAGCAATTAAATCGACTTTGATAAAATTACTAGGAAAACGCTTAAGTCCCGCCGCGTTGTTGGATGAGAGTAATTGGTACATTGAGTTGCCAAGTGTTATGCGGATTTTCTGTTGTTCTGTGAAAATATCATTACTAAGTTGAAGATTTTTTTAAAATTAATTTAAATTAAATAAAAAATAAACTTTAATTTTTAATTTTTTTAATCAATCGTAATTTTAAAAAAGAAAAAAATTGTAAAATTTCGATTTTCATAAGAAATAATTATTCGATTGTGCTCAAATTTCACAAGAATATATTAATTCATAAAATTAAGGTTCTGTGAAACAATCATTACGATCGGATAAAGCATGTAGGTGCTATAAGCTAAATAAATTTAAAAAATCGAAAAAAGTCGTAAAATTGTGATTTTTTAAAGAAATTTATCTTTCGATAACGCTCAAATTTCACACGAATACATCAATTCATAAAATTAAGGTTATGTGTAAAAATTATTACAATCGGACAAAGCATGTAGGTGTTATTAATCGAAGAATTTTGTTAAAAATCGAAAAAAATCGTAAAATTGCGATTTTCATGAGAAATAATTTTCCGATTGCGCTAAAAAACGTGGCAGTTCTAAGTTCAGAGATTTCGAAGGCCTCCATAAAATTTCATCGCAATCGGAGTATCGGATTAGCCAGAATCGTGCGGACAAACAGACAAAAATACAAAAAAAAGGAAAAAAAAGAAAGAAAAAAAAACATTCCGGAATTTTTTCTCCAGTGTAGTAGAATGGAATCTTCGCTTCGCTCGCTACGCTCATCCAATTATATTTTAACAAATAATTTTGCAATGGAACTTGAAAAAGTAATGAGATCCCACACATAACAAAAACTTGTAAAAATACAGCCAAACCTTACACACTCAAAAGAAATGAGATCTAAAAAAAGGGCCAAGCTCATCTACTTTTCCACATTTGCGCATTCTTAATTCATAAACGTACAGTGTCCCGTAACAACATCCTTGAAAAGCTTGGCAAAATAGAATTTGCATGATCATTACGTTAAAATTAATTAGATAAAAAGAATTTGAATGAACTATTACGTTTAAATTAATAGTTGCAAATTCTATTTTGCCAAGCTTTTCAAGAATGTTGTTACGGGACACTGTACGTTTATGAATTAAGAATGCGCAAATGTGGAAAAGTAGATGAGCTTGGCACTTTTTTGTAGATCTCATTTCTTTTGAGTGTGTAAGGTTTGGCTGTATTTTTACAAGTTTTTGTTATGTGTGGTTTTAATAAACAAAAAGCATTTTAGTGAAAACATATCAAAACCAACAAACAATACAGAGAATTGTGATCTACTAAAATGTTTTAAAATTACTTTTACAATATGTATGAAAACCAAGTGTTGAGCAAGTGAGGTGACATTATAAATTTTCGTGTTGTAAGCTGGCAACCATAGCAATAAAACTACTTTCATCATAAAATTATTCAATTTTAACAATTGATTTTGCAATGGAAAAGTGTCGAGATCCCACGCTCACGCATACAAAAAAAATTGTGAAAATACCGCCAAAACTGTCACACTCAGGGTAGGGATCCCAAAGAAGGGACAAGCTTATGAAACAAATTTACTTTGCCCCTTGACTGCATCGTTGCAAAACCTGGCAAAATAAATTTGCACAAGTAGGCCCTATTGTATTTAAAATAAGTTGCAAATAAAATTTTGACAAGCTTTGCAACGATGCAGCCACTGGACAAAGTGAATTTGTTTCATAAGCTTGGACCTTCTTTGTGATCTCAATGCTTTGTCCTACTATTAGTGCCCAATTCGTCGGTTTCAATTGCCCAGCGATTCTGACCAAACGAGTCGGTTTACAACGTTAAAATTATCAAAGTACACTAAGGTAATAGTGATATAGGCCTAGACCTAGTGATTTTTGAACGAAAAGGTTTATTGATGAGATCCCACACACACACTCTTTTAAAAAAACACGGTCAAGCACACACTCAAAAGCATTGTATCATCATATCATATCATAACAGTACTACGACAATGTGCCCTTCTACATTTGCGCACTCTTAATATACATAAATTCATTTTGGTCCTTGACTGCATCTTTGCATTGCAATGCTTGGCAAAATAAATTTGAACAAAGTTTTATATTTAAATCAATAGTTTCAAATAAAACTTTTGCAAAGCTTTGCAAGGATGTAGTCACGGGGAAATGAAAGGGGCTATTACCCCTCCCCCCCAATTTTTTTAATATCATATTATCTTAAGCATAATACTACATTAAAATAAACTTTAAAAAAGTTATATCTTGTAACTGTGATTTTACTTGATTTTTTAAAAGTTTTTTGATCCTGAAATTGGTGAAAATTGGCAAGTAGAGAATTTCTTAAATCAGCTTTGAACCGTTTATTTTTTTGTTCCACGTTAGATACTAGACTAGTAGTGCATCGCACCAATTTAAAATGGCCCTTTACAACGTAGGTCTTGAAAACTGTGCTCAAATATCCACGCAAACACGCAGAAATATGTATTCCAAAACAACACCCCTTCTTGGTAAACAGCATATTTTGAACAAACCACTTGCCCAAACTATAAAACAAAATACAGTACCGGTATATCAGATTCACAGACAAGGCCGTCGAGTACGCTAATAATGGCCAATATATTTTTGGATCAAAATCCTCCAAGGTCATGGGCATAAAGATCGTCCCCATGTTATCTCATACGGGAGATATTTGCTAATGGGACCTAGATCGAAAATTACCAGGTTTGACAACAATTATAATTTGTCTGTTACTTTCTAAATTTATAAACCCCTTCAACACTGTAGGAACAGGTTATTATAATTATGTTCACATTTTTGGTTAGTTCACTGTTTTTTATGAAACAATTGATAAATACATTGCACATTGTGTAATCACTTACTTACTATAAGCTTAAACTCATAACCATTTACAATTTTTAATTAATCTGCTTAGATCACATTTATTCACTTAATTGCCTGTATATTTTGTACAGGTTTCAATTTATTGAAGTTATTTTTCCTATTATAAAGTATAACATTTTATTATAATATTTTAATTTAAAACCACATGATGTTGTCTTGTATCAAACATGCATTGCTCTAAAACATTTTTAATTGTCATAGTATGTAAATTAGTCAGTTTAACCAACTGAATAGGATAAAATATGTTAACTTAAAAATAGCCTACATTTCATTTGAAATATATTTAGGAAAAATGAAACCCAAACCCAAAGCAGTTAATGCATGTATTTCTCACACACATTTCCATTATTAGGTAGGCGGGCCCACCATTATAAATCAAGTTTGAAGTTATAACTTGAATAACAGTTTTCTCATAAAAAAGTGCCGGTACGTGGAGTATTAATTTATTAAACCATTGCTTAGAAGCAAATCAATTGATAATTGAATGTAAATTATCAAGCTTGGAGTTGGAAAAAGAGCACGATTCCATTAGGGGAAAAAGAAGCATGTTTATTTTATGCATAACTTGGCAAGTAGCATAAGCTATCAAAGGGTGGCTAGTGTGTTAACTTACATTAGTGTTTGATACAGTAGTCAACCATTGGACAGTATCCAATTGTTGACAGATAGTAGCCAGTTCAAGAGGAGTTCGACCTCCATGGTCCTTGATGTCTAGATCAGCTCCCTTGCTCACTAAATACTGAACCACTTCTAGGTGGCCATATTCAGCTGCAGAGTGTAGCGGTGTTTCGACACAGAATTCACTATGCGTCGTAACATCAGCACCAATGTCCACTAGGAAACAAACAGTTTGCAAATGACCATATTTACAAGCCAAGTGCAAAGGGCTTTGGCCAGTTATGCTCCTTAAGGCAACACTTGCACCTTTATGAACCAAATACTCAACAACTTTTAAGTGACCTTTGCCAGCAGCCAACATCAAGGGAGTTGCACCGCCCTCATCTCTAACATCAATGTCTGCTCCTTTCTCCACTAGGAAGATGACAACTTCTTCATGACCTTGTTCTGCAGCCCAGTGCAAAGGTTCTGTAACATTGGTCATTTGAGACGCAACCGCTGCACCCTTTATAACAAGGAACTCAACCACTGACAAGTGGCCACTTCTACAAGCCATGTGCAATGGTGTCTTATCTCCTGTATCGCAAGTGTTTATGTCCGCACCACATTCTGCAAGGTACTGGACAACATCTAGGTGGCCACATCCCGCAGCTTCTTGTAGAGGAGTTGATCTGTACTGATCAAGTGCCATAATATCTGCACCTTTTTCTTTCAAGAACTGTACGATGTTTAAGTGACCGCTTCCCGAGGCAAGATGCAAGGGTGTAAGATAGTCTGTAGCTCGCGACATTATGTCAGCACCCCTGCCAACCAGATACACAGCAATTGTTATGTGTCCATAACTAGCAGCCCAGTGAAGCGGGGTACTTTGTTCTTCGTCCAAGCACATGATGTCCGCACCTTCACTGACCAGCGACTCTATGACTGACATGTGACCTTTTCTCGCAGCTAAATGTAAAGGGGTTCTGCTGCTGACATCACGAGAATCTACATCTGCACCTCTGCCGAGAAGGTAATCAACGGACTGAATGTTACCAACTTCCGCTGCCATATGCAAGAGTGTGGAATTTTCCGGTTGCCTCACAATAATATTTATATCCACGCCGCAATCCAATACAAAAGCCATAAGCTTCAAATATCCATGTTCAGCAGCTTTACATAACATCTCACCATCACAAATGTTCTGTTTAGTTTTAACCAGATCATCTGGATTACCTCCGTTGCAGAGAAGTGTATCAATGTAGCTCCACGATTTAGTCGCATCAGCATATCTAAGGGGAGTCCATTGAAGGACAGTATCAACAGCATTCACCAGCCCACCATGGTCTAGCAGCATTTGTACACTACTCTGATTTACAGATAGCTCCAAGTCAGGGTACGAGGCAGCAATATGTAATGCAGTTCGACTTCCGTTATCAAGAACATTTACATCTACATTTTCTTTCGATAAGAAAGATTGAAAATATTCTTGATCACCACTTAATACTGCATTATGAAATGGACATCCTTTGGTCAGAATGCAATCAAAGAAATATCTAATGGTCTGGTAATTTTCATTAAATAGGTTATTTTGAATGAATACATGAACACTGGTTAAGTGTAGCGTCAACCATAATGCGAGAAAATATTCTGCAAATGTTCTATGTATAAAGTGAGGTTTATTGCCAATCATGCCATCAATAATTCCACGTTTCTCGTCAACATTACGAATGTCTTCAAGAAAACCATTTGCATCTTCAAGTTTAAACGAATCTAATGCTTTCAATTGATCACCCAAAAGAAGCAACACAAGTGCAGCATTCATATGGTTGCAAATAAACAGTTTCTTCAATCTCTGGATTTCACGTCTGGACGCAGCTTTTGATGTGTCCCACTTTGCCTTTTCCTTGTAATATACATTTTGCTTCTTCTCAATGAAGCGTTCATACAGGTCGAGCAAGTTTAAACGAGTTGGAAGACAGTTGATTCCGTCGGCAACAAAACGAGTCATTTCGTTTTCAAATGACTCGGCAAGCATAAAAGTTTGTAAAGGGATGCTAGTGAATTCTTTTTCGTGGTCATTTAGCGATTTCGATGTTACTTCTAACAACATATCAGCAAACTGTTTCAACTGTTCTAATCTGTCAACATTCATGGTTGAATTCCAGTAGGTAATTAGGAAGTTGTGTTGATCGACGGCAGTGAAGGGTTGGAGTGTGTACGTAATGAGCGACAAAGCAGTCTCCAGGGTGTCACGCATTACTTTACGAGAAGTTACCCATAATTTCTTTACCTTTGTTTTTAACAAACACTTGAGCAATGAAATTACTTCATTAGTAAAGTCAGGACTTATTTCATCAAAACCATCTAAAAAGATGACTACATCTTCAAATGTTTTCAAACGAGATTTAAATAGTTTTGTTTCAAAATCTTCTTTATTGCCTTTTGCCAACTTTTCAAATGCAATGGTAGCCGATAAGAGAAACTGGACCGTGTTGTTTATATCAGTAAAATAGTCTTCGTCTACTTCTTCCAACAGAGCTGTTGTATCGTTCAAGTCAACCCTGATGATCAAGAGTGAAGGGTCTTCCTCTTGAACTTGCTTAGCAAGGTGGGTGACTAGGGTAGACTTACCCATTCCCGGCTCCGCTGTCAAAAGAACAACTCTATCGTCCACCACGCTGCGAGCGTGGACGCTATACCTGTCGCTGTCCACATTACGCCGGATAAGAGAGATGTCCTCGTTAGATTGTTTCCACACTAGGTCACCATCGTACGTTAACCAGTGAAAGCGCTTGTTAGGGTTTTGCAGACAAACATTTAGAAAATCCAGTTCAGAGAATAATTGGTCAACTAGAAGAAAGTGACGTGTAATTTCAGTATTACCAGATACATACTTAGTTAATTTCTCTCCATATGGAAGTAACTCTTGAACTCCTTGTTCAAATGCACTGCTTATGACAAAATATTCTTTAGGGTGATTCTGATTGTAAAGAATATCATCATCAAGGCAGTCAAATCTTTGCAACCTGCGAGGGATGTAGTAACTGATAAGGTCGGCAAGTCGAGGGCCTATAGCAAACTTATAATGTGGAGTAAGTAACTGAACAAGAACATCACCCGATACTTCTTCAGTGTTTGCTTTGAGCACAGAACCAAGGCTAATTGGAATACCTTGGAAAATAACTTGTTTATCCAAAATCTGCATCTGTGATTCTGAATCCAACTGCACAAATGAAAATGAGTCATGCACAATTTTGCAATGATCTCCTGCAAATGAGTTATTTATAACATTAGAAAATGTTTGGCTGGAGTTTGCTACTATCAGAATGTGTTTTCCTGGTACAGTTTGGCTCAATTCATTGATTAAATCCAAAGTTTCTCGTTCAGTGGTGTTTGAACTGCAATCTACAGCCAGAACTTGGCACCAACAGCTCTGCCACAAGCATAACAATTCAGGTTTCTTTAGCAAAAAGGATTTTAGATCTACAAAGATGAACTGTTTAGTGTAATACCTCTCCAAAGTCTGGAGTACTTTCAGGGAAGTTAGTTTGGTCTCCAGACCAGTCACAAGCACCTCTGGACTATTGTTTACAGATAAGTAAAATGAATGCAATGTTTCCATATTGTAGCTCACGTTGAATCCTACCAGGTCGTTGTTAATTGAACTGTTCATTATTTCAATGCGTGATGCGACTATTTCTTGCCAGATACTTGAAGTTTCTGTCAAAATATCAGAAGAATCCCTCCACCAATCTGCTATCTTGGATGTGAGATCTTTGGAAATTGACTTGGTAGCATCTTCTGAAGTTTGAAGAGCACACTTGACTTCAAGCTCAATCAATGCGTTCAATTCGGTTTCGCTAGCCTGCCCGCAGTATATCTTGAGGCCATCTAAAAATTCCTTCTTCGAGTTATTTAAATCAGAAGGTATATTTTTATTTTGTTTGTAATTAATAGCATCTTCTTCATGGAAATGGAAAATGAATTCGCTCTCTCCACCTGAACTCAGGATACTTCTATCCGCGTTAGAATATTCTTGAGTTTTTTCGTGGTTAAGTAATTTCCTTTCTATAGGAGCATTTGTATAGATGACAAACCACGTATCAATAAAGCTTCCATTGAAGATAATATCATCAGTTTCAGCGCACATGCTCATTTGATCTGCAACTTCGCAATAGGACTCATGATATTTCCCTAGACTGAAATCTCCAGTGTTGCTGTACAGCCCTTCGATGGTGAGCGGTTTCGTCTTTTTCTTCTCAGTTTCATGCAAAACTGGTTTCCTCTGCTTATGTTTTAATTGCAGAAAACATGTTTTGAATGTGTCGGTAACATCAAGTGGTTTAAACTTGAAGAATATATCATCAAACGCGCCCGCTCCGTCGACATTCGAGGCCAAGAAGAAGCAAGCTGTGCGGTTGATACCTCGCAGGAACAGCAGCACAGTCATCTTCACCTCGTAAAGCTCTCCCGCCATGTCCGCACGGCTGCCAGTCTTGTTATATTTGTAGACATGACCAGGCTCGAAAGATTTACCCGAACTGCTGCAACAAGTTACAAGAATTTGTAATCATTCATTCATTTGATTCATTGGCAGACAAATTGTGTAGAATTAGACTTCTAAATTGTTGTAAACCATAATATGCAATTCATGGGAAACACTGGAAAAGACTGTTGCAAAACATATATAAAAATAGTGATTTTTGGCTTTAAATAATTAAAGTCCCCTACTGAAAATAAATCAGTTCTGCGACTGAGTGGGAAGACTTGGAATCTATGAATTAATCGATTACCAAATAAAAACACAAGCTTTTTTCTATTGTAATCAAATAAGTATGAGCTTCTCTAATCCAATAAGTAGAGACTCAATGAAGCCCAAAATTTTTATGATAACTCTTGAATTCGTTGGGATTACGACAAAATAAATTTAAAAGAAAAGTTACATACGTTTCACGATCCCACAAAATATTAACTTCAATAAGTAACATGTTCTAGACATTGAAACGGAACTCGTTCTCATAAAAGTTCCTTCTATAAACAGGGACTCGTCGTTCCCTGGAACGTGTTTCTCCTCGAGAGTGGCTACTAGCTGGAAGGGATTTGAAAAGATATCAAGTTAGTCAAGTCCCTAGGCTAGTGTTGGCCTATTTGAATGTTTTTTTTTTTTTAAATTAATTAATTCAATTGAAAAAATACAACATTAAATTTAAATGTGCAAGACAGAAAGTAAAGAATCTATTTTCCATGCATATTATGTAGTTGGATATAATATGACCACATGATGATGATGATGATGATGATGATGTTGATAATTTTATTTTGGGTTGTATCGCCGATCGGCACAGATCGGATCGGTATAGAACTGTGGTTTATCGGGGTTATTTATTTATTCATTTCATTCAGCCTTCCATCATACACTCATATGCCCACAAATGGTAGGAGAGTACAATACATTGGAATTTGGGTACTAAAACTAAAGATCATATATTATTAAATACACAAATATAATACTGTATTGTCCTGAATATAAGCCTACCCTTTTTTTCATTATTTTAAGTCTCTAAGTCCCTTACTAGCAAATATTTGCATATGTTTTTGCATATCTTTTTTAATATTTCAACAAGAAACGTTAGGAGGTCGGCTTAGGCCTATATTCAGGTTCGGCCTATATTCGGCACAATACGGTAGATAATAATTATACAAGACTAACATGCACCATACATTCCATCATGGCCACGGTTATACAAGAGTATACAGCGTAGGCCCCTATACTGAAAAAGAAATATAGTCCTTCATATACAGGTACTTTAAAAAAAATCAGGGTTTTATTATATTTAATTTATTATATAACATGCTCATACACTTTCTAGCCTACAGGTTAATAAGTAACAACAGTCAAATGTCAAATTATTTATTTTTAAATCAAAAGGAAATGTTATATTATGTTATACATTTTAATTAGGCATTTATAATTATTATATTACATGCACATACTCTATAGACTACAGGTTATTAAATAGCAACAGTCAAACAAACGTCGACTGGAATGTGGTGGAAGGAGAGGAATGGTGGCAGGACAGAAGAAGATGGAGAGGTCCGCCTTCAATACCGACTCAACGCAGAGTTGGACGAGGCAACAGATAATGATGATGAAATCAAAAGGAAATGTTATACATTTCAATTATTTATAGTATTATATTTATTACATGCACATACCATCTCTCGCCTACAGGTTATTAAATAACAACAGTCAAATGTCAAAGCAATTATTTATTTTTAAATCAAAAGGAAATTTTATTTGTTATACATTTTAATTATTTATTACATGCCCATACACTCTCTAGCCTACAGGTTATTAAATAACAACAGTGTCGACTGGAATGTGGTGGAAGAAGAGGAGTGGTGGCAGGACAGAAGAAGATGGAGAGGCCCGTCTTCAATGCCGACCCAACGCAGAGTTGGACGTGGCAACAGATAATGATGATGAAATCAAAAGGAAACGTTATATGTTATACATTTCAATTATTTATATTATATTACATGCACATACCATCTCTAGCCTACAGGTTATTAAATAACAACAGTCAAATGTCCAAGCAAGTAATTATTTTTAAATCAAAAGGAAATTTTTTTTTAATTTAATTATTTATTACATGCCCATACTCTAGCCTACAGGTTATTAAATAACAGTAGTCTAACTATGTATAATTACTTTAGTTTAGATTGGAGAAGGGTTGACAGGTTGGGAAAGCATAGAGAACATAAAGCCCAGCCTGAAGGGCTGGGGGCGACAAAACTTTTCACCTGCTGATGACAACTGTAGCTAATTTAAAGTTGTTACCTTAATCCACGACGCGTTTCGTCCTTCTGCTACTTATTTTTAAATTAAAATTAAATGTTACCATATGTAACTAGCATAATTGGGGAAGGAACTTTTTAAATGAACGAGTTCCATTTCCCCGAAACGTTTTATGGACCTTGAAAGTAGTTTATTTTGCACTAGCACCACTTTCCAGGATTCGTTAGCAAAAAAACTTGCCCTTACCGCCTACCGGTATGTAACGTTTATCATTTCATACCATATTCATACCCTACAGCTTGCCAAGCTCTATGACAGCCGTATGCTTGCAAGTTGCACGTCAGTGACTCGGCAGTCACATTAAACATAATACATATTACACACTACAAACTAAAAAATACAAGTGAACTTTTTTATGAGGAACTTGAACTTCATAAAAGTTCTTTTTTAAATTATTGACAAACTGAATCTTTTAAAAGTTCCTTTTTAAAAAAGGAACTTTCCCAAGTATGGTAACCTAGTGTTGTATACATTTTAATTATTTATTACGTGTACATACCCTCTTTAGCCTTCAGATTATTAAAAGAACAGTCTAAAATTTCCACAATTATTTATTTTTAAATCTAAAGGAAATGTTGTGTAGGCCTAACTAGGGTTATACATTTTAATTATTTATTACGTACATATACCCTCTCTAGCTTGTAAAGATCCGTGTAAATGGTTTTATTTTTTCATAAAATTAATTTTAAAAAATGTAAAAAGTGGTGTAAGGTCATGTTCTTATTTTATTTTCACACTTCTCGCATGGCAAAACATGAGAGAATTCCAATATGCACACAAATCGCAATTGTTTTTATGACACAGATGTCACCCAAGAATCGTTTCTGCAGTCTTTCATAAAAAAATAATTTAAAAATGTGTTTTGTTTTCGTTTCAGCTTGTATATACGTAAGAAACACTCAAATTGTCAGCAAGTTAAGATTGAAAGTTTCTGAATAGTGGAGATAATGTTGATTTTGTGAGAGGAAAAAGCAAAATAAGGGTTAATTTGGTGTTATAACCATTTTCCATTTAGAGGTGTTATGGTTTTATTATCATTTAGCGGCGTTATTTAGGTTTTATTAAATAACACCATTTTCACGGGTCTCTACCTTACAGGCTATTAAAATTTCAGTCTAATTTCTAATTATTTATTTTTATATCATAAGGAAGTGTTATGTTATACGTACATTTAATTATTGCAAATAAAAATAAAATAGATTTCTGGGCTACCTAGATCTACCCATGCATTGTAGTTGTAGGCCTACATGATAAAATGAAAAGGTGAGAATATTGAGAAAATCCCCGGATGGCACTGCCATCCCATGGGAATGAAATTGAATATACGAGTGGAAGCAGAAAGACTGTGGGAAAACCGGGAGAGATGGAGGGAGCTAACAGACCTCCGGTAGTGGAGGAGGTGAGCGAGAAAGAAGCTGAAGACGTGGTTGTATCAGGCCGTCAATGAAAATGTTAGTCCAAAAAATGGAGTAGTGTGCTACTGCTACCCCCAACCTGTTTTAATGTTGCACATCCACAACTGAAAAACCACCTTTACACTACCTAGACTAGACTTATATTTAAAATCATGACAATATTTTGTCAATTTTCCAAACTTTATTCAAAGTAGGCCTACACTTACGGGTTAATACCAGGTCCTGTTGTTAGAGATCAATAGAGATCAATAAATATTGTTGTTTTCAATAGTGGCTTTGAACTTACTGTTGTAAGGATGCATTAATTTCCGACTCCATTTGGGATGTGTAATTTACTCTCTGAAACAAAAGTGCAGATCATGTGATACTGATAGACAATCGATTAGATAGGGGTGAAATAATCAAACACTTTTACACATGTGGTCGAATATGAGACTTTTGAGCATTGGAAAATAAAACATTAAAAAACAAAGGCCTTCGACTAGATTCAGTATTTTTTAAATACTTACCGGTAGTTTTCAGAGTTGACCTATTTTAGTATTTATAATGAACTAAATTGGCCTAAAAAACATGCATATGATTTTTTCAATGTGCATTTTCTATTAGGTAGTACCAGTAGGTACGGGGGGGGGGTCTAGGCCTACAAGACAAAAAAAGTAAAATCTTTTTTAGCAGAAAATGTAGGTAATATAATTTTTAAGATTTCTCTCATCCCTAATAGATCTCGTTTATCACGCGATCTGGGTCCAGGACCCCCATTCTATAACTCTGACCAAATTGGATTTGTATGTTTACAACGGTAATCGATTTGGTTGTGGTTGGTCAAGGTTGAAAGGTATGAGTATGATTCACATGGCAGTGCAGACGGCCAAATGTGAACAAATGAATCGCAGTCAATTGTCACATCTTTTTAAATGACAGAGTGAAATAGATGTGTGTATTATTTTTTCAAAAATTTGTTGGTCGAAAATTTATTTTTTACTTTTTAGTACATTTAAATAATTATAAGCGTTAATTAAAAAAAAACATCATGTAATATTATTATTCTAATCAAACATAAAAAACGACTTAACAAAAAAAATCACATTCCTTTTGACCTCGACCAACAACAGAAGGCACTTCTATACCTGGGGGGGTCCAACTTATTATTAACAACTATTTTCGCTAGGTTAGCCGAACTTTTCGCTGGCTACAGTGCGCCGCGCTAGTTCTAGGATACAATCGATAAGAGCGCACCCGAAATCCTTTCTGTTCCACGTCTATACGTCCGTCCGGATGGCGGGCGTATAGGGCCTAGGCCTAGCTTGTAAAAGTTGGACCCCTCCAGGTATAGAAGTACCCAACAGAACTGATTACCGGTACCGTAAAAACTTACAAATCCAATTCGTTCGGAGTTATAGAATAGAGGCCCAGACTGGATTATACAACTGACCCGAGCCCAAACTGGGTTTGCCTGTTAAGCACCTCAGTCAGGGCTGGTTTCAGTTAGGTTGAGAAGTCGAGTCAGCTAGCTCCGTACAGGCTGAAATACGAGTGATAAACACAAGTGAACTCAAAATCATGCTTGCAGACATTTTTTCTCATATATCATCCAATCACAGCACATCATTCCAGCAGTGTAGTTAAGTAGTGTGCTAATAGTAGTGCGATAGGTTACCCTACTTGCAACATGTTACTTTTTTGAGTACCGGTAGCGAGGACGGTTGCGCGAATGTGCAGATAGCTGAAAACCCCCCAACTCAGATAGGAGTATACAGGGTCGAGTTAGTCGTTAAGCAGTCGCGTGCGCTTGGCTGCGGGCGAACGACCGTTGCCCTAGATACTACAAACAAAATCGTGTCTGTTTCGGGTTCATTGTCATTAAATATTCGGAAGAACAAACAGGTTGAATTACATTTTTACATTTAATTTTAATTTTATTAGTACCGGTACCTATTTTATTAAATTATTATTTATTATTTTGTTCATAGTAAAACAAATTTAAAAAAGTAGATTTAAAGACCGTCTCTACTATTTGATCGTAGCTGCACACGTAGCAAGCTCTTAAGAATAAAAGTAGCTTAAAAAGTAGCTAAGCTACTTTCAAACGTCAAGTAGCTGTAGCTGTGCTACTGAGTTTGTACTTGTAATACCAATCCAGAGTGAAAACAGTAAAAATGTCAATGAACCGAGATTGAAAATCCAGTTCAGACACTACTCGAGTGATAGGCCTAAACGTAATCATGGACAATGTTACCTGCCCAACATGATTGCTACTAATAGTAATAGGCCTACTTAATTACGGTAAAACTCTGGTATACCGCACCACACTTTGATGACTGGAGCGACATTACAAGGTTTTAAGCTTCTTTTGTAGAGGGTTTAGGTCACTCAAAGCATTTTTATTTTTATTTTATTTTAATTTTAATTTTATTAGATGATAAGGGAAACAAAATAGGCTATGTAAAACCACCGCGCTAGCGCGACCCTAACCCCTACAAAGGAAGCTGGAAAACTTACGAGGCGCACGAGATGAAGATTAAACTAAACTTTTATAAGGGAAGGGAGCGTAACGCAATACCCGACAGCATGAAGAAGGAGGAATGAGAGGCTTGTCTCTACTGGTTGACTAGATTCTAGCATGATGGCATCATAGGCCAAATGTGGGCTTTGAGAAAGAGAATTAGTAACTACTAACTATTGCCTAGTGAATTAGGTTTATTTTGCATAAGCTATTTTCACAAGTTGGCTACATTGACTCAAATCTTGCACGTTCAACGAGCATTGAATGAAGATGTCTTGGTTCTAGCAGGTTGCATCCTACGCCATATGTATTAAACTCTGCACTGCAACCGGCTTAGAAGAATGCGCTTCCTAGTGTACCTAGTAGTGATGGGTGGATCACTGGATCCCAAATCAAATTCTTTGAAGGCAATTTCAACCAAGGTGCGTTGGTGTAACATTTCAAACTATTACGTTATAACTATTAAAGTTTTGGTACAGTAATTATGCCGTATAGCGCCTCACCCAAAAGTAGGTTAGTGGTGGGGAGGGAGTGAGGCACTATACGGCAGAATTTACCAAAGTTTTAACCTGTAATGCCCATTGCCCAGTTCACATATAAAGTCGCAGTCGTAGTCCTAGTCCTAGTCGTAGTCACAAGCAATGGTATAGGGAACACGTCGCATGGTTTAGTCTCAGTCACAGTCCTAACAAAGACGAAAATTTTCATCTTCTTCTTCTTCTTCTTATGCCAGCAATTGACCTATTTGGCCATCATGCGTTTCCGTGTTTCCCAGTAGAGATAGGATTCTCTTTCTGCCTCCTCCATATCTTTTGGCATTGCGTCTCTTATTTCTTGAAGTACCGGGCATCTACGTAGGTGCTCCCTGGTATGCTGTTCTGTAGCACATAGTGTACATGTGCTTGAGTCAGTTATCCCTAGTTTATGAAGGTGTGTAGCTAGCAGGTCATGACCGGTTTCCAATCTGAATTGTGCCGTCTCAGTCTGCCGATTTCTCCACTTCGTTTTTTTTGTGACTGCTCCTTGCCACTGTTTGCCATTACTTGCCTTCTCCCATACCTTTTTGATGTTGTTTTTCACTGCCGTGTTCACATGAGATTTGACGGCATTGAAGGATAGGTAGGGGCTTCTTGTTCTGCTTCATCCTGCTCCCCTCTTTCGCGAGTCTGTCTGCTTCTTTGTTCCCTTGTATGTTACAGTGTGCTGGCACCCACTGTAAGGTCACCTGTTTTTTCCTGTTTACCAGCCAGACCAGTAGTCTTTTACACTCCAATGTCTCACTGTCTCTAATGTCCTCACTCACAATGGCCTGTATGGCTGCTTTGGAGTCTGTGAGAATGACTGCTTTTGGTATTTGCTGTTCCTTTATTTTAGTAAGTGCTACTTTGATTGCCTTGATTTCTCCGTCATAACTGCTTCCATTACGTCCTGCTGGCAATGCTTGCTGGTGCATTGCAGTATACCCCAGCCCCTGCTTTTCCCTCCCCTGGGGTAGCAGACCCGTCTGTATATACAAGTACCCATTCTGGGGTGGGGTAGTGCTTCGCTATATGAGCAACTGTCAGACATTGAAGTTCATCCTCAGTATAATCCGCATTTTTCTTCTCAATTCCTTCCACCGTTAGCTCATGTTGGACTTCCAGTACAGCGACCCTCATATCAGGTGTAGGAAGCTCCATTCGATCTCGTAAATCCACCTTACCCAAAATTTGCTTCTTTAGTTGCTTCGCTGCTGTGATAAATGTAGTTTGTGTCTTCAGCCTCTCTACCGGCTCTCTGTCCCATTCCTCTTCGTCGAGTCTCAGAAGTTTCTCATGTAGGCATATCGCTGCTTTGCTTCTCCTAGCACTTAATGGTGGGACAGTCACCAGCATTTCCATTGCATCAACAGGGGTAGACTTTGTAGCACCTGTAGCTATGCGTAGGGCCTGGTTTTGTACCCTATCTAACTTGACGACGTGACTGTTAGGTGCTGTGATGAGAACTTTCAACTGCATTACCATATTCCAGCACTGGCCGTACATATGTCTTGTACGTTGTTGCTAGTACATCGGTCGATGCCCCCAATCCACTCCTGCCACTCGTTTCATGAAGGTTAGTCTTTTCTTCCCTGCTTAACTCATTTTTTCAATTTGTGAACTTCCTGTCATTTTTGAGTCCAGTGTCATGCCAAAGTTGTCTGCGTTTTCTTCCCGACGTATGGTTTTAGTGCTGTACTCCAGTTTGAATTCCAGCGTCGTGTGTGCCATAGTGTAATAGTCATAGACTGTCTTGATTTCGTTCACCGTCATTCCGTCTCTCACCGTCCATTCCTGCAGCGCTTTTAATGCCTTAGATCTTCGGCACTCTCTCCATGTACTTTGCATCTCCGCTTGAGACCCACAGCACCACGTCATCCGCATACAGCTTAACTTGTACATTGCTTCTTTCCTGGATATACATCGCAAGGTCATTTATGTATACCCCCTATTAAAAATAGCGTAGGACTCAACACAGCTCCTTGCGGTACCCCGCTCCTTGTTTGCCTGTATCGTGATACCTTGTCATTATATTTTACTCTTATAAAACGTTGGCTCAGGAAGATCTTCAACCATCTATACAGATTCTTTCGGACTTCCATAGCTTCCATTTTCTGTAATAGACGCTTCCTGTCCACTACGTCAAAGGCCGTTTTAAAATCTACATATAATGCCAGTGTAGAGAGTGTTTTTTGTTAAAACCTTCTTTCACTTCTTGCATGATGTACGCAATTTGGTCCACGGTGCCACGATGAGATCTAAATCCAGCTTGATGTGGGGTGAGGCGACTTTCTGCCTCCATCTTTCTTACGACTAAACCACAAATTCTTATGACGAGCAAATCAAATTCAATTCTGCTTGTTTTGTTATAAGTGACGAGATATAATGTAATGTACCTGATGTATCAATTAATAAACAGAGCTTGAAACGTCACTTACAACAGACCAATGCCAATGAGATGATGCCTACTCGAGTCAGTTGCGCTACTATGTTGAGAGTCAGTTGAGAGACTACTTCCGGTTACGGTTTCTATCAACATTTTACGCGAATGACGTCACATCCAAATGCCAAAGAGCTTCGGCCAAAAATGACGCATCTTTAAGCGAAGTTCTTTGTTAAAACTTGAAACCACGCCCTCAAAATCTTATACCATACGACTAGGACTAAACCTTACGACTTTATGTGAACTGGTCATAACAGAAGTGGCAGCTTGACTTATACCCTGATCACCTGCCCAGGGTGGGTATGGGTAGGCCCTACGGGGGGGGGGGGGTCACGCCCCCGGACAACTGTTTACCAATTGCTCGCCCCTTCCAAAATTGCTTCACACCACTGTCACCACAGAGGGGTCGGTGGTATGGAAAATGTCTGGCACTGGTCATATTGGAACATTCAATCCACCAGTGTAACAGGTAGGGCGTAGCTAGGCTATGGCATAGGCTAGGCTCTAGACTAGAAGCTTTAGGTCTTATGACTAAGCTGGATATTACCCTAGGTCGTGGCCTAGGTACCTAGGGCGGAGGGCCTACTGTGAGTAACCCAAAGCACAGCTCGAAGCTAGGGCTAGGCTAGGCTAACTAACGCATCGAGTGTGCCCAAATGATTTACACAGCCCCAGGGCATAGGGGCTAGGCCTACTAATAAAATAAAATAAAAACCTGTGTGTGAAACCTAGCCTGGGCCCAAAGCCCAGGCTAAGCTGGGCCATATACGACAATCTCTCTTCGAGAAAATAGGACCGAAGTTCAGGGAGACGAGATCTGCAAAACATATCCTCTTTCACCTTCAGCCAGAATGATTCATTCATGCACCGCCATTCTCATCATGATTGTGTAATTTGTATGTTGGCACCCATGAGCGAAGCAAGCAGCAAGTTTGCATTTTTGGTATGGCTACCCTGCGAAAACTCCACCTTGCACCGTGCGGCAAGTGCAAACGTCAACAAATCCGTCACATTCATGTCACAATGTTCAGATTTTAAGATTTGTTTTGTATAATTTTATCATGTGATTTTGCTGCTCCAGCCATTTGCAACTGCCATGGATTTAACGTATTATTAACTTTAGGTATGTGACACATTATTTTTCCCGGTGTTTTTCAGAGTGTTACTATATTTTTAACCTTCAAATAATTGTCAAAGGGGCTTGCTACTGGTTTCTGAGCTTTTCTGATAAAGCCTCTTAAAAATGCAGGCAAAGTCTACGACTAGCCTAGCTGAAGCCACCGATGCAACGATCAAATTCTTATCACTAATCACTTACACAGTTGTAGGTTAGGCCAAGACTACTTATTTGTCTTTTGATTGATAAGGACTAGGTAATCTAGGTTACACACATAAGTTTCATGAGTACCGTTTGGTATATTTACCCAGTTTCAATTCAGTAACAAGGTAGGAAGGGATAAGCTAATTTAGGCCTGCTGGTACTTCTTCGGTTGGCATGTCCCAACGTTGGAAAAGTAGGTTAGGGGGAGGAGGGGCGCGAAGCGCGTATGTTTACAATATTTAAAACATACCCGCTTTGCGCCACCTCCCCTCCCCCTAACTTATTTTCCCCGCAGTGTTGAAAAGTTGGGGCATGCCAACCGAAGAAGAGGCCTACCTACCTGCTAGTGTTTAAGCCTATTGCTGTATACGATTGTAGTCTAGGCTAGGTCTAGGATTTTTAAAGCTATAGGCCTAGGCTATGTGTTGAACCTTCGACAAGGCAAACATGCAGATAATAGGATATATAGGGCCTAGGCCTACCCTACCTAAATAATTACTATAGACTATAATGTACCAACACCACTGTGGCCCGGGCCATTACGTGTGCGCGCTTCCGGGTTAAGTTCATTCTCTGTTTTAGGCGAGTTCCGTAGATTCGGGCGCCGTACAGCTCGGTTCTTGTCGGCAGCCGAGAGGAATACATCACCCCAATAAGCTTATGGCCACGGGAGTGACATGAACCCACCGCCCCGCCCCTTCCTTTTTTCTCAGCCTATTGCTTGCGGTGTTGTAGGTTATATCTAGGCCTACACTCATATCACCTGCATTAAGTCGACTTGGACTCATTTGTTTTGGCCTGGGCTTTTGTGGTGTTGGTAAATAAATAGGCTAGCGTACCCTACCTAGTTAAGTCCAATATAAGAGATTTTAAAATTGCTTTTAGGCTCCTAGCCCATTCCATAGGCCTGAGACTACTAAACAAACCATTTACCTAGTAGATTTACACCTTCAGTTAGGGCTTAAGGTGGTGGCTCAAGAAACAGCCAAGGCTATGACTTTTAGGTTGCGGTCATGGGCAACGGCCGACTGCGCTGCAAACGACAGCACCTGTGTTCACCGTGATCTTATCTAAGTAGATTTAGTTAGTAGCCCCTATAGGCTTAGTAGTTTAGAGCACATACAATTTAATGTCTTTTCTTTTCCAGGTGATATTTTCTCATTCCTTAGCCCTACCTACTTGTCTTATAAAAATAAATATGTTTTGTTAGCTAACTTTTACACGAATCAATCAGCTAAGGCTGAGGGCACCCACATAGTTAAATATTAAATTACAAACTAACCTTGCCGTGGATCTACTAATTCACCAATGTTCATGAATGCACACTGTTTTAGGCTCAACTACCTACATTTTTACAATGTCTCAAGGAGAAAGCCCAGCACGCAGTGAAGGAGAGGGAGAGTATCCCCCTGTGCTTCCTCTTACCGGAAGTCCACTAGAAAGTCGTACCAACAGACTTCAAGAGCATTTCTTATCCAAATTCAAACAGATGCCACTTTTTTATGTACGCGTACCGGGAAGGTTTGTATTGCTCTTTACCTGATAAAGATCATCTTACCTAAACCTACAAACTGAGTCCACAATATAGCCCAAGCCTAATTAGTAATTAGTACCTACTTAGAAAACTAAAACAATAAAATCTAAATGGAATGGCACTTTACCTCTTTGGTCATCAAAACTTTTATCATCAAAGTTAGGCAAATATACTTGCTCCAACGAAAGAATGCAGATGCTTGGTAGTGGTGGGGGTAGTATGAATGCGCGGTAAATGGAATGTCGCATTTGTGTATGAAAGAGAAATATATATTTTACCAACACAATAAAACATTATCTGTGCTATCACAAGAGTTCCTCCATGTGCAACTACGCTGAGCTAGCGTGAATAGAGTTGACAAAGTTGTTATGTTAAGATAACAATTTCGAGCCATCTGCATTCTTTCTTTGGAACCACTACGTACAGTTATCTAAACTTCAATTTTTTTAATAGCTTACCGATATTTGCTTTGTGTACCAATAAAAAATTGGCTATTTATTTGCAAAATTAGCAATAATTGTCCCATTTTTATCAAATTAGCTAGGCCTACTAGGAAAACTGTCAAAAGTTGGTCCAATAGGCTTGAACAATTTCTATGTTTTTTGTTTATATTTAAAACCAAATTTTGGAACCCCACCTATAATAGGCCTATTAGTTCTGGAAGTTTCAGCCATATAATTTATTTTTAATCTTTATATATTTTACTGCAGGGTTAATCTGATAGGCGAGCATATTGACTACTGTGGCTATTCTGTTTGTCCAATGGCCATTGAACAAGACATAATTGTAGCCGTTCGACCAAACGACAGCGGCACAATTGAATTAACCAATCTCGACCCAAAGTACGCCGACTTTTCGTCAAGCATCAGCTCGGTGAGCATTCCAAAGGACGGACTACCCGAGTGGCACAATTACTTCCTCTGCGGTGTGATAGGGGTGAAAGAGGTCCTGAAGCAGGGTAGCAATCCTGTGGGGATGTGTGTGGCCGTCACGGGGGACATCCCTCCAAACTCGGGACTCTCGAGTTCTAGCGCTCTTGTCAGCGCAGCCGCACTTGCTACGCTCTACGCCAACCAGGTAACTCCCACGCTGCAAACAATAGTGAGACTTGGGTTCATGACTAAAAAGCAAGTCAACTTAAATGGTGCAACTTTATTGATTGATAGTAATTGCAATTGTCGTAAAAGTTTGCCTCAACTTGGGTTCTGGGTTCGAGCCCCAGTTGAGACAAATTTAAGTCAATTTGTTATAAATCAATTAAATTTAATAAGAAGACTTAGGCCTATTTAATTACTACTAGGCTATCTATATGCCTATCCCTACAGTAAACCCTCTTTAACTTAAACTAGGTTAGGGCCTATTCATAGCCTAATTCTAATGTTTTATTAAAAGTAGTAGTGGTCGTCACTATTTAGAAGCTACTAGGAAAACGCTAAAGTCCCGCCGCGTTGATGGATGAGCTTTTTAAAGTTTTTAGTTTGCGTGGAATATCTTTACTTTTGCAAGTGCTTTGTTTTGCTGCCTACGCATTGTAGGTGAATGTTGTCAAGTTTCTTTTGTTTCTTGTCAATTGGTATTATTTACCATAAAAAACTTTTATTAAAAGCTTTATTTCTATGGATTCTGGCTTATTTTTTCAACTTTTACTTTCAAAAGGTACTACATCACCATAACCTTAATGTCCATGTATAATATGAACGTTGTAGCCCCACCCGTTTGGTCAGAATTGGCCCAAATGGCACGAAAATATCGCACAAAAAATCAAAAAACTTATATTAAAAGCTTTATTTCTATAGATTCTGGCAAAATTTTTCAACTTTTTCTTTCAGAAAGCAATACATCACCATTACCTTAATGTCCATGTGAAATATGAACGTTGTAGCCCCACACGTTTGGTCAAAATCGGCCCAAATGTCACGAAAATATTGCATTAAAAATCGAAAAAAATCGTAATAAGTACGATATTCATGAGAAATATTTCTTCGATTGTACCCAAAAATGTAGCAAGTCTAAGTTCAGAGAAAACGAAGGTCGTGTCAAATTTTCATCAAGATCGCATATGCCGTTTGCCCGGTAGAGAGCGAACAAACAGACGGAAAAAAAAAAAACAAAACAAAACAAACACAAACAAACAACAAAAAAAAAAACACCGAGCTAAATTTTTTGGGGAGTCAGTGAAATTGAAGTCTTCGCTTCGCTCATCCAAATGAATATGATATTATTCCATTTAATTTTTAAATTTCAAACCGAGTTTTAAGGTCTTGCAAAATGTGAATTAATTTAATTTCTTGCGATTGGAAATAAAATTTGTGTGAAACTGGAAATTATTCAAATTAAGTAAAACATTAATTACCTAGGCCCCATTTGATTTTTTATTTCTTGTACGATTTTGGCACATCTTGATATCTAAAATGTCCCTGTGCATACTGATGGTTTGTGTTGTTTTGTTCTTATGCTTATCAAAAATAAAAATAAAAATAGGTAAGAAATAATCAGCATTGTTTGTTGTTGTTCCTTAGGTGCTCTTGAGCAAGTTAGCAATTGCTATGCTAGCTGCAAAGTCCGAGCGTTATATTGGGACAGAAGGTGGAGGCATGGATCAAGCTATTGCTTTCCTGGGATCAAAAGGTTTTGTAACTTTTACACTTTATTTAGGTATTATCGTCATGAAAGTGCCAAAAACATTTTAAATTTTAATATCTTATAAACAATGGTCAATGAATTGATTTTCAGGCTGTGCTAAACACATAGAGTTTAATCCGTTGCGATCGGAAGATGTGATGTTGCCCGACGGTGCAGTGTTTGTTATCGCTCACTCGCTGGCCGAACACAATAAAGCTGCAACTTCGGACTTCAACTGCCGAGTTGCAGAATGCCGCCTAGCCTCACAGGTCTGTTGAAACTCGAATTTCTTTAACAGTGTTAAAATGGCAAAGAAACAGTGTTGCCATTTAACTCACTGCTAGTTAGTTTCCATGTATTTATTTTTTATGACGTTTTATTCTTAATTATACGTAAAAACTTTCAATCTTGAAGCTTAAGTATAAGAAGTATAATAGGCCTACTCATTATACTGCACCTGCACTGTAGATTAAACAATATCAGACCTTAAATGAAGAAATTAATTACAAGCCAGTAATAAGTTTCTACTTTCTACCAACAATTAATGAATAATTAATTGTAACCCAGAGAAGCCTATATAAATAGATACTTTAAAGTCTTTTTGCAACAAAATGAACATATTATGAGCACAAATTCAATAATGGGGTGTGTTGTGTCATCAGATGATAGCGAAGCAGAGCGGGCTTCCCTGGGAGAAGTTGACTCGACTCGCCGACCTGCAGAAGTCGTTGGGACTCAGCTTAGATGATATGATTGCTTTGGTGATGAAGCTGTTGCATGAAGATCCCTACTCCAAGGAAGAGGTAGGGGAACTGTCATTTATGTGACATGGGAGGGATGGGGCCCAGAAAACTTGTGCTTCAACTTGCACATGTAGGCCTACTCATCAACAATAGTCCTAATAGCTTGCTACGTCTGCCCTCAGCATAACCCATTCAAAGGCAGCGGAATCCTTCTCGCAATTATCTTATCGTTTGGAATCGGCTTACAATCTTTCGACATTTATGATGAGAGTTTGTTTTTGTGGCTCGTTACTCAAGTGGTAAAGAGTCCCCTCTTCCAGGTTCGATTCCCATCCAGAAGATTTTAAACTTCTAATATGGACTTAATACCATCAAATCAAATCATCAATACTTGGGATGGGTAGGGTGTATTTCAGTATTTCTTCTTTTTATATGCCACAATTTACATTATTCATGTCATCAATCATGTATTTTCTAGTTAGCCAGAAGCCTAGAGATAGGACTCCTGTTTACCTTGGCATTTGTCCCATTTAACCTTGTTAGGCCTATATTATGTCCTACATTGAAAAAGATCTTTCCTGTCTTGTTCGCCAGCTCCACACATCCGACAGACTAGATTAAAAAAATCCAAATCTATGGAGGTGGGTATTTGAAAATGTTGACTTTGAACCTCTGAGTTGATTCTGGGGTCACCCGCAAGTGAATTAAACCCAACCACTTGGTTGCTATTTCATATTTCAAACATCGATCTCCAGTTCAAATCCATTATTCGCTCTTGGATGGTGTCTGCTGTCAGGGTTGACCTTGTCTGCTCAAATTTAAGTAGCCCATTGGAAATCAAATAAATTCTGTGATTTAGTGGGGGACTCTAAAATCCAAGTAAAATATTGTTTAGGTCCATTGTTATCCACCACCAAAGAAAAACATAGCTGGGCCAAGTTCAAGTTGGCATGTTACTGCATAAGCATGGCGTGGTGGCAACCGGTTATATTTTTGTTTCACCTGATGTATTTTCCTCATTATTTCAGATATGCGCTGCCCTGGAAGTGACTGTAGAAAAACTAACGGAAGTATCCTTATCCAACAGTACAAGTGACTGTAGTCAGTTTAAACTGAGACAGCGGGCACTTCACGTTTTCCAGGGTACGTTTTGCTAGTTTCGTATCCTTCTATCTTGTACTGGTCTGATTCAGAAATATGAAAACTAACACTTCAAAGATCAAAGTATAATAAGGGATGTCAGAAAGTGAGTATTTTACTACACGCTTACACCTTGGTCATGAAAACGTGTACACAACTAATTGACGATGTTACAACAAAAATTTTCTCCCGAATCGTGGATTTGATGGAATTCCTAGCCGCTCATACCGTTTTTCCCAATAGTAAGCTATTTCACAGTACAAACAAAACACGGCGTCATATAACATAACACAGTTCGGCTGGTCGCACACAGGATAAAAACAGCATAAAATAAAAATCGTTTACTGATCAAGGATAATTGGTAAACGTGTACACGCCTCAGGGCGTGTATAATTATTATTGTATTTTAATTAAATTTTTAAAATTCAATTTGGGGTTTTTGAAGTCACTTGGAATTTATATTAATGGCAATGGGGAATGGAATTACCGTTAAGAAATATAATCGAGTTATGTTTCGTCCGTAGAAGCGCGGCGTGTGCAAATGTTCCGCGAAACCTGTTCCGAGGGGCTGCAGGCCGACACCTTGCACAAGCTGGGCGACCTGATGCGCAAGAGTCACATCAGCCTGCAGCAGTTGTACGAGTGCAGTCACCCCGCCCTAGATAAAGTGGTAGAACTAGGGGAGCAGGAAGCAATCGGGGCTCGCCTTACCGGTGCTGGGTAAGTGTTCTTTCAGATAAGACAGGTGGTCAAAAATCTCCGCTTTTTTTCTCCCATTGTGCTTTTTAATGACGGGAAGCTCTGTGCCATCCTGCTCTCCTCTAATGATTTGAATTTTATGACTGACAGGGTAGACGTTACAAAACAAAATACAATGTAAATACTAGGTGGTGGTTTTAAGCAAGGACCAACATTATTGCCTGGTAGTAGAGCTGTGCAAACCTAGAATTTTTAAGTCAAGCCGAGCATTAAAAAAAGCTTGATTTTCGAGCAAGTAGAGCTTTTACAAAATGACCTTTATTTAGATTTATGATGGCTTCTTTTTTATGGTTAAGCTACATAATTTTACATATTTTTAGAAATCAGTAGGATTATGTGGTAGGTGGTGATGGAGTCAGGGAGGTGGGGGTGCTCCAACAAAGCTGTGCGAGTAAGAAAACCAAAAATCAATGTGGTACTACTATATGGTATATATGGTTATGGTATAATATGTATAGACAACAGTCTAAATCATTGCAACAAGGTGCTGCTGCTGGATCGTCCACTATCTCGTCTTCCGTGTCCATACTTGCTCGTGCTTGTACTCCCTCCCTGCAGGAAACCACAGCGCGGCAGCGAAATACAAATCTCAATTGACTATTCAGATTCTCTACGACACCAAGCTCTACGAACTGTTTAGCCTCACACCTAGGCATTCATCGTTCGCTAGCCTCTCGTCGGCAGCGGCAGCGAGCGAGGGAGAAAGAGAGAGCCGCATTTGCATTCTACTGCATCAAGTCGAGTTTGATTGCATTGGCTGTCGAGTGATAGCGAAGATTTTGGTTGTACTCGTCGGCCGTCGCATAGTCTGTTAGTGTTGAGCTTGAGAAATCGAGTACTCGCATAGCCCTAGTAGCTAGCATACATGATTGTTTTGCTTACTAAATTAATGGGCTTTAGACTCGTTACAAAGTAAAACGTGCAGGTTTGTGTGTTGTGCGGATGGTCTGTACTGTGTTCGTTTGGTTTGTAGGTGGGGTGGCTGCGTAGTGGCTCTTACCACCCGCGAGACGGCTGACCAATACATCTCCCTCCTAAAGGAGAAGTTCTACCGAGGAAATCCCTCGTGCAATGGCCGGGACGTGAACAAACTGGTATTCGCAACCGAACCCTACGCCGGGGCAGCAATCTACACTGTCTAGAGTGCCGCAAGCCATCACACCTACCACATCCATAATCATTACTAGTCACAAGACTGGTCGTCGCATTATGTAACAGTTACCATTGCCGTAGCGGCATAGCCATTGGAAACTTCTGCTTCTGGTTGATTTACTATCTCATTCCTTAGTTTTTAATATTTTGCAGGGTTGTGCAAAGCAGATTTTGTTCAGTTAAAACTGATGGGCAAGCTGAACAAGACATAGAGGAAGAATGCATTATTATGAAGAGTGGTTAATAATTTTTATTTTTAATTGTATTTTTTAAATTATTTTTTTCTGAATAATTTTCAAGGGTAAAGAATAGATGTAGTCTTTTGTCTGGGCTAGCAAACCAACAGTGAACAAATAGTGGATACGCAATGGTGTCATGGGAATATATGCAGGTATAAGGCATATACCCAAGAATAAATAGTACCATACAGGCACACCACAGTATCTAGGTATACCATATAGGAAGGCCTTATACCCAAAATAGGCTAGCCTATACCTGTAAAATATTAGGGTACATACACTATGTACGGTGTATGTCTCTTGGTACTAATGAGCATAAGTCCAATGTCAAGTCAAAGAACATAATATAATTTTGCAATCACATAATCGTCAGTATCACCTGTCACTGTCATCATCATCACTAACAAAATATGTTATACAAACATGCATAAAACTCATTAAAATGTTGTGATCACACTCTGAATCAAACCCACAGTAGCTTAGGGGAGCCCGGAGCCTCCCCCCCACAGATCACCATTGTACAAAAGCATGTACTTCACCCAGGAAAGAGCATGCAGGCCTACAGGGGCCGCCGATTATGTGGGTGCTCGGGCTGAAGCACCCCTCAGATTGTTTGGAGGGGTGCTGCGCACCCCTCCAAACAATCCTGACTAAAATAAAAGTTAGGCCTCTAACTATCTAAGTTTTGAGGTATTTAAACAAAAAAATGTTTCTATTTTTCACTTGGAAGCAATCAAAGTGATGTATGTTCTTTATTTCATTTAGTTCAGCAGAACTAGTATACATTACACTGATTTCATACATCCAATACAGGACAGTCAAGTAGGCCTACAAACTAAAAGACAATAATAGCAACCTTAAATCTAACAAAATACTAAAATTATTATTATTTAAAATGTAGACTTAAAATTTTTTTTAAACTCCCTCCCCAATGCCCGCAACAATGTTTTTTGCATTTTGAAATATTTTTGTAACTTTAATGGTTATCACAATTGAAGTAACGAAACAATATCCACTGATTCTTGCAGTCAGCTACAACACGTGAGGGGGGGGGGTCTTTGTTTGTTGCTGTGCCGTGCCATACCCTGACCGCGAGTGCGAGTGATAGTATAATGAGCGCGCATTGTCTTCGACACTCGACATTGCTCGCGCTGAGAACTGAAATGCTATGCTAGAGCTAGTCAACGTCAAACTCACTTGAGCCATGCAGGAAGGCTCATGATTGTTGGACGCGATCGCGAACGTAATGATATGCAATGCATATTATTCGATGGTTTGTAACATGATCTATCTTGCACTTCCATATTTTTTTACGGTTTTCTAGTTTTTACTGTAAAAAATTGCATTATTTTGGTAACATGATGATCTATCTCGTTAGTGTTCCAATTCTCTTGTTGGTAGTTTTCTAGTTTTTGCAGTACAAAAACCACAGTATTTCGGTATTGCATACAGCCCCCTATTTTTGTCTAAAACGCACTAAATGCACTCTAAAAACGTGATTTTCAAAATTTTTGCCTGCGGCGCTAATGTTGGGGGGCTCCGCCCCCAAACCCCCCGTGCTTGGTCCCTTCTCCACGAAGTTGAGCACCCCTCGGAATTTTCAAAATCCGGCGCCCCTGCAGGCCTATACCCATACATTATTTTTGCATGACACAACAACCCTGGATTGGGTAAATCATGACATAATTGGCAGTGTAGTTATTCTACAGTTACATTATAAAACAGTACATACAGAAAAGGATACCTTCCCGCTTGCCAGAGGGGGTACAAAGAAGAGTGTAAAAACTAAAAATGTCACAACTCACAAGAATGGCATGGTGTAGAGAACAGAAAACTTACTAGTTAAAAAATAAGTCTGTAAAAAAAAATTAGCCCAAGTTAAAAGTTTCATTTAATGAATTGATACGGAAGATAAAAACGGTAGTATACCTTTTGTAATATGGTCCGCACTTGCCATGTACGGATATTATTTCAATCGTTCCTGCATGTATGTAAGTAGTTAAAGAGGAGTAATCTGTAGCGTAGGATCATCAAATCTACTACAATTATTACAGTAATTACGTTTTTACTGCCTCTGTATGTATGTCTCTGTGTGTTATGTAATCGAACGCAAGTCACAACTCCCCCATTTTCATTGTGAGGTTAGCTAATGTTGTAGATGTAGACTATGTACATACGTTGACAGTTTTTCTATGGCAATATCTGGTAGCAGACAAACCTGAAACAGATAGTAATTAGGGAAACGCCAAAGTCGTTGTTAAACAAGTGAGTGAGTGAGCCAAGTGTTGAGTACCCGGGAACATCCCCTTTCCTCCCCTATACCTAAGGATCTAGCCCAGTATGAGGAATGATACCGGATACTCAACACATGGCTCACTCACTCGTTTAACAACGACTTAGGCATTTCCCTAGATATTTAAATTGAACATTTGAAATGCGAATCGTGTTCAAAACGTATTAGCGTGAAACATTAACAAATTTCCAAGATAAAACAAAATCACCTAATTTTTATTTTTCATTTTATTTAACACCCCTCAAAAATAATATGTGGGTGTAAAAATATAAAAAATGTTCGAGCTAACGGGTATCGAACCTCAACCCTCCGTGTGGTAGGCTAAATGCTTACCAATAGGCCATGCAAGCCACGTAGATGAGGTCCCGATAGCTGCTACTTAACTTAAAAATCACATTTTTATTTATTGTAGGATTAAATCGCAATGGATCTAGTTGATTTTGTTAGCAGTTCTCAATAATTTCGTACCGGATGTCTGTTTAAAATTTCAGCCCAATCTGTTCAGCGGTTCGGCTGATTTTCGACGTACAGACAGACAGACAGACAGAATCACAGAATGAGAACCGTTCGAGTTGAATGGAGACACTCGGTCGCTCGCTCCCTCGTTTAATAATTAGTAAACTGTTGAAAATTATACTAAAGAGTAAAGACTTTAAACATTAGTAAGTAGTAGTACAGTAATTAAAACAAGAAAATCATCATTAAATAGAACGTTCCACTTTAGTACGCAGTAGTGAAGTACCAATTATTATCTTTACAGTATTACAAAGTAATGGTAATACTGGTACAGTACATAGACATACGTAATAAAATGCATAGTACCGATAAGTACGTACGTAGCTTAAGAGTCGGAAGCAGGGCCGAGCGCTTTCAAATTTTGCGGTGACTAACTAAACTAAATCGTCCGCTATCGTAGCTCTGCCAATACAGTTGCGTCTTCTCCCCTTGGGTCCTAGGCTACCCGCATTACCAGCCACGTTTCAAACCACGAGATATTATTATTTGGTGGCGAGTTGGATGATTTCATGCGACTGACTGCCACATCCGAAGTTTTTAATGACAAAATAATAATTATAATGTACATCTTGTGAAAAGAGACGTAAATTACACTCTAGAAATATCGACAGAACGTTTTATAACTATTAAAAGTGTCCTAATAGTCATGACAAATGTTTACGCTTATCGCAGACCGCACGTTTACCGTGGTCATTGTTGGCCGAGTGGTTAGAGCTCTTGTTTTGCATGCGAGAGGACGTCGGTTCGAGCCCCGTCTAGGAAAACTTTTTTACTTTTTTTTACTCATTCCATTATTGTTGTTCACTTATAATTTGTGACGGAAACAATTTTTATAACTTTCCAGTGCAAATTACTCTAATGGCGAAGGCTTTCTCGCATCCGTGCAGCGGCAATCGGCAAGTTTATGAAAGTTGGACCCCTACCGGCGGTAGAACAAGATGACATTATACTTTTTAGAAAGCCTAATTCAAAAGTACATACCATAAACCGTATACGAAAAGAATCCGCTTGTTCTACATGCCGTTTGAGCGCGCCGCGACGCTTCCATGACGTTTCACCCTTTTGATCCTTGTTTTAAATCAATAACTTTGTACGATTATTTAGAAGACTAATCGACCGTTCCAGTGAATACCCACATTTACCCATTAAAAATAGTTTAGAGTATTTAAATTGGTCTAAAACGCAAAAATGTGACTTATTATCAATTTCACTTTGATATTCAAAGCCAATTTACGAAACGTTTGAAAACATATTGTTGGTTTATCAGTCTTAAAAACATGCTGTCACATGTGTTATAATACTTCAATGCACAGATAGTTATACGAAGTCGCTGAGATAGTGCATGACATGCGTTTGTTCGGCCGCGCGTCTTATTTACTTCCGCTGTCGCGCAGAGTACTACTATCACTGTGAGGTCCGGGGGCCAACCGAACACATGTACAGACAAATTGGCAATAAAACTTCTAACATAATTTAAATATGTTAATATTGAATCATTACTTAAATTTTCTGACACATGTCACGTCAATATTAATTTATTATGTAGCACGTAGGCATGTTAAAGTGTGCATGACATTCTTGTATGGCTTCTACTGGAACGTAATCTAGGGCGACGGTCGTTCGCCCGCAGCCAAGCTAGGCGATGGCTAACTCGACCCTGTTTACTCCCACCCGAGTTGGGGGGTTTTCAGCTATCTGCACACGCCGCCCCGAAAAATTTACAATCTTGAAACTCGTGTATGACTGATATGTGGTTCATGATCTACAAAAAAAAAAATCAGCCCGATCCGATAACCAGTTCTGTGTTAAAATATTGCGTAAAATCGACGAAAAACTTCCGGCTTGCTGGGTGGGGTGGTAACTAAAGTTTATCTATCCTTGAGATACAAAGTGACCATCCGCGGACGAGACCGGGACCGGTCGTCCCGTCTATTGTCTGCATTTTTCCTTTCCACCTTTTTTGGCGTGACCGAACTTGGGAGCGAACATGGGTTTTTTCTACCTGCCTCCACACATTTCAATCTATTGTGATGAAAATAATGTATTCAGCGAAATATTTTTATAAATTGCATGTATTTAAATGATGGTAAATGGTTGGCTTAGCGCTTGTCAACAGGCGAAATGATCTTACTTCTTTTCTATGCAAAACTAGGGAGAAAGAATGAAATGCTTGGTTCAACTTCTATATCCTACAGCATTCACAGCCGAAAACTTTTGAAGGAGAGCTTGGCTGCCGTTTTTTTTTTTTTACAATTTTTTTTATTTGGGGGGTATTAAACTACCAAAAATATTTGTGATGTTACCAAAACACGTTAATATTAAAATTGTAATTGAAAGGGTAATTTTATTAATACTATGTTGGCCTATACCTGATTGTTATTATCAATTAGTTAGTTTTGCTCATTAGTTTTGCTCATTGCTATAAGGTTTTAAACCTCACAATAATGAATATAGTATATCAGCTTGGTGCAAAACATTCTCTCGGAAGGTTTGATGTCCACGTACATGGTTCTTCGTCATTATTGTTTTCTTTGAACAGTCTCTTCGACCTTAGACACTTTTTATAAAGTTTCACCGACACTTACCAGCTCTTGTAGAGTAAATCGGTTTACTGGGGTTTTTACTACTGGTGTATTTTGTTTTTCATAGCACAAGATAATTGATACAACAGCCCAACGCAAGAATAGTGGAATTTCACATTAAGTTTTCAATATGTATCTTCATACGGTAACAGATACGAGTAAAAAACATGTCTTTTTGGTACAGGTCGATAACTGACTCAATGTCTAACAATTTGCCGTCACAAAAATAGACAGTGTCTGATCGATTACTTTCTTGAGTTTAGGACACTTCCTTTTTGGTTCGTCAACCATAGCTACAATTCGTATAAACATAGATCTTGAAAAACAGTTTACGCATTTTAGTATGCATTAAGAAAGTTTCATCTACTCCATGAAATTAATGTTCGATCATGTTATAACAATAATATGGAATCGAATTTGGTGAATACTATTAGGGGTATATAATACGTCCAGTCATAGTGCTATAAAAAGAATATTATCTGGATTTATATCTAGGTGCCAGTTTAGGGCGCCGCAGCCAAGCCGCGCGTGCGCTATACACTCAGGCACCTTATACAGCAAGCAGATTTGAGGTGATTTTTTAGATCTCATTTCTTTTGAGTGTGAAAGGTTTGGCTGTATTTTTACAAGTTTTGTTATGTGTGGGATAACAAACACGCAAATTATCTCTAAGCACGGAACAACAACAATAAACGTTGTGTACTGCTACAGTAGCACAACCAGACGGACTTTAATTCCAAATTGTATTTACAGTGTTGGCCACACTATTCAGTTTTAAAATTCCATCAATGAAGCCGCTCTGTTTTAAAGAAATTATTATATTTGTGATGCAAGACTGCGATGCAGCTTTGTTCCTGCATTTATTTGCTGTCGATTGACAAAAGCAGTAACGAAATGTTCAATTGACCTGAATATAACATAGCATTTATAAAAACTTACACAGCTAAATCACCAAGACATTTGTTGATACCTACATGGCCGAATGGTAAAGTGTATGAGCGGTTTGGCGCTTATATATCTCACAATGTGCTCGTCGCGACAGCGGAAGTAAATAAGACGCGCAGCCGAACAATCGCATGTCATGCACTATCTCGGCGACTTCGTATAATTATCTGTGCATTGAAGTATTATAACACACTGTGACAGCATGTTTTTTAAGACTGATAAACCAACATATGTTTTCAAACGTTCTCGTAAATTGGCATTGAAATATCAAAGTAAAATTGATAAAAGTCCATTTTTGCGTTTGTGCACAAACACTATAGTGACATATTTTTATTATATTTGTTCCCCGAAAAAGTTCAAAACTTCCTAATGAATATAAATTTGTATCATAAGACTTATATTATTTCTATTATGGTAAGTTATCAGCATTGTAAGGTAGCGTCAAAAATGTATAGGCCTAACGATTTTTACGTTTCACACACGAGCGCGACCCGGCACCTCCACCAAAATCATTAATAATACTCGCAAACCCTAGAGAAATGAATTATCTTCTTGGAAGTGGAAGAACTTTTTCATTGTTTTTTACTATAAGTATTATCAGAGGAGCATATTTTTATAAAACATTATCTTTCCATGCACGGTATAGTTTAAGAAAATACAGGTCACTTTCTCACTAAATTGCAAACCGTACAAAAACGTAATTTTTATTAGTTTCTTGGGACACCGGTAAAGTGTTATGAAAACGGTACTGTACCGTTCAAACCGGTGGTCACCTGATTTATTCTTCACTACATAATATCATGCAATAATAAAATAATGTCAACATAATTACTTATAGTTAATTTCTCATGATACATCAAGCAAGCGGTGGATGCAGTGCTTTTCAAAACAGTATTTCCTAGAAACAAAAGCTACCTTCTTTTGTTTATTTTTGTTTACAATCTGTACCTAGTTCCCAAGATACAATGCTTTTTATTAAATTTGCTATGGTTACTGTCGTCATGCTACGAAAATTATATGAACATAAAAACAAAGTAAGTTTCAACAAAGTAAGGGTCACTGGTAGGGCTCGACATTTGCGTTTGACGGGGTAGGCCCTACCTCACGATGGACGATATCAGACTGTGATGACGTCAAAGCTGCCGTTATCGGCTTTCGTACATGCGATCCTAACGCACAGACGCGGAACTCTGTGCAGCCATCAAATCCCATTTTGGGCCTACTTCTGAGCCGTTTTGTGTAACTTTTACTGATGTAATTAACGATTATGACCATAATTATGGTTCAAACAATATCAAATTTCACCACAGTGTTCAGAATAGTAAAATTAATACCGCGCTGTCATGAAAAATGGATATTACTTATTTCAATGCAGTAAAGTTCATCATCAGTTCCAAAGTTATCATTTTTTTCCGAAGCAATAACCGACCAAAGAAAAAATAGACAAATCGATGTGTTCAAAATTTATTTTTGAGTATGGTTGAATTTTTTCATAATTATTTGATCATAACTGTAGAGCTTGTTTTTTTTTCCAACACTCTGCAGCCGCGCCTGAAACCTGTCTATGCATTAGGCTCTTAATCAATTCATACATACATATTTCATTGTCCTTTTCTTCAACCAGAGACATACAGATTTTATTAATTATGTTTAGGTACTAGATCCTACCTTCAATTTGGGGCAAGGCATAGATTTTCAGTGAAAATAAAAGGCAATCTTTATTTTGGTTCCCTTAGGTGGTTGGGCCTAAGCAGAGAATTGGCAGTATAAATAATAAAATTAGTTGAAGGTGATGTATTTTCCCCTTTCAATTGTTGGGAACTTTGGGACTAACCCGAAAGGACTTTCAGATGACAATAAACTTAACATGTAGTTGTTGAGAATTCAGGGCCGGGTATTTGTGCCTTGTGGTGAAACTAAATGGCATCTTTGAAAATTAGAATTATTGAAAATGCTAAATTAATCCAAGTCCCACAACTTTACATTAGTTGAGGCAAAAACAATGCTAGATGTGTTTTATTGAACCAATATATTTTAATGTTTTTAACTTTTTATGTCTGTCAATTAGGCTACATAGCCTATATTTTATAAATTATATATATTTTAAGTTTCAAGTACTGGTGAACAAGAAGATGTGATGTCAACTGTAAACATCTTTTAGAGGAGTTTGCTACGTAGTAGGTCCGTATAAGGTACTTAATTGTGCCTGTTTTTTTGTAGAGTAGGTTATGCACACTGGCAATCACATAGCAATGTCTGAACACTTTTTTCATGATGGTTTACTTATTTTCTACTGTTTTGCACAACCCTTATTATGTGGCTATACATTTACTATTATTTTAAATACTTGTACCTATTGGAAACAATGCCAAAGAACATATTGTGTCATATAGGTATTCTTTAGAATTCGTACATATTTGCATTTACAAGAAAACCTTAAACCCCATTACAGTATTTGAAAACTGGAATTTTATGTTATCAATATTTTATTCTAATGTTTTTATTTTCATCGTAATCACTGTTTTGTCTTTTGATTGACATCAAGACTTGCGTCTCTTGAACAGCACGGTTGCAAATCATTGCAAAAATGTGTCTTCCATTATGAACTATGTTTGTAAGTTTATAACTGAACTATTCTTTAAACAATAAGACTACCCAGTATGATAGTATGTGTTAAAAATGAACTGCAGTTTTTTAGTATTTTTTAAATGCACTTAGGTAGTCAAAATATTCTATGAAGGATTTCCATATTAGTGCTCTATGTCGTTAATACATCACAGCATGTGCAAGCTTCACGGTTATCTGGCCATCAGAAGCTTAGGAGGTCTAGTTGTTTCTAATGGGTTGTGTTGTGTTGCACTAAATGCACGCACTTTTCACTGGCTGTAATCAGAAAACACATTGCTCATGATTAGGTTTACTATTATTTGTTACTCCTGCTTTAATTCTACAATAGTACAGTATGATTTTCTGACAAAAGTAGCCGGGCATTATATTAAACATTGCCTAGCCATTGCAATGTAACAAAAGTATGCAAATTGCATTGGAATTGTGCTGTGCTGCATTCATAGTAACACGTCAAACGTACAGCGTATCCGTTGTAGGCTTTCACGACCCGTAGAATTATTCTGGTTGCTCACTGGGTTATTTCGTCGTGTCGATGTGTTGATGCCCATGTTGGTGGGACCAACATGGGTGGTGAAACGTTGAGCTGCAACTCCACATCGACACGACGAAATAACCCAGTGAGCAACCAGAACAGTACAGTGTATCCGTTGTTATTAGATAGCAATCCAATAATTTTAGTACATAGTAAAGTAATTGAATTGATAGTAACACGGGAAACCTGTCCTGTAAAGTGCTACCTGGTAAGGTTGGTACAGTATTTATGTGTTATGTTTACTTCTGTCAAATGAACGAAACCTTTTGAAAATATAAACAGTAAATTGTTTTTCGTTTGAGAAAGAAAACATTTTAATAACATTGTGATGGTTCACAGACATGGAGTTAACAACACATGACCCATCTTTACAACTCACATTGTAAATGAAAGTACATAATGGGTGCGTTCCGTTAATACAACCAGTCCGGCCTGACTCGACGTCTGATTGGGGATAAAGTTTGTCTATCTATAATGGATCTTTTGGACCGGCAAGTTTTTCATTTGGTCACATGACTTCCAGTTCTGAAAAATGTGCTGTCGTTGTCTTGTCTGTCTGCATTGTTGAATGTGCTTTTGCTTGGGTAGATAGATACTGTATTTCCAGTTGAGGCCAGTATTATAATATAAGCAGGTACTGTAGTATATTTCTAGAAATTTCACTGTGACCCCTGAACTATGCACCACTAAAGCTACTTATGGTCATTCCTATTGGGGCTACAAGTGTGTTTCACAATAAAATAAACATACATTATTTTATTGTTGCAATTATTCTGTCATTTATTTGAAACATTACGATTAATTTTATAGCATTTTGTAGCATGTATACACAAAACCCCATTTTCACGTACTGTACCTCTAATAATGTTCCACAACCGTACCCAGCTTCTTGCCCGGTTGGTAATCCTGCAACCCTGCATCATATCCTCCCAAATGATTTGGTTACATTCAAATCCCTCTTCATGAGTTTGCCACTGATCTGCAGCCGTCTACAGTGGATTCTAAGCAGAGGTCACACAGCAAGGTACATGGACTCGAAAGTGGGCAACTCTGCATGCAATAGACTGTGGCAACCACTACATAGAAGTTACATAGTATACTGAACCAATCGGGGCACATGTCACTTACAATTTAGAACAGCTTTACATGAGGAAGATTTAATAGAACAAAGTGGTTGAATTATGGAGATAATAAGGTTGATGCATACTAGGGAGCTATCCGATAGTGCCAGACGCGTTCATTCCCTGGTCTTATTCTCGTTTACGTCCCGTTAGGCGTCATGATATCCATGACGTAGCTAGTAGCTCCGAATAGTCGAGCGCACATCGAGACTCGCCGAAATCTGGGAATGAGAACAAAATGGAAAGACACCTAAATTGTCTTAGTACTAGAACATGGCGCGTTTACGATACGTCCGATAAATTGCATAATAATAAAGATAAAATACTAGGCAATTTAGTAACAAGACAGGAATAGAACAAGATAAGACAAGACAAGTAATGAGACAAAACGCAAAGACATATTCGGTTAGGTCCTAGGTGTAACACAATAGGTAATCAAACCACTAATTAATCAGTGTAGGAATAAGTCATACTCATACATAATTTGGTTTTGTTGTCACTTGCAGTTGTAGTACTAGTACAAGCAAACCTAGGAAGATAACACTGTACAATGCTATTCTACTATAAACACTATGTTTACATAAAAGCTAATTTCATTATTCTTGTCATGCATGAAAGGTAGTTAAATACATAGAACAAACAATCAGATTGTTTTGTCATAATCATTTATTAGTTCATTACATATTTTACAGACCAGTTTCAATTTTCTGTGGACATAGATCTGAAACTTGATAGTAAAAGAATAGTTACAAATTTCTACGGTATACTTTTTTAGTTGGTACTTTGAAACAGAACGTACATTTTAATGAATTTCTACTATGATGACCCATGTACGCTAAAACTACATACACATAACATAAGATTGGCGTCTGTGGTAAAATATGATCCTTAGACGTAACACACTATGTACGTAGATAACATTTTGATCACACATCAACTTTGGGCATTTTACATTCACAACTTTTAAGTTACTCGGCACCAAATGTTTGCACTACATTATAGTACTTCACTAAACTACTGTACGTACATATGCCTACAATTTATCAAAAGTCAAGTTCGTAAAAGGAAGAGTTTTTATCACTTTTGACTTTTAACTATCGGAAACTGGTTTGAAAGAAACAACTGGCACGTGACAAGTATATTATGTTAGTCGTAGGCTATAACCAAAATGTCATTGAAAAGAGAAAATAATTGTATTCCCTCACAAACCTTGGCTGTGAATTCCAAGATTGTGATTATGAAATAAAGATAACACCGAGTCAACAAGCAGTTTACATTTCCTCAAATATGCAAAAGAAATATAGGCCTACTATTGCATTTGCATCTGGGGTTAAAAAAAAACTTATGAACACAGTCTTGTTAAAATGCCACACATTAACTTGACCACCATTATTGTATTCTGCCCACAATGGAGTTTACTTACAAAATTAAGTTGAAGTTGGTGAAAAGGCAATATTTGCATGATGCTCAATCAAAAAACAAGATGCAATATTTCTTAAAGCACCAGGTTCAGTAAGTATATTTCATATATATTTCAATGTACACACAAAAATAAAATACAAGAAGACAAAATATTTAACTGTTGTGCACGGTTAAACAACCAATGTTGTCTTTCAACTAGCCACATACAACATACACATACAACATTGTGCAGATAACTTCTGATTAGTGCAGCCATTATCAAGGGGTGAATTCTTAAGCACGTACATTGTACAATTGATTGATCGATATTCAATACATATTTCGTATCCCATATCTATTGGCTGCTAATCTACAGTCACTGACAAGATTAATGACATGCATTCATACATCACAACAAGAGTGATACAACAATACAAAGAAACACAAATTTCTAACTTCCTCAATGCATAGATTCATATCTTCAATGTACTGTACAGTAACGGCTCGGTACAATTTCATTAACATAGTGCTCGTCTCTTGAGATAAAAAGAAAGTTAATCTGATATAATCCTCATAGTTCAAGAAGTTGCAATGATCTGGGTTCAATTTTAAATGTCCATTACATATTAAATATGTAATTATCATCAACTACGGTGCATACACAATTTGACATTGTGTCCATACATAAAGCTTACTTAGCTTCTAGCCTGAGAAAAATCCATACGTTTTCCTATAACGCTGAATATTATGTGCCTAGGTGGCCAAACAATGTACAGGTTAGTATTGGTGTGAGATAGATAAAAACACACTGTGTTTTGTTAGACGAGGGAGCACAGCGACTGAAGTCTTTAATTCAACTACTCAAACGGCACTAGATCTGTTTTTTTGACTGTGACTTTCTCCAGAACGGCCAAACGGCTAAATCGAATGCTCTGAAATTTTAAACAGACATTGGTACAAGTATTTAGAGTGCAGTTTACACTTTGAGCAAAATCAGTTGCGATTTAACCCTACAAGACATGATAAATTGAAAATTTAGGCTGAAATGTGTAGGATGTAATTTAACGACAATGGTTTTGTTCTTAAAAAAAAACATTTTTATGGAATCATTTTTAGAATGTCAGGCGGTGACCAAGGTGCACACTGAAGGTTCCCCAACATTCCGCTGGGAGATTGAGTAACCTTGCAATCTTTACACGTATTTTTTACTGGCTATGTTTTCCATAGTAGTACTATGAATAAGCAATTCAAAACATGTTCTAGAATTTTTTAATACAATCCCGAAATTACAAAAATCTATCCTGATTCCTGACCGTTGTTTGAACCCGGGTCTCCCATATTCCGGGTGTACAGGCAACTTATAAGGAAAACACCAAAGTTGTTGTTAGACGAGTGAGTGAGTCATTCTTGAGTACCCGGGAACATTTCCATTTATAGGTTGATTGATATTATATTAGGTATAAACAATAGGGTTTTGAGTTAGTTGGTATTAGGGTGCATCAACTGTATGGCCATAATGCACCACTCTAGCCTAGGCCAGGGAGGAAAGACCAATGCTGACTTTATCCAGCCTTAGGTATAGGGGGAGGAAAGGTAATGTTACCGGGTACACAAAACATGACTCGCTCACTTGTCTAAGTCTAACAATGACTTTGGCGTTTTCCTAGTACTTACATATTTATGTCTCTATTTATCAAGAAATTCAGCAGCCACCATCACTTTTCGAAGGTAAGCTGTTGGATCCTATCTCACACTAATATACTCCAGCCGATTGGCATTCTATCAACATCATAACCAATGTACAGGTTAGGGATGACAAGGAGGAATCGATTCCTGTCTGAATTGATTCCAAATTGTAGGAATCGATTAGTTACTTGACAGTTCAGGCCTTCAGATCGATTTCAATTTTTTGGTATCGATGGCATCCCTAGTACCCTATGGTTGCTGCACAATATTCTAACCAAGAGCTAACGAGACAACACTGGTTGTTACATAAGCTGATTACAACCATAGAGAAACAAATCTAACATCATTGGAAGGGTTTGCAAAGTAGACTTAATTCTTTTTTAGGCCTAATAGATATGCTATTGATTGTATTGTAGTATGGTATACAAAATTTTGAGGATTTGGTTCAAACATGAAAACTTTAAACTAAATGTAATTATGATAACAATATTGGACACTTTTTCCAACAATGAAGTCAGGTAGGGGGTTGGAGGATCCCACCAAACTCTTGGCACCCAGACATTTATTTATTATTTAAGATTCAATATAGGCCTACTACGGTACTGTTCAATGTTTACTGTGTATTGACCCTAACAACCAGAGTTATGCTCACAATGTACTACCAGTTACTACTGTGTAACATATTATAATGTACACTGTGGACAGCAAATCAATTATGTATCTGTGGCCAAAACTGAAATATGTAAGAGTATGTATCACCTGTCGTCGATGTAAAGTGATCTGTGAAAAATGTTTGATCCCAACAGTAATGATTGAAACAATATCAGTCAGCCGCGGCATATTATGCAATAACTTCAACGAAACAAAACACGTGGCATAGGCTTGCAATAAGGTAATTACAGCTTCACTTAGTTGCTTAATATGTAACATTAAATTAAGTAGTATGGGGTACCAATATGAAAAATCATATTACACAAACCTCTTCTCATGTCAATTGACCAAAGCTTAAAAGAAACATATTTTTGATTTCACTAGAAATACAAAATTAAATCAGCTAGGCCTGTTATGAAAGAAAGTAACAATGAATGTGGCTAACTCTTTACTGGAAACATAAAATTAAAACATTGAAGTTGCCTTCTGTTAAAGAATACCGACCAATACCAACACAAACTCAAGTAGTTTCAGGCCTAAAAATACTGGTATGATAAAGATACCTACTGAAATTGTACAAAATATATCCAAACACAAAAAAGTAATAAAGTTGATATCTTCGATAAAATTATTCATTTGTTTTTTTTAGGAAACTGAACACTTTTAAAGTAAAAATAATTATTTATTTCATTTGTTTTTAGGAAACATCCACTTTTAAAGTAATCTTAAGTCACTTTTGAAGGTGAACAAGACCACGACCTAGTACGCACTTTATCGCGAGACAACGACCGTGACCTTGACTTCGAACAATGTGCTTTCGCAGGAGATGTTGGTTTAGAATTAGGTTGTGCGTTCACGTTTTCCATGCAAGGTGACTTTGATTTGGTTTTGGTTTTAGGAGGAGATCTAGATTTAGAGGGAGTTTGTTTTCTTAAATCTGACTTCGGTCTAGACTTAGAATGCGACTTTGACCGTGAACGACTTTGTTTTTTTCCAGAATGTTTATTTGACCGTGATCGATTATTTGAACGACTCCTTGAACGATTTTGTGGCTTTGATTTAGATCTTGATCGACTTCTTGATTTCGTTCTGGACCTTCTAGATTTTGATCGTGTACGTTTCCTTGATCGTGAACGACTCCTTGATCTCGACCTTGAACGATTTCTCGACCTTGAACGATTTCTTGACCTATTCCTCGAACGAGACCTCGACCTAGAGGAAGAGTATGTCCGAGATCTAGAATACGATCTTGAACGGTTGCGTTTGTTGTTTGTTAACTTTTTAAAATAGTTATAATAATCTTGATTCGTAGGATTATCGTAATAGTAATTTGGGGGGCCCCATCCCCCCTTTCCTCTGAATCCTCTGCCGCGACGCGGGCCACGGAAGCCGCGGCCCCCCCTTGGGAAAGAAACCACCTCGAGGTTGGAAGCCGGCGTTTGGGGGGAAGCCGTAATTTGGATACGGTGGCGGAAAGCCTTGCATATTATTGTTGAACATACCGTAGTTTCCGTTCGGCTGCATTGGAAACCACCCGGGATGGCCATTATTACAAAAACCTTGATTGCCTGAAATTTAAAAAAGTTAGAATTAGTTTTTCTACCTTTACTTTCTAGAGATTCCTGGTTCAGTAAACAATCAGTCCAATGGTAATATTTAATTTCAAAATATATCTCGAACTTCTAGTTCACAGACTCTCCTACCTACTAACTATTACTATTACATATATTGCCACTGGTATGTTAATATTAAATATGGTAGAATTGTTGGCTAATGAATCAAAACACAAAAGTACCTAAAAGTAAATTGGATGGATTGGATAAGCCTAACTTAAGGGAAGGGGAATGATCCACATGGCTGTGCCTGTGCCCAAATAACTATGCGCTACGAGTCATTCAGTCTCAGCCTACTTAATCGATGATTCATAGCCCTTAGGGCTGGTACTACGTTGACGCAACCTGTGAAAAGCTTTGCGTGCATAGCCTAATTATTGCAGTGTATGGTTTTGGAATTTTAAAACAATATGGGGAACAGCAAGGAGGAGACTGGAATGTGGTGGAAAGAGTAGAGTAGTGGCAGGAGAGAAGATGGAGAGGCCTATCTTCAATGCCGGACGTGGGTGGCAACAGATAATGATAGGCGAGATGCACGGGTTGCTGATGCCTGGCCAAAGACTACAGTAGGTGGAGTATGAGGAAATCCTTAGTGGGTTAGTTGGATGAGCAAAGCGAAGACTTCAATTTCACCGACCCCCCAAAAAATTTAGCTGGGGTGTTTTTTTTGTTTGTTTGTTTTTCTGTCTGTTTGCTCTCTACCGGGCAAACGGCATTTATGCGATCTTGATGAAAATTGGAGGGGACCTTCGAAATCTCTGAACTTAGACTTGCCATGTTTTTGGGTACAATGGAAGAAATATTTCTCATGAATATCATACTTTTACGATTTTTTTTTTGATTTTTAGTGCAATATTTTCGTGACATTTGGGCCTCTTCTGACCAAACGGGTGGGGCTACTTCGTTCATATTGCACATGGACATTAAGGTAATGGTGATGTATTCGCGGTTAAAACCTAACCAGGTAGCAGCACGGTCGTATGCCAACATGGCCGTCCGAAGGCAGATAAAAACACGGGCTGCATAGGGAGCAAGTGTGTTTTTCATGCTTTAAAGCATAATATTTCATTGTAAGCGTCTGTTCTAGAAGTATTTCCACTTTCCAGTAGTTGGGTACGATGGGGTAGGACAATCACTATATTTTGTAACCCTCAGCTGCAAAATAACTAGCAAAATAAGGAATTTTATCTCGTAATTTGGAGACGTGTATTTTCAGTAATTTTAACTTGATGGCTATACCGCGAATTTCTTATGATTCCCCGCGGAAGTAATTTTTTATGTGGGTTCCTCGCGAATAAATTATCAAACTCGATTTGATATTAAATTTGTGTTTCATCACGCCATTGAAACCTCTTAAAACGTTGTCTCAAATTTAAAAAGCCCCCTTCTCCCCCCCCCCCCCCCCCCCCCCACATGTGGCTAAAAATTTAAAGTTATAAGTTATATGGATGGCACCGGCCTTCACTAAACTTTATATATAGGCCTACTATTATTAAAACGCATAGTTAACTAATTATATTACGCCTAGTTAAGTCCTAGAATTGTTTTGTTGTTGTTTTGGTTGAGATTATGAATAATATGAGCCCATAAATAATTAAGTCTACGCATAATTATTTGCTGTTCACGGCACCAGTTGGTACAAATCTCTTGGCATATAAGAATAAAACATCAAGGTAGGATAGTTTACATTCAATGCGCTGCACAAATTTAAAAACTATAATTATTTTTAATAATAAATAATAATTAAAAAAAATACATATTATATCTATACCAATTATCAATTATACCATTAATGAGACTTGCATAATATTAATATATACTATGGTTCACAGTATCTTTGGGTTTAGAATGGTGAACCCAAAGAGGGAACATAGCTCTTAGGCCAATTTGGCCCTATACCGTTTACAGCAAATCATTGTTATAAATTAATTACCACTATGGTTTATCGTTTATCGGTTGGTGGTATCCATGAAACTGATGAAAGTTGTGAAAAATGTGTCTCAAGGAATAGGAATAGAACTCCTATCTAGCCCACAGTATTGCACGGAATAATATACACATTCAAATTTTTGGTTTCATTACGCATCACAAAATGTGTATTACTAATTGTATGACCTTTCTTGCTTGCTAAATAATAAACATGTTTGAGTAAATTCAATCTCGAGTTTACCGTGACGGTACAATAGTGCATTGGTTCAACATTGAATGCCGCCATGCAGCCGCCCGGTATCTGCCTTGGAGCAGTTCTCCACTTGACCGCCAGATGTCAGCCACTTTGCTTTTAAACGCGAATTGCTTTTTGAAGGAAAAAATTGAAAAAGTTAGCCAGAATCCATAGAATAAAGGTTTTAGAATGAGTTTTTTTTTTAGGTTTATAACAACAAATTAGGCCTAACAAGTAACAAACAATAGAAACTTGACAACAATCACCAACAATGCTTTCAAAAGGCACTTGATAAGTAAAGAGATCCCACGCAAACTAAAAACTTACAAAAAAGCTCATCCATCAACGCGACGGGACTTTAGCGTTTTCCTAGTAGTAAATATGTAATCTAAATTGTAGAACAATACAGTATAAAACTATAAATTAACATGAAGAGGCTTTGGTGTGGACGCTCAGCGTCTAAGAGTGCAGTGCTTTTGTACTTTTCGGATACATGAAGGGAAATCAACATTTTCTTGTTCTGTTGTCACCCTCCTATAGATAACTTAATAGTCTACTTATTTCCTGTACGTAGCCCCTTTTTCTATTTAAGCCACAATTTGTTTCGTGAAAGTCCTCAAAGTCCATACAAAATTTGCTATTTTTGCAGAATATTTTAAAATGTGTGACCAAACGGGACCAAAATTTAAAAAAAACAAAACAATGAGTGTACGAGGATTGCCATGTGAGACTACCATCATGTACGAGGACTTTTCCGAGTACAGGCCTGTACAACAAATATCTTGATCAATGTAAAAATGTAGGCGTAGAGCAAAAAAAAGTATGAATGCACATTTTCGGCTCAAATCGTACCAATCCCATGTTAATTTGATTGAGATTTTGAACTTTGTCCAGTCGTCCAGAATACCATTATATAAACAAATAAATAAATAAATACGTATTTAGAGTCTGCCCACTCAGGCCCGATTCCACCAAGTCTTAAACTCGAGTTTAATTTTGTTAAACCTCGGTTAGCTTGAAAATGCGTTCCACCAGAACTAAACTCGAGTTTAAACCGAGCTTAAACTAAACCCTACCTGGGGTGCGGTTTAACAACTTAAACTGGACTCACCGCCAGTAGGATATTCGATTCCACATATAACAAGCTGTGATTTTGACGATGTGACGATGTGAAATCGGTTTTATTTACGTCTTTATACCTGTTTATAGTGTTATACTGTTCAACAACTTGTAACAGCAAGATTTTCTCACTCTCCTAGTAGTTAGTACCACGCGAACGTATTTTCATTTTTCATAGGTTATGTTGTCAGTGTGTCGTCACTGTCTTGTTCAACAGCTGACCGTGGAGACAAAATCACTGATCTTTGAAGAACCAATCACAGACATCCTTACAAAATAAACTCCGCATTAGCTAAACGGAGGTGAATAAAAATGTGGTGGAATGGGTCATGGTTTAGAACTGAAGTTTAAAGAGATAAGCTGAGCTTAGTTTAAACTCGAGTTTAGCATCCATTTGGTGGAAACGGTGCCCACTCAGCCACACAACTGATTTTCAGTGGGGGACAGTAAACCAAAGTGACCAAGCCAACCCTGCAGGCCCCGACGCAATCGACGAGTGAACGATAACCAACCAAAGATCGATATATTTTTTAATAGAAAATATAGCAATCAGTGGTATGGACAGTGCGAACACCCGTGGATCAACGCCAGAATCAACAAGGCCGATTCGAAATTTATTATGTGCCTCATTGCTAGGACGGCTCCAAAGTCACCGTTTACAAATTCCTAAGACAAGAACTGATGGGCTTGAAGTCCAAATCAGAAGTTAAAAAACTTCTGTAATTTCTGTAATTTACAAAATTTTGCATTTTTGGTGTACATTTTGATATTTATAATATCAAAAATATTCCCACTTATCGATGTCACATTGAAATATAGAGTTTTTGACCATCACTAGTTAAAAACTACGTAAAACAAAGAACTCCATTTTTTTTCTTTTAAATCCGTAAATTGGAACAAAAATCCGTCGATCCGTTTTGCACACTCAAAATCCATTAAAAAGGATAAAATCCGTAAAAACGGCAACCCTGATATATGGCATTTAGTGTGTAAATGCCTTTTCTCCCGTAATGCTTTGCGCGCGCGATATAGAGGACGCTGGTGATTTTGAAAATCGTCTATTGATATACCCGATGCCAATGCTATCACTACCCACTACCCAATAGTAGGCCTACCTAGTGCTAGTGGTTGCTATCTACATCAGTTTGTCTTTTGCATTGTGTAGTACCGTATGTAAAGATAATTTGATGTAGTCTAGTGATTGAAATAAAATAAAATGGTTGTCTAGTAACTGGAATACAATGGTCAACAATGAGATGCCCATACCTTGAAAGCCACCATCCATATTTGATCCGGGCATCCCCGTTTCGGGACCAGGTAACGTTTCCTCTTTCGGACTAATCTTAGTCACTTTAGCACATGTGGCAGCCAAGACACTTCTTAGTTTGTTTTTTCCTTCAACAGCTTTGCGAAGTTTCTCGCGTTGTTCTTCCATTTCTTTTTCCTGAACGGTCTCATACTTTTTCAACAACTTATTCCGCAACGATTTTTCTTTGTCTACCATTTTTTCTTTCTTCACTTTAGTCTTCTTTTCTTTCTTTTTCTTCTTCTTTTTATCTTTTTTCTTTTTCTCTTTAACTAATACTTTCTCTTCATCTTCTTCTTGTTTCTTTATAACCTCTAGTTCTTTCTTTAACTGTAGACAAAAAATAAAATCATTTGTTGATTCATAATACCCATTACTCGGAAAACACCAAAGTCGTTATTAGAGAAGTGAGTGAGCCATGTGTTGAGTACCCGAGAACATTCCTTTTCTTCCCCCTACCTAAGGCCTCTCTAGCCTATCATAGGCTAGAGTGGTGCATTATGGCCTTACAGTTGACTTGCCCTTTATACCAACTAAACTCAAAACCCTATTAATTATACAAACTTAAATTCAAATGTTCCCGGGTACTCAACACATGACTCGCTCACTCGTCTAACAACGACTTTGGCGTTTTCCTAGTATTTAAATAATTATTAATTATTAAACATGTTTTGAAATGCATATCACGCAGTGTAGTCTACATCAACTGTGATAATACTATGGAAAACATAGCCAGTACGAAATACATGTAAATATTGCAAGGTTTACTCAATCTCTGAGCGGAATTTGGGGCAAGGCCTACCTTGAGCGTGCAAGATTCCATACACTTTGGTCACTGCATACAATCACAGCCACAATGATTCGATAAAAATGACTTCTTCAAGAACAAAAGCATTGTTGATGAAACCTACACATTTCAAGCCTATTTTTCAATTTATTATTTCTTGTAGGTTTAAAAATCGCAACCGATTTTTCTCATTTTGTTAGCAGTTCTCAGTTACCTGGTCACGGATGTCTGCATAAAATTTCAGCACAATCTATTTGGCCGTTCGGTCGTATGGGACCAGACAAACAAACAAACATACATTTAACAAACACATTAGTCACGACGAAGACCCGATCAAGCGGTGTTATAAATCCTCTTTCGCTTCGCTCACTTGCCTAAAGATTTATAACGTATCACAGAAGCACTATATGAGTGGTGCAGTTCAACAAATTTACAGTCTGGCCATTCATTCCACGTATGAAATGATTTTGTTTGCAAATAAATAAGGATGCGAGATGGTTAAATAAATCACAACCCCATGCACAAGGCGAGTGCTAGACTGCCTATACTATCATCACGCATTCTTTAATATTTTGTAAACTTTGTGATGGTTTAAATTATAACACACAACATGGATGCATCTGTTGTTTAACATTTATTAAATAACATTTACTGTACCTAACAATATTGAATTGCAAGACAACACTACGGTCACAAGTGTAAGTAAATGTGCAGTAAGTGAATGTGATCACTCGCAGCGCTCCTTTCTGTTTTACAGTCTCCACAGGTAGGCCCAAGTTAAACATAAAAATATGAAGACCTTTTACTAGGTACTGTAGGCACTACTTTATATTTTTTTCCGACAATGAATCTTTTTGAAAGAAACTTGGCCGCTTTCATGCGACACTTCACTAGAGTTTTTTTGTGGGGACATATTGGGTTCAGGCAAGTGCAAGGGGGCAAGCTCACATGGATAAGCCTAGATTCACTGCCCCTGATATAAGAAGATAATTTGTTGGTCTTTCCACTCACCTTTACTCTTTCAAACAGATAGTCTAGCAATCGAATCGACTCCAGCTGCCGTTGGGCCATGAGAAGCTTCTTCTCTTCTGTAGCAATCTTTTTATTCATTTTCTCTGCTTCCTTGGAATGTATTTTTTTAAGGTGCTTTTCTTTCCGCTTCTCTTCACGCTTCTTACGTCTTTCCTCCTTACTATTCTCTAATGCTTCCAACTCCAGCCTAAAAATATCAAACACTTTAGAAATGATTAACTGTAGATGAAGATCTTATCAGTAAGAAATTATATGTAGAGGTACGTGTATTTGCGCTACGACGATAAACCGAATATATGTGTAAATCATTTATTTCAAAAATGAGCATGAATGATCAATCTAGAACAGAAAAAGCAAAATTGAATCACCGCCAAACAGCGAAATATGTGTAATTACATAATAACACCGAAATTTACAAAAATCGTGTTTTTAATGATGAAAGCACTAAAAATGCGAAGCGTGTTAAATAACGTGTAATTTTCAATATGTATGCAGTCATAATCAGAAAGGTGTTATAAAATAACTATGGCCTATCAGATATTATGAATTTAGTCTTAGTAACTGAACAGTCTGTTTATAAATACATTCAACTTGTGTGATATGTGCTAGAATAATACGACAGTCAGCGAACGAATAATACATGCATATAAATTGGTAAATATAGATAAAACCGCTGAAATAGAGCTTTAACCAAAACACCGAATCTCCATTTGAAACCGAACTTTACTACAAAATAAAACCACTTTCACGGACCTCTAATTATATGTCATTGGAGTTTTTAATTTTGGCTAATATGTTATGTGCCAATACCTATATACTACCTACCTAATGTGGCCTAGGGATGCACCTAGACCGGTCAAATACACAAATTCAAATCGGTAATTGACCAAAAATCGGTCAAATATAAAAATTTAAAAAAATGTATATTTTGCTCGTAGGTTATAGATCTTTTGCTTGGCAGGATACTTACGAGACATTGTCTGCCACCAAGTTAGGCTAATCAATATTAATGTGATCAACATTCAATGGTGATTACAATTATTGATGTGAATGAGTGTAAATGAGTGAATTTACTAACACTTTGTGTACTCAGTGTAGAAAAGTATTAACAACAACAGTGAAGTGTCCAATTTCAAATTTGTAAGGGCATATAACAAAAGTTGACTTTCCTTTGAGGAATGAGTGATGCCAAATAAAATATTGATTATAAACAAAATATTACTTTGACCAATTATTTGACCGGTCAAATATTACTTGGTCATTTGACTGGCTTGCCATCCCTACAGTATAACCTCTATGGATTTTGGACATTCTCCAAGTAGGCCTAGATATGTTTACCTTTCTTTCTCTCGCTGTTTTTCCTCAAGTTCCAGTTGCATTCTCTCTTTCTCTTCTTTTTCTCTATCAACTGCCATCAATTTGTCTCGTTCAAGTTTTCTTCGGCGAATGGTTACTTCACTGAGGTGTTTTGTTTTATCAAATTCAACCTGAAATTCAATCAACACACATTTTCTATTTTAATGTGAAATAAATTAGTAGGCCTATGCCCTAGTAAGACTATTGGATTGCAAAACATACCAAATACAAACACACACAAGGCCTGAGTCTGGCTACTCATACTGATGTAGGTACCCGATTTAAACCTACATTCATTCAATAAAATAGCCTGGATTCTTTACACATCCTGAGGTAGGCCTAGATTATGATTTATGCTCTTTTTCAATTATTACATACCATACACACCTGTTAGGACTGTTAAGTGATATCAAACGTAACATGAGAAACCCGTCAGAAGTAGGTTAGGTTACACTGTTCTCAAAGAGTTCCAAAAATAATAAAACATAAAGAGTGTAAGCCCACTAGAGGTAAGTAAGTACCTTACATAGCCGCTTGGCCTTCTATGGAACAAAGCTAGCCATTACGAAGCAGAAACATGTTATGTTAGTCAATCATTGTAGGTAGACCTACCTTTATTCCAGCCGAGAAAATTTTATCGCCATCTTTCATCAGTAATTTCATTCCTCTTAGGGCATCCATTGCTTTAACAAAGCTCATATATTCTTTATATTGTACATAACCTTCAAACAGGTTATCTTGACCAAAGGAAAACATTTTTATTCCAGAAATATGAGCTTTCATCCTGTTCCGATACGGATCACAGATTGGTACATCCACGCAGCGAACTTCCCCGAACCCTTCAAACACTTTCCTGAAAATATATTCGTCCGGTTTATCAACACCCTGTTTATTTTTATTACGCTTATCAACAAACCATTTACAGGGAAGGTTACTAATGTGCAACGTATCGGGCCGTTCGCCCGCTTTCATTTCATCCATGTTTTTGGCATCACGAAAAAATGAATCCCAAGTATGCCGGGTAGGAAACTCGATTTTAGCTTCGGCAGCACGAATCTTCAAGGCTTCAGGGAATCCTGCAAGCTTCAAAGACCTTAAATCAAGCTTTTTCATAACATCACGCAACTTAGATTTATGTTCAATTTCACCTTCAAATCTTATAAACTCTAGGGTACTTTTAGATACTTTTAACACCCAAAACTCTTCTGGTTTGATCATTTGTTTCAGTTTCTCCATTACTTCCCAGTTGGAGATGGTTTTACCAGGGAGATGCGAGCTCGGCAGATGGACAGAGATGTGAAGTTTAGCTGTAGGTTTCAAGTAAAGACCCTGAGAGCGAAACAGCTCCACAGAGTCTTTTGTGTCACTGCAGCTTTGAAAGACACTCATTGTTCATCCCCTGCATGTATATTCTAAAATTCATAAAATTCAGAACACAGTTTAAGTTTGTAGAAGTTAAATCAGTCCAGTAGGCCTATCTATCTAGGCCCTAAGTTGATTCTAGGCCTACAAATGATGGATAATTTTGTAACACCAGCAGATAGTTACGCGGAAACTCAGAAATGTTAGCTTAATGATGTGCTCAATATATAATCGCTTACCAGTACATATGTGTAGGATTAGAGTTGACATTCTAGAAAATCTCCAAGACATCACTGGAACACAAAAACAAAACCATGAATTAAGAACTAAATAATATGTTCATTAGGGCCTAACCTTCCTAGGGTTGCCAACTATCCCGTATTTTCCAGTCATTTCCCGCTTTCCGTATGAACTTATTTCTTGTTCTGGTACTTATTGGGCAATAAAGTTAAACATAGATGGCAGTCGAGTCGTTTCAAAATCCTCACGAAAATAGTTCCAGCCTAAACCACCAGAGCGCATGTGTCTCTCGTTTTCTTCCCGTATTCAGCGTGCACATATTAATATTATGTATGGTATATAATCTACATTCTACTTAGGCCTGCATCTTTAAATATATTTATATTTCTATACATTGTAGGCCTAAGTGTAGGCACCTTTGATCCAACCTTGTTGTGGAAAGCCTGCAAGATATGGTTTAATGGTTCATTCAAGTTTCCTTGAATTCAAGGACAAAACAGAATCAAAATGTGCAAAGATAATAAAATACAACAACTCATACTTCAGATTGAGTAGCTATGTTTTGTTTTGTCCTTGAATTCAAGTAGGCCTAAACTTGAACAGACCATCAAACCGTCTAATGTAGACTTTAGGCCTATACCTTGATCCATATATTTGTACAATGTAAGCCTATAAATCTACGGATGAATGAATAACTGAACTGAACTCTACACAGAAGTCACTTTTCTCGTATTTACAGAATTGTGGAGATGTGAAGCAATGCCTAACGGCATAAAGAGGGAGGAAAGGGAGGCTCGTCTCTACTGGTTGACTAGATCAAGCATGATGGCATCATAGGCCAAATGTGGGCATTTGAGAAGAAGAAGAAGAAGAAGAAGACAGAATTGTCCTACAAGTTTAAAAATGTGAAATTTCATAAACTCATGTCAGAGTCAACTTAAGCCTAGGGCTACATAAGGTTTGTCCGTTCGCAGACCTAGGCCTATAACAAACAATCACAGTGTCGTTGTTAACATTTTACAATGACTATCTACCGTAGTGTAATGCTCAAGAGTTTTAGGCCCTACACTCAAGCAAAAGAATGGGTCATTGCATACACTTTCATAATAGTGTATGCAAACGAACAAACAAGCCTATACATGACCACAGCCACAGATATGTAGTCTATATTATCTGTGATTTGTGTGAGCGTAATAATTATTATTAGTAGGCTACGTTAAAGAACTTTGTTTAAAAATAATGTCCTTTATCCCAAAGTTATTAAAAAAATTAAGTCTGTTGATAAGGTAGGCCAATCTTTATTGTGATTTGTGACAGATAAAATAGTTTTGAACAACATCCCACCTTAAAAAATTTAGGTTATTACTACGTTTACATGCAGGTTTGAAAACGATTTCAAAACGTTTTGAGTTTTCAAAACTGCATGTAAACGCTTCGAATCTGGGTTTGGATCGGTTCAAGTCAATCCTGTTTGCTAGTAGAGGTGGCTTGAAAACTAGTTTGAAAACTGTCATGTAAACACCTGGCTGCAACCAAAACGCTCGTTGCGTTACAATTTGAGGTTATGTTTGCTAAAACCAAGTTAAGAACGTGATCTTGGTATTCCGAATTATGTTCTAAACGTTACGGCAAATGTTTTTGGTCATCTAATGAAGTTGTACTTATGTTATACGCAATAAAATTATATATTTTTTCTTTAGAAAACAGTGGAATTTGTTTATTACATTGTGTTGTCTACCGGGAAAAAATTGAACTACTAAATAATAGTTTGAGATCGTTTTCAGATCTGTATCATGTAAACGCATCATCGTTTTGACTTGACTCAAGTCAAAACTTTTTCAAAACTGCATGTAAACGTAGTAAATGTCTATGTGGTTTTGAACTAGACCTACCGTAGCTGTAGCTTGCTCGGACTAGAATGTTATCTAAAACATAGATTTGCTCTCAGAAATAGATAACCTTGATAAAGTTTGCCCCCCAAACCTTCCTGTTTTTGTACCTTCTCCGTTCTCCCAAGCTTTATACGCCCACATTGCCACGACAATTAGGGAAATTCCCAAATTTTCACTTTTAAAAGATGGCAACCCTAAACATTCCAAGTGCACAGGGCTACAATTTACTTTCAACACTCACTGATAAGTGTTGACACAAGGTGAAAAAGTGAAAATAAATGAAAAAGCTTTGATTTAAAGTCCCCCGCTGAAAATCAGAGATAACTGAGTGGGTAGACTCTAAATACAATTTAAAATTTAAATTTAAAATTTAATTTAAAAAATTATTTTTTATTATTTATTTATCTAGGCTTAATATCCTAGGCCTACACCCAACATATTGTCGAGTGGCCACAACTTCAATCAAGCCAAGCTGAGCCAACGACAACCAAGAAGGTGACAATAGCTGACAACAATCATTTAAAAGTTAGCCAGGGGCAAGTTGGAAGGCATGATTTTTAAGATAGGCCAACAATTAGTGATGTTGTTTTGCATGACGTTGTTGATTACCTAGCTGTTAAGTTGTAAAAAACTCAGTGAGCTGTACAAGTTTCTCTGCAGTTCCCGTTATATCGTTACCAGGATAACCTACAGGAACGGGAGCCCCGTCTGAATCCGGGGAAGAATTAACCTTGAGCATGGCTCTGGCTGCTAATCGTAAAAGGCGAGGAAAGAGATATGTAAACTATCTTGCAAACATCTGCTAGCAATTAGGGGAGTCCCTGAAACAACAGGCAAGCCGACAACATGAAAACAATGACAAGACGACACGACGTGACGACCCGCGCGTAGCCCCTCCCTTCTGACCTGACCAGCTGGCTCGTTCTGACCCACTACCGTCCTAGCAAGTCTTGATGGGCATGACTAGCATTAGACTAAAGATTGGTATGAAAGGGATGGGAAATTGACTCGGGTCAATATTTAAAATCTGGTAGGCCACGATGGAGTACGGTCGATTGGAAACATATAAATTTATTTATTAAATAATAGACTTGAAAGTTTCAAGTGGGGACACAAGCTTTTATATTAAAAGGTAAAGATAGGCTTTAAGTGCAAATCAAGAGTCATCGATCATACGTCAGTGGTCAGGCTTAGTCTCTGATCAGTTCAGCAAGAGTATGTAGCCTATATATTGCAATTAATCATATGAAAATCAAGGCTAATAAATATAATAGAATAAACATAACCTATAAAACATTTTTGAAAGAAAAAGAAATGTATCGTTACAAAATTCAAATCGAAAAAAAAAATTCATACTTTAAGTTTTAAAAACAAATACACATGTATCTAAAAGTCAATGACTGGTCAATTGCAAAGTATTACCAGTCATTGACGGCAATTGACAGTCAATTGACGGTCAATGACATTGTGCAACCCTGGTAATGACTAATGAGGACTCGTTAAAGGGGCTGGAAAAGAGCTCAGGGGTCAGACTTATAAAACTCTGGTTAGGCCCACGATGGAGTACGGGGCTGCGGTATGGGATCCCTATAAATTAGGTGAAATAGCAAGACTTGAAGCGGTTCAGAGGAGGGAAGCCAGAAGAGTGTTACAAGTAAGAAGGACATGGAGGGAGGAGGTGAATGCAAATTAAAACAAGGAGAGGATCTATGAGAGTGTAGGCAGGATGGTCAGAGACTTAGGGTGGGAGGAACTGGAGGATAGGAGAAGACATGATGGACTGGGTAAAATGTACAGGGTATCGAGAGCGCACAAAGGATGGTAGGAACTTCATAAAGTTCTAAGGAGGGCAAAATAAATTTGAAGAGGGGATCATGGGTGGAAGTATGAGAGGGGAACATGGTTGACAACAATAGTTGAGTGGAATGGTCTGGCAGAGGGGAAAAGGAAATAAAGGGTTTTGTCGTGAAACTAAAATCACTACCATACCAAGCATGGCTGAAGAGAGAGAATCAAGGGGAGGAGCAGGAGTTTTAAAGTATTGATGATGAGGATTGAGGCAAGTGAGAGAGAGAGATTGAAGACAAGAGGGAACTGGATGAAGTGGAAAATCAGAGGAAGAGGACAAAATAGCCTGGCCTGCCACCGACTAATAGGCCTAGTCATCTGCAGGAAGAAGAGACAAACAAACAAACCGTTGCAGGGCCTCGTTCCTGGGCTGTTGTAGAGCGTTATTTAAGCTGTGGATTTTATTCCACCAGTCCTAGACCTAGGTACCCAAAGTCTAGATGCACGTTTGCGCAACCCTGACCCCCTACAAATCAAGCTCAAAAAACCTTGTTATGGGAAAAGAAAGTGTAACATAGTGCCCTAGGCCTAGCGGTTCAGTTCAGTTTATTTAGCAGTTTCATTACATGGCATAAGAAATGTGGTTTTTAGGGGAGGGCGGAAATTAGGTCTGGGGGAGTGAGTGATTGCCACCGGGCGGAAGGGCCCATTAGTAACCTTAAGAAATGTTGTTGTTTTTTTAGGCCCTAGGCTACATTTGTTAGGCCCTACATTCTATTTTTTTTTATCTAACAGCCATAATACATTGTCAACAAGTAGGCCTACACGTAATCAATCACAGAACACAAAATATAGGTACACCACATACTTCCTTATGGGTACTAGAGTTTTACCGCACATTTTAAGGCAGATGCACAATTGCCCAGTAACGAGAACGAGAACGAGAACACGCTAACGCTAAGGGCTTCGATGCACAATAGCCAGTGAGGCAAACCGGCGGGAACAAATAAAATAATAAGTGTGTGTAAAATTGGGTTTATGCGAAGAAATTGTTGGAAATTGTCAAAGTGGGTGCGTCGACTAGTTTATAACACCATTGTAGCTCCACATTTCCACTATTGTCCTACCATTCTTATGGACATAAATAAAAGTGACCTTGATATTCTCCAAAAACTTCAAAACAAAGGTAGGTATGAGGGCAACTCTTCAATGTCACAGACTAACACACAGAATGGACATGCTCGAGCAACTTCAATGGCTTAGTGTTGAACAATTAATCAACTACAAAGTTTTATGTTTCATTCATGAAGTGATGTGCAACCACGAGTAGGTACTCATACTTCTCAGAATTCTACAAACACAATAATGATTTGCATGAACATCATACTAGATCTGCTCAAGATTTTTACATGCCTAATCAAAATAAGTGCTGTGGGCAAAAATCCCTGTTTGTAAATGGATTAAAAAAATTCAACGAGTTACCTAAAAATCTAAAAATGTTGGTGGGTAAAAAAACAAACTTCAAAAGTGCTATACAAAATTGGGTGCAAATTAAGTTTCCACTTGTCTAAAGAAGAAAAATCAAGTTATGTACAACCAGAAAAAAATAGCAGAGTCTAGCTGCTAAAAAGAAGATTTTACTACTAGGTACTACGTACCGCAGTTGTTATTTTGTTATTCCGCATATTTGTATTTCATTTATTTAGCATATTACTCGTGTAAACCATCAATCAGCTGATAAAATAGTTTTAGGACGTGCACATCTTAGCCCTAATTCAGATTGGTTCCGGTAACGTACGGAACGGGAACGTTACGGAAAGTTAAAACTTGGTGATGTTCCCGTTGTCGTTGCCGGAATACGGGAACGACCGGCAACGGGAAGCTTCATTGTGCATCGTGTCGTAAGTTAACGTTTGATTCAACTTTCTTCCCGTTTTCGTTAACGGTAACGTTATCGTTGCCGGGCAATTGTGCATCAGCCTTTAACCTGATAAGGAATAGAAATGATGAAGGGAAACTAAGGGAGGATATGGAACTCCTGGGAATATGGGTGACGGAGAACTGCATGAGTCTAAATGTAGATAAATGCAAGTGGATCCGATTCACCAGAAGGAAAAACAATGGTGAAAAGGGAGGAGGGTACTCAATCATGGGGAAAACCCTAGAAAGGGTTGAAATAATAAAATACCTTGGCATATGGTTCCATTGTCAACTCAAATGGATTGACCATATTAATACAGTGATAAAAAAGGGATTCAGGTGTTTAAATTTTGTAATGAGGACTCTCAAAGGGGCAGGGCAAGAACTCAGGGGTCAGGCGTACAAAACCCTAGTTAGGCCCACGTTGGAGTATGGAGCAGCGGTTTGGGACCCGTAGGCCCTACAAAGCTGGTGAGATAGCGGGCATAGAATCGGTTCAGAGGAGAGCAGCCAGGAGAGTCTTAAAAGTGAGAAGGATATGGAGGGAAAGTGACTGATGAAAATGGTAACTAAGGGAGGATCTATGAGAGTGTGGGAAGGATGGTGAGGGATTTAGGATGGGAGAAACTTGAAGTTAGGAGAGACAGGATAGGCTTAGCAAAATTTATAGGGTATCCAGAGAGCATGAAGGATGGCAGGAACTGCACAGAGACCTGAGGAAGGCTAACTACATTGCAAGAGGGGACCATGGGTGGAAGTTTGAAAGGGGAATATGGGGCACGGACTTAGGAAGGTTTTCCTACTTGCCTAGAACGATAGTCGAGTGGAATGGTCTGGCGGAGGGGGTCGTAGGGCAAAAGGACATAGGCCCCTAAAGGGATTTGTGTTGAAACTAAAATCAAAATCACTGCCTATGGACATATAGGTTGAACCAGATAAGCTGGCGGCCGTCAAGGTCAAGCGAGAGCACGGACGCCAACGTTGACAATTTACACACAACTGGCATTAGGTAGGGCCTACCGTATTTGGTCATGTTATCGTGATATGTTATCACATAAATCAACATTTTATAAGCTGTGAATAAAGTAGGCCTAGTTCGTCCCACAGAGTCAGTATTTTAGCGAAATAATGATTTTAAGTAATCACGATTACGAAAGTGTTTTTTGCCTTGTTGGTATAATGGTGTGTCCAAAGTTCCAGCTGTTTATAATGCCAACCTCGCAAGATGTGATGTCAATGTTTAGGAGCATCAAAATGTCTTGATTTTATTCGTACACTTCATAAATACTTTATTTTTAGGATATATTGGGCAAGGCTTGGCTTTAAAATAGTCGTGTTTTTCTCCGAAATCAGTTTTAGAGACCGTTATTTTATCTAGTTTTTGCCGATCCTCTGGCCATAGTGCGTGGACGACAGTGCTGCGATCCCTCGGCGACCGCCACCTTATCTGGTTCACACTATACCTGGAATGGATGAGGAAAGAGGAAAACAAAGGGAGGAGCAAGAGGCAAGCTTGGAAGATGAGGATTGAGGCAAGAGGGAGCATGGAGTAGAAGAATAGGCCTAGTAGTGAAGAGGACTAAGTCTGCCACCGACTAGAAAAACTGCAGAAGAAGTGAACAACAACAACAACAACCTTCATGGTTGAAGGCGAAGGGCCTAGGGCTTTGTGTAGGCCTAGGCCTAGGCCTAGCCCTAAGATAGGGCCAATTGGACGATCTACGTTTCACAAAAGGCCAAAAGGGCCAAGCCAGGGCTAGAGTAGGCTAGGCGGTACTGGTTCGGTTGAGAGTGGCCAACTTTTCACCAGCACTTCCACCGAGCCGTACACTCACTTTAAGTAACCTTACAAAACCTTTAACGTCGCTATTTTAAACAAAAAAAACCTTCAAAACCTTTAACGTCGCTATTTTAAACAAAAAACCTTCAAAACCTTAACACACACAACACAGTTTACAAGTGTTTAAAAGTTGGCCACTCTCAACCGAACCAGTTCCGGCTAGGCCTAGGGGCTAACATCAGGTTGGCTAGACTAGACCTAGGCTTTGAGTAGGCCTAGCCTAGGGCTATCCAATCCCTTTCAATGGCCTAGCAAAGGCCTAGGGCCTAGCTAGGGCGCCTAGGCCTAGGGGGGCTGGGGCGCTAGGGGCTAGGCCTAGGCCTACCCTAGGCCTAGGTTAGCTAGGTAGCCCTAGCCTAGGCCTAGGCCTAGCCTAGGCTAGCCCTACTAGGCTAGGCCTAGGCCTAATTCAATGCATGCAGAGTAAAAATTACTAGTCTTCAGTTGTCTCACACCAAAATTATAAATAACACTAGCCTAGGCGTACTTACACAGTAATCCAATCGCGTTTTAAGGACAAATACACAAGTTTTTATTTGGAAAGAAAGCGAGAAACAGTAAACAGCATGAGCCATGAAGTACGCGAGTACGGTGTTGTGCAGTTCCTACAAACACTAGAAATTGCGCGAAATTTGAATTGGAGTTGGTCTCTTTGCCGTGTTAAAACTTAAAAACGTTGTTTTATATGCCTTATTTAGAGGCGAATGCGAGTACCAGTATTTAAGAATGGTTTTATCAACAAAAATACTTACATGCATAAATCGTAGTTTTTGATATAAAAATTTGAACTAAAACCCGGTTGATGTCCTAACTGCGTTGTTACCGGTGGTGCCGGTGGTCAAAGATGGCTTCCTTCCGCCAAATAACGTGACATTCTAGCCCCGGTTATTTCTCTATGACTTTTTTAATAAATAATTGTTATTTTTCTCTTGCTCCCACAACATAATACGTGTAAGTAGAACGACCTAGGGCCTAGACCTAGGTCCAGATAAACTAATTTTTCATAACCTAGGGCCTAGGCCTAGGCCCTAGCCTAGCCTAGGCCCTAGCCTAGCCTAGGCCTAAAAGCATGCTGATAGCAATCGGAGGCCCTAGGCAGGCTAGGCCTAGGCTAGGGCCTAGCCTACCAACCGAAGAAGTAGGCCCCCTACCCACAAAGCCATAGGCCCTAGGCCTAGGGCTAAATTAAATTTGACACTGCATGAAGAGGCTTCAGAATAGGCCTAGGCCTAGCCTAGCCCTAGTGTTGATGTAAAGGTCGGTGCACATAACTTCCTAAGGTTTATGGTTTAACGAAGTTGAAACATGCCCAATGCGTTATCGCGCTCACATTCTTTCCCAAGGTTTAGGGTCCAAGGTTTAACAAGATGAAAATATTTCAACTTCTTAGCTCTTTTAAACACTAAACCCAGCCAATGAGAAGCGAGCTCTCATAAATCCGGCCAATGGTAGCGCGCATACTAGAAACATAGAAAAACAGGTAATTATGCCGTATAGCGCCTCACGCAAAATACACTATTTTCAACACTGATATTCCACGAAACGCTTAGGTAGCGGGAAAGGGGGGGGGGGCGTAAGTCTTGCATTATTATTATTATTATTATTAAAACATACTCGCTTCGCGCCCCCCTCCCGCGTACCTAAGCTTTTCGGAACTTTTTCGGTTGGTATGGACAGTTTTTGATCAGTAGGTAGGCCTACTTTAGATTTAAAATAGCGACGTTAAAGGTTTTGTAGGTACTTTAGATTTAAAATAGCGACGTTAAAGGTTTTGTAGGTAGGCCTACACCTAAAAAAAACTGTCCATACCAACCGAAAAAGTACCACCCTTTCCACGTGTATTTTGCGTGAGGCGCTATACGGCATTTTTACCGAAAAACATTTCTTAGGCCATAAACCATAAACCTTAAACCTAAAACCTTCGGAAAGTATGTGCACGGAGCTTAAGCATCATTCACAATTAGTTCTAAGGCGTAAGGCGCAAGGTCTAAGGCGTAAGTCATAAGAAATGCTAGGTGTTTACAACAACAATACCATTTTTCATTGCTCCTGTGTATTGCGCATGCACGCACAGTCAGCTGTGGAATGAAATAAGCAGGAGTGGGGAGTTTCCTTGTTCGTGATTGGCTCGTCGTAAGAAACCTGTCGTAAGAATTGGATTTTGGGCAATTCGTTACGACATAAACCATACGCCTTGCGACTTAGGACGTGTTGTGAACGTTATGATTGAAACACATACTCGGCAATACTCAGACCTGGGTAGTAACGTAACGGGAGTAACGCGTTACTGTAACGAAATTACTTTTTTCAGTAACGAGCCAGTAATTTAATTACATTTTTCTCAATGTAACGGAAGAGTAATTTCACTACTTTTATCATTGTAATTTGGCGTTAGTAACGCGTTACCTTTGCCGCGCGGCCCGCGCCTTTGTGTATCAAATATCAGTCACTGTGCCAGTGCACCTGCTGCCTTTCTACGTATCGCCCGCTTGAACAATGTGCATGTGCATGCAGCATTTCCGACATTTTGTAAGTCTGATCGAGAGATTTCGAGTCCCGAGTTTTTATTTCAGAACCTAGCCATGTTTACTTTTGGTACTTCCGCCTATGACGAGCGCTGTTGGCGACGTAATTATCTACTTGACATCAAACATTCAAGTCTGTGTCAAATAAATCGATAGTCGAATTGTTACACTTGTAGTGTAGTTACAACATTTTGCCGATAGATGTCACCCGCGTAATCAATAATTTACAATACATCTATACGTCGATATCTACAATATCGCTGTGATCTAGGCCTCCGCTGGTTTTAAAGTGTGGGCGTGGATAACACCCTGTCTGAGACCCGCCATCGGCAGACTAAGCACTTGCCTCATACCATTGGTCATACTCGTCCGCACGTCAGATACATTTTAAATTAAAAAGTAATTTTTGAAAGTAATTTTACTACTTTTTTTCATAAAAAGTAACGTAATTTCATTACTTTCTTGGAAAAGTAACTAAATAGTAATTTAGTTACATTTTGGCTGAAGTAATGAGTAATGTAATTTCATTACTTTTCAAAAGTAACTAACCCAGGTCTGGCAATACAAAATATTACGCCTTAGGCCTTGCGCTTTACGCCTTAGAACTAGTTGTGAATGATGCTTTAACTAAATTTAAGGTCACATTTTTAATCACCGATCAGTGATCAACAGCAGGAGAACACACAACAACAACAACTTCTGTACTTGGCGGGTCCCAACTTTTATACACTAACGGAAAGGATTTCGGGTGCGCTCTTTTCGAAAATATCCTAGAACTAGCGCGGCGCACTGTAGCCAGCGGAAAGTTCGGCTAACCTAACGAAAGTAGTTTTGTAACGGAAAGGATTTCGGGTGTGTATGTTTTCATTGAAAAAAAATGTTGGGACCCGCCAAGTACAGAAGTGCCCAACAGGCCTAGGCTAGGCCAAAGCTATGGCTGTGTCGATGGCCAAGGACAGTGACCCATTCATTTCACATCCACATTGCCCACCTGTTACTGTGGGCCTAGGCCTATCCTAGGCCTTTTTTAAACCCGACTTGGTTTACCTACTGTGTGTTTACGCTAGGCCTACACGTTGGCAAGTGGGTGTGAGTTGTGACCCTTGCCTCGCCTAGCCCTCTGCCCTATCCTATGCTCTGCCAGCTTGTAACCTTATGGGCCATGGCACCTGTTAACACATGGACAGTTTTGGGGGAGAAGCGCACTAGCCGCTAAGCCACTATGGTTTTATGGGCTAAATGGTATTGAAGCAAAATACATTTTTTCCTCTTTAGGTGTCTAGTTTACGTTGTTGACGTAAAAGGCTCAATCTACCAGACATCACTGGCGCCCAATTCATTCGTAATCCATTGCTAGTGGCGCTATGATCGAGTCATTAATCGTGGAGGAAAAGCCGGTGCCCGCAGTGCCTGTTGACAGAGAAAAGACCTGCCCACTTCTTTTGCGAGTTTTTTGCAACACCACCGGGCGACACCACAATATCCTGGAGTACAGCCACGGTAATGTGCCAGGCAACGAGCTGCAGATCTACACGTGGTTGGACGCCACTCTGCGCGAGATAACCAATCTAGTCAAGGAGGTGAATCCGGACGCCCGACGAAAGGGGACTTACTTTCAGTTCTCGCAGGTGTTCCTGGATTGGAATAGCCCTACCGGATTCCGGATGCGACAGATTGGCACGACGTGCAGCGGCCAGAAGGAACCAGACGATAATAAAACGCTGGCGCAGGTGAAATTCACTATTGGGGATTTTTTGGACATAGCGATATCACCCCCTAATCGAGTAATCCCCAATATGCGCAGAGGCAATCGGTATTAAATTAACAGGCCTTGTCTTGCCTCTTACACTTTTTTTTTAGTCGTAAGGCTCTAGTGTTCATCAACATTCTCATTTTTGTTAAGTTTTAAGTTGGCTACCCCTACTCAAATTTCATTACCATAGGTCGGAGGTCCCTCCCCTACATCAGAATTAGTCTTGAAATAGTAGGCCTACCAGGAACAGCAAATTCATTGTGTACTATTCATTTACTCGGTGAAAGTCAATAGCATTAGTTACGATTCTATATTTAGAATCCTACACTAGCGCAGGGCTAGCGCTACCTGTTGATAGTTCGCTTGAACTTGGTGACAGATGCAGACAAGCTTTTCAAAATGCCTATGCTCAACATTGAAAATAGGGGGTTTTAAATGTAGAGATAAACATATACCAATAGCTAGTTTCTCACGTAAAATGGTTTCACAAGATCACTTGATCCTTACAGAATGTATATAAATATCCAAAAAGTTGAATCATCTGCAATTAAAGATGTGAACAAACGAAATTCCGACGGCTGTTCTGCATGGTTTTAAATGGGATTGCAGACAGCGTCCTGGCTGTTTGTCTGCAGGGATCGAGACATGCGCGTGCGGTTCTGCGCAATGACGTCACACACAGGCTAATCGTAACTAACGCTATTGATATAGGCTAATAGAAGCTAAAAAAAAGAGAAAAAAAAGAGCCCGAGTGGGGTGCGGCACATTTGGCATTTTGCACCTAGCTCTTCGTTGCAGCCAGGAAGCATACATGTAGGTAGGCCCTATACATTATGAGCCCTGCGCTTGTAGATTATCAATAGGGTAAGGGAACTAGTTCTGGATCGGGTTAAGCAATATTACAATTTTGAGTATCAGGATTTTTTTTTTGTTGCTCCCACATACTATATTCTTATTGATTGACTTTCCGACAATGTTTGCAAAAGAAAAAAATTAAAAAAGTTTACGAAGGTACTAAAATGAGCCAATTTAAAAAAGTAGTGCTTTGATCCAGAACTAATACCTGGGTATCAGTTGTGGATCATCAGCCTAAAACTTTTCAAATTGATATCAGGGGTTCATTGATATGTTTCATAAGTAGTGATGCAGCCGCACCTGACAAATTTGATTCTGAACGCCCGGTATCAGCATTGATCCACAATCAGTCCCCGGATTAGTTGTGGATCAAAATTGTAATTGTGAATTATTTGCAGCAATTATGCTAACCACAATTTTTTTTTCAATACAAAATTTCTAGACAAAGACAAGAGCTAACGCCTGGGCATAAATTTTATAAGCCAAATATTCTAAACACAAAGTTGTATCAAATTCAAAATTTTGAAAAAAAATATAAAAAAATTAGGCTAGACCAAAACATTTTTTTTTTTTTTTTTTAGATTTGCATCTGTAAAGACAAGCTCTAAAAATAAGTGTGCCTAAATTACTTTTAACTTGGTTTTTAAACACTATTAGGCTTACTGCATATGTCCTATTCATTTAACATGGTGTTACGATCTACAAAAACGGACAAAAACCTCTTATTTGTAGACACCCGCAAGGGTGCTTTGAGTAGTTGTACAGTAAACCTATTATAGTCAATTCTTAGCAAAACTAATAATAAAAATTCTGACAAAGTTTGAAAGCTGTGCTAATAACTGATGAAATATTACAATGATAAATGCATGTGTATATCAATTACGTCTGTTGCAAACGGCAACCATTTTGATAGCATTGTTGACTATTTGTACTTAAGTTGACAAATGACTCAACCTGGTGATGACAGTGTGAAATTCCAATGCTCCTTGGATCAATTCATCAGAAAAATATACTGACAGTGCATCTAGTACATTACATGTAGAACTTACACAAGCCCAAAGATTTTGATCCACAACTCAACCCCGATCCAGAACTAGTTCCCTTACCCTATTTGTTGTTAATCAGCCAGAAACAATAGTTCATGAAAACGGTTGATTTGGGACATTATAACAAAATAGGAAATTGTTAAAAATTAAAATCAATTAAGGCTTTTTCAATTTTTAAACAAGTGTGACTGTAAAGCCCTTTATTTCAACTTCCATGACAACTGCAAAATTTATGTCAGTCAGCCGAGCAAACAGGAATTTCATTGCTTAAAACGCGGTCCTATTTTATCATCTTCCATTCCATGTTTATCATTGTGTCCATCAACACAACCCCACAGCTGTTACATTGCAATTAATTCCACTTCAAATAATGCAGAACCCATGTAGCCAACTAGCCATATCTAGTCCTAGGCCTACCTTCACCCAGTTTTTATTTCTTGTCAATATGCAAAAGCCCCATGTTGCCATTTGGTAACAAAAAAAAACATGTAGGCCTAGGCCTATTTCTCAATTTCATTAATTTGGAAACACTCCATTAGGGAACTACCCCAATTGATTATAGATCAATCCAGAAAAAAGTACAAAATCCATATCAGCCGGGTATCGAACCAGGGTCTCCCAATTGCCAGTTGGATGTTTTAAATGTCTCCATAGCTTAGTCTTAGGAGTTTAAGCGTCCGACCAGTAATCAGGAGACCCGGCTGAGATGAATTTTGTAATTTCTGGATTGATTTCCCCCAAAAAACGTAAGTTGTAAACATTTGTCAAAATGCACAGTTTTATGGAGTGTGTAGAAATGATGACTGAAGTGAATAAGGAGGCAATGAACAGTGTAGGCCTACACACCCACACCCAACCAACTTCAATTAACTAAATCTAAGAACCCCGCTTAACATTTACCGGAAGTTGTAGAAAAACATCAAAGATAGAAGGTTTTGTTTTTGTCCTGCACTGCCATCGCTGGTGCAAGGTGTAGAACACCAACTTGTTATTCTGTCCCCATGCAACATACACTGTGGCATTATTTTGTCCAGTGTAAACTACACTAGTACTAGTAGGTAGGTGTAACACCCACTCCAGAGGTGGGTGTACGGTGTAGTGCAGTGAAAAGATGGCGGCAACTTAAGTTAAACTGTGTTTAATATCAACATTTCTTGTAGGCCTAGGCTATACACCAGTAATAATTTTTTTGTTTTATATTACATATAGGGTTGCCAACCGTCCGGAATTTCTCCGGACAGTCCTGATTTTGATGCCTTTGTCCGGAAAGAGGAATTGCCTCATTCCGGACGGCACTTTGTCCGGAATTTGTGAAAAAGTCATATTTGTAATACATTTTATTTGATTTAAAGTCCCCCACTGAAAATCAGTTATATAACTGAGTGGGTAGACTCTAAATAAAATTTATTTATTTATTTATTTATTGCATTGAATTAGTGTTTTTTCTCTCTTAAGTTGGTACATCAGTTGGTTTGGTAATTTGGAATAAAAGTTAGTTTCTTTCATGTAGCCGCCTTTCCGTAGTCCTACTCCTAGCTAGTCGTGCTCGAGACTGCCCTGTCCCACTACCCCTCCCCAACCCCTTTGTATTGTATGCGCACTTGGCGAGGCGCAGGCGCTACTTGAACTCCGCCGGCCAAGGCCAACGTAACTCAATCAGCACTGGCGCGCAAGCAGAAACATGAGATTTCAGTTTAAACTAGTAAATGGTACCTACGGACCACGGTAATTATATAAATCATCATTAATTTTAGTAAATAGTTATTGTTCAACAAAATATAATAATACCTAGTAATATACAAATTGGATAACGTTAAACTGGATTTCATTTTATATAACTTTTAACTATATTTCATCTTTCCAAAATGTTTTTACGTAATAAATTAAACAAAATGCTAGAATTAAATTGTAAGCTTTGTTATTATAATTTATAATTAATGTATGAGTTGATCCCAGATTCCAATCCAACGATATATCCAAGTCATTGAATCTTTAAATTACGTATCTGGCTGTTTTGAAGGTAAAAAGGGTCCGAAAAATTTTCGCCTCCGGCGGCTGGGGCTTTGCCCCAGACCCCTTGTGTGCCCACTAAAATTGGAGCTTTGTCCGGAATTCTAGTTGACCCAAGTTGGTAACCCTAATTACATAGGTAACATTACTTTTTTCATACACACGTAAATAGAATTCAAAATTGTCTGTACTGATCAATCAAATGATGCTACACCTGAGCATTTTTTGTCTTCCTGTTCCTGTAGTGTAACCATATTAGGGATCTAGCCTTCATTCCAGAACTCAAATATGTTATCAATAACAATTTAAAAAAATAATACAAAAGTTTATTTGACTAATGTTAATACTTTTGACAATATTTAGCCTAATGTGGATAATTTGAATCTGGCTTCCCGCCAAAAGACAACTCGGAAAGTAGTGTACAGCGCCTAAATAATTAAATAAATAAATAATTCCTTATTTAGAGTCTTCCCACTCAATCACATAAATGATTTTCAGTGGGGGACAGTAAACCAAAGCGACCAAGCCAACCCTGTAGGCAACGCCTTTACATGCTGTTGGGCGCACACTCAAAGGAAGCTCCCCGTGGCTCCTGTCAGTTGTGTTATCGTTTTGATTTCTATTTTCTAGAAATTAAAAGAAAAATGCCACGTTATAAAAGCTTCCATTAGGGCATTTACATTTACGGTTTAAGTTCACGCGTCAGCCTTGTAAAAACCCTGAACTGGGACTGAACATTCAGTGTTCGGTCATTTTTGTAGCCTACTTAGGCCAGGTACCAGTCGAAATAAATATGAGCGACAAGGCGGCCATTTTGAAGCGGCCTACGGTGAGCATGCTGTGAACTGCGTGGGCATAGAAGACGTCCACACGACATCACGGCCCATCAGCGAGCATTTGCGCGGTAATTCTAAACCCTATAGGCCCTATTTTGTAACCACGGATTTAATTTTTTTAAATTTCTTTCAATTGTGAAGATTATTTAGGCTAACTTTGTTCTATAATATATAAAGAATAAAAAGTTTAAAATTTAAATTTGAAACCACTTGAGGGTTGAGGCTATAGTTCCCTATTCTCTACACTACCAACATTTTCCGGTTTACACCCTACACAGGCACCACAGAAAAGTGCAAGACAAAAAACGAACCTAGAGTAACTTGAGAATACATAAACGGAGAGGGCGGTGTAACTTGAGAATACATAAACGGAGAGGAACACATGAGATTTTTCTGCACTGGGGTTATATCCCATGCAAGTAGGCCTACTGCAGGGTTAACAGCTGTGATGGTGAACGGAAGGTAAAATAGTTGTGAAGTGGGCAGTAAATTGGGAGTTTTTAAGGACTGTATTAAATTGATGTATCATCATTCATCAATCAATATATTATCGATAATCGATTGACAAGATTTTTCGATTATTGATGTTTCTAGAAATAATCGTATCGATTGAGTATATTGATTATCTAACCCTAATAGGCCCTATGTATTGAAAATTTTGATACACAATTATAGCTTTTACATGTGCATGCTGTGCCTGTATTAATTGTTCAACACTGTTTCTGAAATGTATTACAAACTAGGTAAGTGAGTACTATCCTCAAATTGTACTTTAAATTCCTATTTGAAATGAGACCTACATGCTAACCAAACTCAGTCTTGGGGAGGAAGCTGAACATTGGTTTAATTATTTTATTACATTGATGTACAAAGATGGTTACTGATGTTTATTAAATGTATCTAATATAAAGCCTCTTGACGTGTTTGATTTTGATACATTTCATAATATCTACCAAGTTATATCACTATTTTGGTTCGTTGACCAATATTTTATTAGTATGTACTGTATTAGTTACTGTAGATGGCTGGTAAGTGGTAAGTCTGTAGCCGATCACTTTTTGCAACCTCGATATATAGACTACAGCATTATTTAATGTGCCAACGGCAATGCCGTTGTATTCTGCAGTGCTCCACTTCGTGTGGTCTTGTCCTAGAATCGCAGGCACTAGTCACACATTCCACCCACCGTTTCTTCTGGCCCCTCCCACACGTAGCAGAACACGCACCCCATGGACCACTTCTCCATCCCGACCTACCCCGTTGCCTCAATTCAAACGGCAAAATGTTTTTTTCTGTATTAACCGCCATAATAGCTTTTACTAGTTCGTCGGCGGGCGATGTATTGTCTCTGTCCGGATAACTGGTTGTGGTGGTTGTTGTGAGTGGCGTCACCGCTGAAGAAGTGTTGACGGGGAAAATGGTGGGGCACGGGGAAAGATTCGGGCACGGTTCTTGCTCGCTGGGCTTGTCGGAACCTTGGCAGTCGGAGTCGGGTAGAGCCATCTCGTTGTCGCCGACGCACATGACCGTTCGTTTCCGGACGACCTGTCGATGTTCTCTCGTACAGCTCCCAGGGCACAGCTGCCAGGGTCCGATCCACCACCTGGACATTTTAAAACCATGTCAGTTTCCATGCACACTTTTAAATAAAGATACTTTCTATATCATTGTTACTGAAAACGGATTACATTGACCCAATTGTGTAAACATAGATTTAAAAAATGAATGTTTTTCATTGTTTTAAAATAAGGAAATGTGTGACCAAAAGGGATTAAAATTAATTTAGTAAGTTCTACAAATTTTCCATCTAGGGCATACCAAATAAAAGGGGTTTTGTTTAAAAAATCCGTGTGGTAGGTCTACATCAACACAATGAGCAAATCCCTCAAATTGGTAAACATATCATGCACTATTATTATTAAGTATTAATACTATTTTATCAAAACCTTTAAACAACTTAAATACTACGGCAATTGTCTATACTCTATGGACTTGACATGAATTTATAATTTATGTACATATTTTGTAAAACATGTTAAATTATAGTTTTTTGTTCATGTACCTATAGACCTACCTAGTTCCTATCCATTTCCTTCAGGAATCTTCAATGTAGGCCTGTTATGTTTTTACATATCAATAAATATACGGACATGAGTAAGATAATTGTCACCGGTGTTGAACGCACCTGGCTGGACATGCGTGCGTGTTGCACACCCTCATCTTGTGCCCCTCCCTCTCCTCCCCCTCCTCACACTTCCTCTCCTCCACCAGGCCGCCCCCCCTCTCCCTGCAGACAGGGCGCGAAGACTGACTGCCACCGCCGCAGGTGGCTGAACACGGAGACCAGTCCGAGAACTCCCAGCTGTATTCCATCCTACGCGTTGACACCTTGCGCACCGTGTACTCGTACTTGAGGCCAAAGTTGCGGTAGCGACCTCGGTAGATGAGCTGAAACATGTGAGTCACTTTACCATTTATGCATGTCACATCGACATCATGCTATCCCCAATGTTATGATAGTACTAATTAAAGCATTTGTGTGAATATACAAAAAATACAACACTCAACCAAAACTCTGATAATAGTACTGTAGCTACAATCTACATTCACTACAACAGTATCTAGCCTTTCCAATTTTAAATCGTGAATTTTCTATCATGAATATGAAATAATGTTTCTATAATACTATGTATATACTCTCAGATTCACACTCGTTCACAAAACCACATGTCCACTCAATAGTCAATTTATATTATATTTTTTTGTTTTTAATAGTTAGTAGTTTATAGATTTTGATCACACTTGTGAAGCATGCCCTGTTGTGATATTGTACTCCATAAATTAAAATTGTACTTAATACACAAATTGTAAATAAAATACGTAGTACGTAAGTTTAGATTCTTCCTTTAATAAAACGACTATTTCAAGCACCATTCAACTTTTAAATAACTACTACTAGTAGTACTAGGCACCCATGTATTAATGCTTTTCCAATGGCAGACCCTTCTTGGTACGCCTAATCACTTTATTTGGATTTGTTCCTTGTTAGGCCATATACTGTGGTTACTTGGCATTTATTCGACATTGATTATGTTTCAGATTCAAAAGAAAAAACGAGCTGCCTTCCACATCATTACCAAGACATTTAGAACAACTTGAACACCACTCTTCTACTTACGTAAATGAGAATGTCTTCTTTTATTGGTCCCGGTATGTGCACCTTCTCATTGTCCTTCTCTCGCTCGTACAGAGCGGGTGTACCCGCTATCTGGTACTCTCCAGCTAAAGTTATTTGTCTGGAAATAAACCGAATCAATCGTTTGATGTCTTGGAATCATTATCTAATTCAGGAATGTTTTTTCTAAGGGTATCATTGAACAAGCATGTAAAAACTCAAATACGTAGTGCATGAAAATCAAAACACTGAGTTGAACGATGGTCACGAGAAAAGTATGGTGAAGGAATGTGATGGTGATGATAATGTAACACCACTTGTGCTGGTAGTTTCTTGGTCAGAGGGCCGTAAATAAATCTTCAGAGATTTTTGATTATGTAACGTAGCATAATAATTGCATAGTTTAGTACCGTAGTTGAGCATAGTTTTAAAGAGTAAAAATAAATAAGTGGAGACATCAATAATGAATTAATTTCTATGATGATGGCTGTATACATATTCTATTGGGAACTGTTTTTTTTCCTTTACCTCTTGCCGTTGAGAAAGAACTTCCGGGAGGTGGCACTTCCTACTCCGATGTAGTTCCTGGAATTCCCAACCTCTTCCACTCTGATGTTTCTAGATCCCGAGGGAATCACCACAACCTCTTTATAACCTGCAACATTAACTACCAGTCAAGCTTTGTTTGTAGTAACACTAAGTGACTAACCCAACAGCATACTTAGTTTTAAAAATAGTATTGTATCTCGTTGCAATATCATTTTATAATTATTGTACAAGATTTCCATTCAATAGTTTCATTTGTAGTAAAAATGTATATAATTTGTTTGTTATTTTATGTCTCTGTAAATAAAATTGTTGAAGATTTTTTCTTTACATCCCATTTTTAAGTTACCGAATACTGCGAATAGTGAATCTGGTATGACATCACAAGTGTAGTCTGTTCTTTAATTGTTGTTTTAAACCTTTTCAGACTGCGTCCATTATATTGTGTTTTTTTTTTAATTTTACCGTCAAATACATAGGTAGTAATTGTTTTTTCTGCTTTAATTTACAGATACTTATATTATTTTGATTCTTATTCAATGGGATGAGTGGTGGTGTTTTCACAGAAGATATAATTCTACATCTGCATGAAGAGCTAAAAACAAGAAAATATTAATTTATCCGAGAAATGTAATCAATTTTTAGAAATGTTGGTATTTAAGACTAACAATATTCAAAATTAGGGTTGCCGTTCGATGTGAAAATCGTGATCGATAATCGGAGGCACAATCGTTATCATATCGATATATCGATATCATAGACCCAATCGATTATCATATCAAATTCCAAATTGAGCTAGAAGCAGAAAAACGCAAATTGTAACACTATACAAGAGATCATAAGGATTAGAATGTTAAATATAAATTTGAGGGCTGAATTTCATACACATCTATATTTTAATACGTCTTGACTTGCCTCGGGTGTCACTTTTACGGGTTGCCAACAGTACCCGCATTCTAGCGGAGCGAGAGATAGTTGGCAGATCTATCGCATGTCAGCTCGGAAACAGCCTTATCTCCTCCCAACCTCCTCGTACGTCGTCTTTGAATATAAAAACTGACACAACTGCTCATCTTGTTAGCAGCTAGAAGTAATGGATCAGATATTTCTTTGGTTTGGGACGGAAGAAACATCACGAATTCAATATATTGGGCAAACTGACGCTAGAGAAGTTCACGCCACAACACGTCGAGCCGTACTTGAAATCGCAATCGCATCGGTCCGGGCTACGTTTTGTATCGCCTTGTAATCGCGCTGCGAGCGCATGCGTCTTTGGCGCGTGGCGTGGACCATTATACTTGGCGCGATTGTGCTACTCCGACAACCAATCGCGCGTTGATACGACAGTTCGGCATTTTAAGCATGGTAAACGGAAACATCGGATGTCATATTTAAATCGATAATCATATCATAATATATCTAACATATTTGAACGATTATCATACATAATACTGATATCGATAATTCGATCATTATTTCGTTTATGACTAGCAACCCTATTCAAAATACATGTATACATACAAATCAGAAAAAAGTTTTAGATGCATGCTTAAAATAAAATTAATGCACCTAGCTTTTCCCAAATACATATTCAAAGAATACTCTTAAAAATTATGTAAAAATTTTCCTTTTGTAATTTATTGCTTACAATATTGTACTTCTGATGACTGATGGTTTAAAGTGTGAACGATGCTTACCGGAGCCATCCTGCCGAGTGTACGTGCCGTTGAACGTTTCGCACAGACTTCCGTCTCCTCGACACACTCCGCATTGATCCTCCTTGGCATCAGAGTCCACCACCCAGTCGCAGCCCACCTGATGACAAGGCTCGTCAATAAGACTTTCAATAAGGAATATATAAAATGTTCAATACACATGTTCTATCTGATGTTACACTAAATAAAAATACATACATTCATGTTCATTTTATTTTTATAGTCTTTATGTAACTAATATTATATTGTATTGTTGCGTTATGTATTGTTAATTGTTATGGTTTGGTAAATTGTACTTGTGAGACATTTTGTCCTGTTGTAATGTGGCCACAAATAAATAAATACTAAACTTTTATTATAGCATGTAGTAGGCCTAATGTCATGCACTGGGGTTTCACTCTATCCTAAATGTTGTAAAATGAATTAATGTTACTTTATCATTGTTATTTTTAAAGTTATTCATGGTTTATTTAATTTCTTCTTTTATCATATTCACTTATATACAACTCTTTTAAAAAGGATCTTTCATTTAAAAAGGAGGACAATAAAATAGAGCTAGCTAGGTGCATACATTTAAATGTACACAAATTAATTAACTTAGGTTGAGCAAATTTTGCTATTTTATTACGACAACAATAAATAGATTCAAATTAATCAAATAGTAATAAGAAAAAGTAAATACAATTAAAACAAATAATAAACATATGAATCTTTTGTATGTACTTAAAAATAATTGTTTTAAAATTGTTTGTACGGTGATAATAATCTACAACATACACACGTCACAAAATAAGTGTTTTCCTTGTTTTTCTAGACAACTGGATGCTCGTGTGTAGCGGTGTATCTCACCTTCTTGCAGATACCAGCGATGCACATGTCTTGTGTTCCGACATTGCACGGCGTTCCATCGAGTACGTTGTCTCCCCACGGAACCAACAGTGTGTCGTCAGAGTCCGAACAGTATAGTTCACATGGGTCGGCTGGCGGAAGAAACAGAATATTGTAATTTATTTAAAATAATTGATCCATTCCTTTTTTGTATGATATATATTATTGAGAATGTTTTGTATTTGTTTTTATTTGCAAAGATAAATTGAATACTACCTAGTAGGCTACTACCTATTTCCCTAACGTGTTTGCATAATTTACTACATTTTCATATTTGGCCAAGACATGTGCCTTATATGATAAACCATCCCCCCAATATAATTGTGCTTTGTATAATTTTTTTTTAGATGGATGACTTATTGTAATAATTACTCTGTTATCATATACTATGATACTAATGCCGTCTGCGGTGGCACATACAATTAGGGCGCTGGTCCAAAGTGTATGGCTCTACGAGGACGTGGGTTCGAATCTCGCATAAGGCATGTTTTTTTTTTACAATTGTCCATCCATCTTCTCTGTCGCCTATCACCACTCATCGTCTCAAATAGCCTTATTGCGTAAATAGAGACGTTAAGTAAGAAGATCATCACATCTGATACTAATACATGCACTTACTCTTCTCAAAGTAGGGCAGCCACGTATATTTCTTCCCCTGGAACAGCGTGTTGTTGAAGCTGGAGCATTGCGCAGCTCGGAAACTAGGAGCCCCCTCTGCGCAGGGCTCGATATTGCACACCTTGTACCGTCGTCGTTCTCCAACGCAGAATTTACCCCCGAACGCCGGAACCGGATGATCGCAGTGGCGTTCCTTGATGGACACTCCGGCTCCACACGAACGAGAGCACTCGGTCCACGGTCCCCACGACCCCCAGCCCCCGGGAATGGGGTCTGGTCGCTCTCCGATGCTCACACACTCCTGGTTCAAGCACCACTGCAACACGTGCAGGTAGATGTTGTTGATTTGTTTATTTATTGTATTTATTAATTTATGTTTGCAATCACATAGTGATCAACATTTGAACGTGCTACATTATAAATATGTATGAGAGAATGACTGAAAGAGCATCTGCCCCATAGTAAGTACTGTATACCTGTCACCCTCTTGATTTGTTATTTTGTCTATAAAACCCTTGCTAATCATTATAGTTTTATACTAGTTCCTACAAAAGAGTGCAGATGCTTTGTATTGGTGGGTGTAGCTATGTTGGGAAAACAATTTTGAGCCATCTGCATTCTTTTGTTGGGACCACTATATCAACCTGCTTTAGTAGAATAAACTATCTGGAACCCTGTAACATAAGTTTTAACCAGTTCCCCAAAATAAGAAATTGGCAGAAGACCTAGGTACACCTCAGTTCCAGCATATTATCACTGGCCCTTGACTTCTTTCTAGTTTTATTAATACAATTTAATATATATTAATAATTAATATGTGGTTATCAACCCAGAAGTAAATTACTTTATTTTATTACCGGTACGTTTAATATTGCTGTTCCAAGAACAATCCCATTGCTGTACTGCTGTAAACATAACATGCGGACTAAGAGGCGACATCCTGTACCTTGTGCTTCCCGCAGTGCGTGCCTGCCGCAGCCGGCCGGAGGTTTGTGGTGCAGGTCTCGTTCACTCCACACCACAGGCGGGAGCAGATCTGGCAAACAGAACCATCTGGTCAATTGGATTTATTTCTATTCTCTAAGTACCTATATAAAACCTCATTTTTCAATGTGTATACTAACAAGAAAATTTTTATTGACACATTTATTAAGTATAACATTTGAAAACAAGCAAGTCAATGATTAAAATATTTTTATTTTTAAGATATTTTAGCAATTAGTCTGTATAGACTACTCTCGGCCATTGGCAATGAGTGCAAGGGGAACCAAGTTTGGAATTCCATAATGACACTGCACAACTTGTAACAGTATATTCACAAAGAGAACAGCAAATCTCAAACTGTGCACACTTGTTAATCTGCAGACTAGAATCCAAAATTGAAAATAGCAAAATACTTTTCCTGATATAAACAAAAATATTAAACCTATCAATTTTGAAATATTATTAGTACAGTATTTATAAAATGTTTGGTGAGTAAAGATCGATGGAAATTGGAAACCAAGTATTATCTTGGTTGGTTGTAGGCAACTATAATCCTTTCTGCTCCACACACTCCTTTAACCGTGTCTATACTAAAAAATATATATTAAATATTAATGTTCTTTGTAGTCCAATTTCACTTCTTAAATAATTTTATAAAAGGTAGTCGGGCTATAAACAGCCGCCTTTAGAGACTTTTTTCCCCAACACTTTTCTCCCTGCTTTTATCGACATGGCTTTGCATGCTACGCTTTTTTATCATAAATATTTAAACCTTCTGAATCCAAGCAGCTTGTTCTAATCTCATAATATTCCAACATTTGATATTATTTTCATTTTTTACCATGTCTTAATCATGCTTTCTTTCCCGATACAAAACCATCAAATGCCTACTACTTACTTCTTCCAGCGAGGTGCACACGTTTGCATCCTTGTCACCGAACTGCAGTTGGCACTGGTGCTCAGCGTTGTACATGGCGCCTGGAGGTAGGTCGGGGTAGCTGAAGTCTTGGGGCGCCGGCTCGTCTTCGAGGCATCCTCCGAGACCCTTGCTGTGAGCAGACAAGCAACAATTAGTTGCAACCAGGTAAGACCTTGTTTATATTACCAGCATTAATGAATGTAGGCTTACTGTGTAGGGCCTACTGATCTGCATTTAAACTGTTGAACTATAGATCTACCAACACCACAAAAGCCCTGGCCAAAACGGACGAGTTCAAGTTGTTTTGAATGCAGGCAATGAGCGCATACGCGCGTACCGCGAGTGATCGGCGGAGGAAGATAGAAGGTTCGGGGCGGGCCAGGTCATATCGCTTCCACCATAAGCTTATTGGGGCGATGTGTTCTTCACGGCTGCCGACAAGAACTGAGCCGTACGGCACCCGCATCTACGGAACTCCCCTAAAACAGAGAATGAACTTGGCCCGGAGGCGCGCGCACGTAATGGCGCGGGCCACAGTGGTCTTGGTAGATCTATACCATAACCGTCGCTCCAGAAGAGCACATTGCCTTTAGAAGGTTGCAAAGTTGTCATTAAGGGATAGTATACCTACCAGTAAACAACAACACACAAATTACTATTTGCATTACTCGTGCTACTTTTAACCGGGATTGGTGACCAATGGAAATTGAAATTTACTAGCGTGGCATGTTTACTCAATTAACTTGTAGTTTAAGTGTGGGTTAAAAACTCCACCATCATGCTGTAGTAACCTGCAGCCATTCATGACTATCTTGCATTAATTTTTTTCTTATTTCTTTACCAACAGTCTTAACACAAACACAAAATTGTAACACAAGGTATTAAGAGGGTACGCTGAGCTTGGCCAACTCAAATACGCGCAAACAGGTGTTGATGGTTTCTGCTGAACGGTTGGTAATAATATCATTACCAAATTTTGAATGGATGTTTTATAAAGTACTTTTATATTGATATCCGTAATTGGTTGCACAAAATAAGCGTTAAAGATCCATTGCGAGACATAAGCTCAAAACGTGAAAAAAATGGGAAATCCAAAACATGGATTACAATTCTGGAAATTCCCCACCAAACCGTTTATCTTACGATAAAACCAAATTAACCTGCGCGTTCACATTGATTTAAACGTTGGGTTCTATTTTGCAAATTTGAGTTTAAAAAAAATCTGTTCACTTGGAATAAATTCCCCGAAGTTGACCAAAATTGAGTAAATTTTGGTGATTTCACTAAATTTTAATTCAAATCAATGAATTAATTTAGGACTACGCATAATGGATAACATAGATTTATTCTTTATAAACGTTAGTGTGAAATTTGATAATGGTGTTATAAACCGTTACCCAAAAAATCCAGAAAGCTGAACGCTTAAACTCGCCTCCGTTCTAGCTTCAGCATACCCTCTTAAGGTAAATATTATGCTTACAAATAAAATAGGCTAGAAATCAACTCTGAAACTTTGCCGTGTATTTGTCATACAAGCCACTGAAATGGGCATGTAACTGATGAAAGAAATAGTAAATATTAATGGTTTCCATCATGTTCGAAGACCATGTACTTTGTAATTGTAATACCTTGATTTGATGTAACTTACAAATATTTCAAGATAACTTGTATTTGAGGATACGATCTTCTTAGCTGCAGTAAAAGAAGATTTTGGGAGACTTACTCCAAGAAGTTTGTGATGTCTCGTCGGCTGCACGTTGACCAGGCGATGTCGATAGTGTCGGCTTCAAAACTCGGAGTCATGACGTGCAGGGTTGCCCCTTTCCGACGGTTGCAACCTATCTTCTCCGTGTCGTGGTACATTCCGAAACTGAAAATATTGTGCATTTTACGCAATTGAAGGATTGTGTATGTAGGCCTACAGTACAATCCAAAATAAAAAGTTTATTTTAACATTTCAACCTAATTACTGTATTTATGCGAGTATAGGCCTCAGGTATATTTAAAATTATCAAGTTCAAACAGTGGGGTGTGGCCATTTCTCGATGGCTGCCTATAATCGAGTAAATATGGTAGGTAGGTAATTAATTATGTAGGCATATTGTGCAAAAGCACCATTTCCCTCATGTGCTGTAATTTTAGTTTGTACACTTAATTTTAAATATTGTAAGTAAAATTTGCATCTCTAATTATAAATAATTTTATAGACTACTAGTGTAGTTACTTCATCTTGACTTCTTGTATCATATCCATATTGTGTGTTGAAAATATCATTATGTGGTATATTAATTAACCAACAAATTTCATCAACCATTAATCTTTTGTTTTAGGGTAATTTTTCCATGCCCATACTCCATTGAACTTTGAAAAGAGATGGGCGAGCACTCACATTCTGAACTCAAAGTATTTTCAAAGTTCGGTTTGGTTTGAAACTAAAAACCAAAGTTTGTATGTTAATCTTTTCCCCAAGTAATTCAGTAACCCAGCCAACTTACTTGTGTCCCATCTCGTGTGTGATGGTATGCGCTAGACTGATTCCGTTGTCTTCGTTCACGTTGCAGCTCAGACTGGGCTTACACATGCCGGCCACGTGGGCAACTCCCAGGGTGTTACAGGGCGAGTTGGAGTGGGCGCAGATATCTTCTCTAAGACAGAAAGAACACTCAAGTGACCCTCATTTACCCATGTTTGCTGAGGGTTACCACACGTCCAGGAATTCCCAGAAATGACTTCCTTTCGAACAAAAATTGTCCTCTGGGCTTTTTGAGAAGGTAGTGGATTGTCTAACTTTAGAAATTGTAGACAATTAATAACATAAATTACCTTGGAAAATGGATTGTTTCCATGTTATATTTATAATTACTATGTAGTTATTAATTACGTACCCTGGTTGAGAAAATAACTATGCAATGTGTTTCCTTCATTTACAAATTACACTAGATTGTCTAGCAACTTTGTCTACTCATCTATTTTTGTCTGTTGCGAGCTACCTTATGTTTTTTAAGGTAAGCTGCCATCCTTCTGTACCTTTTGCCCCCACCAAAACATGTTTATTCATGTTTCCCAGTTTAAGTAAGGGTCTAGCTCTAGTATTCATATTAGTAGGTATTCTTGTGGTCTTCACTCTGTACAGAGTGAGGAGCAGTAATATAGGTAATTAATTAGTACTATATCAAATTTGTATGGTGTTGATCAATGCAATACTAGGAGTAGGACCTACAAAATATTAGCAGACATTTGTACATTTTGTACAAGGGAGGGTAGCTTCATGACTTAATTTTCCCACATTCAATTTTCATAAATAGAATGGTAAACATATGTGTACCGTTAATAATATGAGACGTTAAGCATATCCAATGTACCGTTAATATACACATCATAATATATCACATAACCATTTTAAGATATCCTAGACCAAGTACCAAGGTCATTCTTTACTCTTTACAGCACTTGGCCAAATATTGACATTACTTTTAGTTTTAGTATTTAAATAACATGTTTAGCCAATCGTATTTTGTATTGTAATTGTAACATAACATCTAACATGTAAGAAATGTCTGCCAACTGAAGTGCTTGTTGGAGTGGCATCCCTTAACGAGTTTTGTTTTTGTGTGTGTTAGTTGTTTAGCTAATTTCAACTTAATGACCAACATATTTCTCATACTTTCCACACCTGTCACATATAACCAGCTTGAATTTCCATATAAAACCTATTTATGCCAATATTTCTTATCTTCTAATCCAAACCATGGGCGACTTCTAGTTCCTGTTATGCGTCTTGCCAAGGTTGTCGATATGACAACTTGTTCTATATATCTTGTGGAGTTATATAATATTGTTTTGCAATTCAAGGTTTATTGAGATGTGATTACCTGGTTACCAAGATGGCGACGTCGTGGTGATGGGGGTCGGTGTCGTCTTTTGGGTTCAGATCTCGCTGCCACTGACAGAAGTGATTCAGTGTTGATTCTGCGTTCACGGTTATATTCAGACCTTGCTGCAGAATAACAATGTGAATCAATGAGAGCAGGTTTTGAGTGTTGCTAATGTATGAATATTGCAAGATTTTTGTCATTGAACTTGATTAATAAATAACTGTTTTTGTTTTTCACCATTACCTCGTCTTATCTATGAAACAGTTGCTGTATGCTGTATCTCACAACCTGCCCTTCAACGAATGCTACCAGGCCAGTGTTGTGAGAGCCCTACCTGCCCACTGCAATGAACATGAATTGAGGAGGTGGGAGCTGGCTCACCAGTGGATTACCAACTCGAGGCTTCCCCCTAACCTCAACATCCGTTAGGGGGTACTCCACTGCTCCCCCCCCCCCCGTCCTAGTTCTCCTGCACTCCACCCCCACCCAACAGCGCCACTGGCGTGTCTTGTAAATAACTGTATATATCTGTACAAACCTAGTTTAGTTAACTCTCCGCTCTCGTCGAGTGAGCAAGGCCCTGTTTGGCCGAAACAGTTTCGACGTTTTCTTGTATTATGTTTATTTATTTGTGTCTTTCTTTCCTTTCTTTTCTTTCTTTTCCCTGCAGTCACCGACCAGGTAAGCTGTTGGGTTCCCTTTCCACACCCCTACTTAACACTATGAAACAGTAGTTGATTTTAAGTGCAGGCAATGCCAAAAGATATGGAGGAGGCAGAAGGAGAATCCTATCTCTACTGGGAAACACGGAAACGCATGATGGCCAAATAGGTCAATTGCTGGCATAAGAAGAAGAAGAAGAAGTGCAGGCCTCATCAATCTTTATAATTTCTAAAATTTGTGTTTTTTTAATTAAACTCAAGTCCACATGAAACTGAATAGAATAACAGTGGTAAATATCTAGCTCAGCTATAAATATAAATCTGAGTTTTGAGTGTATAGTTTTCCTAAACAATAAAAACTAAGATTTTCTGAAATGTGTTTGGGAGAACTATGTATTTAAAAAAAATTAACATTTCTGGGACATTGATATAGGTGCTCCACGCTAAGAAAGGAGTTGCGCGCGCTTTTAACGGGTGAATTGTAGCCATACAGCAGGCTCCAATTTAAAATAACGATAGCTGATTGGCCCGTCGAAAGCGCGCGCATCTCCTTTCTTAGCGTGGAGCGCCTATATTGTTTTATGCCTACCAATCTGATTTAAATTAAAGAATACAATTTAAAAGTAATTTAAAATAAAAAATCATGATTAAAAAGTGATTAATTATAACACATTGTACCAAATACATTGGTAAAAGTAAAATTAGTTAACATTATGCTAGTACAGGTACTGTAAGTGAGTGGCTAAAAAATCGGATTCTCGTTAGGACTACAATTAATCCAGAACAATCATGATTTGTTTTGATACGCTCTAGAGAAACGTACTGACCTCCGCCAAGTCTTCCTCCAGCAGCAGAATCCTGACGACGATGACGTTGACCGGGTGTCCGATGCTCGGGTCCCTGTAGAGCGAGGAGACGAGGTTCATGATGGTCAGCAGGTAGGTCTCCACGTCTCCGTCCTGGTGGAACGTCATCATGGAGGAGTCGGCGACCACCAGCGCCTCGACGTGGCGCTCGCGGGAGACCGAGCGGCGCCACCGCGTCTTGCGCGACTTGCCGCGACCCTGGACCTTGACCATCCCGGCCTGGTGCTTCCATTCGAGGCGGGTGTCGCTCACTCGGCGGGGCTCTGTGTGTGCGCATCAACACCTACTCATTATGTTGTATTCGGATTTATCTCGAATAAAAAGCAAAGTATGTTTTATGAAATTACCATATTTGCTTGATTGCAAGTCTACACCCTGATTTAAAAGTTCATCTAACAAAATCGTTAAGGCAATTCCACCGCGTTTATTCTATTTTCCAAAATATGTACTAAGTCGAAATATGTGAATGCTTTGAAACATGGCTATTTTAGAAAACAAAACATGTTTTCAAATTTTTCTTCCGGTAACGCATATAGTCACCTCAAATAATTTCCAACTTCAATTTAGCCAGGCTCCATTCAATGTAGGGTGCTGTGTTTTTGTGACATTAATTTTCAAACTGTTTTTCTAATGGACTGACTTGAAAAAAGATTATTTAACAATTGTTTCCCGTGTTGTTTACGTTTTGACGTATTTTTAACCGATTTGTACGCCAAACTTAAAAATCGCAGGAAGACAATTGTGAAAATAAATCTGTTTTCTCTCAGTCAGTCCATAGAAAAAACGTTCGAATAATAAATGTCCTAACAAATTTACAAAATCCCTACGTTGAAGATTCCTTGGCGAATTGAAGTTGAAAATTTATTTTTGGTCGCAGCATTTGGGCGTGTACCGAATCAGAAAAATTTGACAAAAATATTTTTGATTTTCTAAATAGCCAGTTTGAAAGCCCTATTAACTATGTTTTGACTTGGTGGCATATTTGGAACAATTGAAAAACGTTGTGGAATACGTTAAACATTTAAATACTCATAAGTTTGCCATCGATTCCAATGCGGGGTGCCATTTTGAACTGCAAAAATGTGTCAAAAATGGAGGCTTGCAATCGGGTAAATACAGTAATCAGAATTCTATTTTCCTCTCATAGGTAATTATTGACATTGCTCATTAACCTGTTCATACATATTCTCCTATGTATTTATACTTGTCAGGATTCTCTATCAATTGTATGCCAGTGTTATTGAATGAAATTGATCAGCAAAGAAAATGGTACCCTTTATATTAATGTACTGTCTAAATGGCTAAAATGTGTTGCATAACAATTAATAAACAATTAGTTTAGACAGAGTTGTTACATGTATATTTTTTAAATTAATGCTTTTGTGGCCCAGAAAATAAACACTATACATCCCAATCAAATAATTATATTTTTAAATGTACGTATCGTTCCCAATATTATGAAAATTTTGCTCTAACAGAATTTAATTTAAAATTTCTCTGAATGTCAAAGAAACTTCTAAAATAATTGTTATTGTTTTGGTTTATTATCTTTGTCCAACATGCCAATTTGACAATCTCCCCCAATTCTATAAACCTCTTTTCACCCCTTTTTCTTTTAAACATTTTAATACTCTTTCCCTCATATGCTCTTTCATGCAATCACTTCATTCTGTTATGTTATGTTCTGTTTTTGTGATGAAGGGATGTTTGGCTCAAAAACACTATCTCAAAATGTTTTATTTTATTCACCTTAGTAGTGCCAACTCTCACATCTAGTAAGTGCTCAAACTTAACTGAGGTTCATTTTGTCTGAACCTGGTTGGCTTGCAATTGAAGAATTGCTGTTTTAACTGCATATTGTCTTTTCCCTGTATTTTCCTTGTCAGTGTAAAGTGTGTAACAATTACTAATCAATAATAAAATTGTCTTCTGTATGATCCCTGGGCTGTTTCGTCGTGTCGATGATGAGGCACTGCTCGACGTTTCGCCACCGACGAAACAGCCCAGGGATCATACAGAAGACATCTACGGGTCGTGAAAGCCTACAACATCTCAATAATAAAATTATCTTTTTTGCAGATACAAGAGAAAGAAAGTTGCCTCAAAGCAATCCAACTGAAAATAATGTACCTAGGTCAAAATAATTCTGACACTACTTGAGACAATAATTGGGCGATAAATTGGGATGAACGGCAATAACAATTCTGGTATTACTGGAGATTTGAAGATATCAGCATGTCTCTTCTTTATTGTGTATCAACAATTATTTTGATTTCCATCTCATATGTGTCAATAATTATTTTTACCTCTTCCATTGCATTTCTACTGACAAATGTTTCCAATTTACATTATAGTAGTCTTATTTAAAAGTCATGTGACTAAATATATCCTTTTTCTAGTTTTTATAGTATTTGTACCCATTTTGTGTAGTGCATTGTTCTTTTCAATTTTCATATGTTATTAGTTGGTATACCACCCATTTTAAAAGAGACCCATAGAAATTCAGCATATCTAACAAACACAGGTTCAAGGAGTACCTAAAATATGAATAATGGTAGAGGTGTCAACTAAATAAATAATCAAACTTTGTGTGGGTGGGTCTCCCTCTGCACCCCTATCCCCCCCTATGTTGCCAAAGACATTCTTCATCATCCTTGTTTAAGGGTAAAAAGTAAAAATGCATGTCATTTGGAGGTGATGTTTGTTTTTTATCGTGAGACGTGACACACGCATAGACAGACAGAAAAGTTATCCATATCGGGGAGCTGCATACATTACTTTCAATTCACATGTACAATAATATTAATACTACATTCATGCTTTCCAGTTAAAGCTACATACCAACTAGATGCTGACTGGCTACAGGAATTGCTCTCAAAAGTTCCAAAATTTTTCCCTACAGTAAATAAATAAGGTAAGAGTTGAGGTATTAATAATTAGCTTGCTCACCTCTAGTCCCGCAGTTTTTCTCGTGTTTCCGTTTCTTCTTCCGCTTCCGCTTCTTGGCTGGCGCTGTCACAGCCGACCGCTTGAACACTACGTGGGGGTGTTCGTCACCCGGAACAGCCGATCCCTTCGCCGGCTCCATCCAGAACTGTTCCCCGTTCATTCGGATCAATCCGGCCTGGAACAAGGGAACACGTGAGAATCAGGGGTAGCACATTGTTGACTGCATACTACGCTCTAACCATGCTCCCAGCATTTTATTCTAAGTCCACGCTCTAACCATGCTCCCAGCACTCTGAGAATAATAATTCTAAAATCTATTCAAACATTGGAAATATTGTATCATATTCATATGTACGGTACCTAATGTTATTTCTTAGGTTTTCACAGACTGATGTACTAATTTTACATACAAGCTATTTTTTGCTGAAAATTACGCGTATCAAGTTTAAATGTAAAAAAATATATAGACCTATAGAAAACAGATTAACTGCAGTACCTGTACCTATTAATCATCATGATATTACTTCTGTAATTTGTGTTCTATTTTTTTTTTACAGGTACTCGATGACTTGCTTTCACAATGGTACGATGCAATTCAACCAAATAGGGCAACACATGGCCAGACTGCTTTGAAAGTATCTGTATAGATTAATAATTTGTGTACTACCGGTACTGTTTGTATACGCGTACACAAGATATAATTTGGTGGTGGAGAACAAGAAAGGAAAGATTCAAGATTCACTTTATTGCATTTTTAAGTTAACATTGCAGTATGAGAGTATCATTCATTAGTTAAATTATTTTTTAATTTAGTATAACACCATATATATTTTGAGTAAAATTAAAATAGGTTAATTATGCTCAATGTACATGCAGTGTTCATTTGTTTTGTTGCTGTCGTAAGCAGAAGCTTGAGCGACTGCTACTAAACATGCATCTATACCTTTTTTGTTTACAAGAAGGAAATTAAGATTTTAGTGTGGTTTGAGTTGATGTGACATATCTTTGATCTTATGCATGTCTATAGCTAGGACTATTTACAATGCTATTTCTCAATGCTATGAAAATAAGATGCTAAAAACTAATACCTAGCTAATATAACTGAATAAATGTAGAATATTTCATTTTCCTTAATAGTAGATTTTTGCACGGTTGCTGTAGGTTTGATCTATTTGTTGCAATGTTATCTATATAGAGAAAGTCTAGCAATGCATTATTTTGCAAGGGATTTATTCTTTCAAATTAATGAGACTTTCTATTGCTTCTGAGAATGTTGAAGATAGACATTGCTTCAAATTAATACTACCATTTCAGAGTACTGTACATTAGACAAGGATATAATAGTAGTAGGTATTGTAGTGACAAGGAGGAACAAGTTTTATCTCTACTCATCTACAGCACATGTAAAAAAAATTCATATATATTAGAGATGTAAAGAAAAAAAGAATACTGGGTAATTCAAACCATAAGTTGGTACCGGTATACAGACGAAGATGAAAAACCATGAACTTGGTTACGAGAACTTTAGTGTTCTTCAAAATAATTTTAGTATATTTAATGCTCTTTCCTGGGAAAGAGATACATGGCAATTCTTTTTAACTTTCGGTATTCGAGTTTTTTATTGAAGTTTAAGTCAACTTTGTTTTAATAACATTTGTGAGTGTTAATCTCTGAATTGATTGTAAATTGTATTGAATTTAGTCCTTTAACTGCAATGTTTTTAGCCACAATTTTGTTGAAATATTAGTTTTTTTTCAATATATTCCAAATCCATATTTTGAACATTGATACCGTGGACTATTGATGATTATTGTGATTGCTAAACTATAATAATAATAATATGTTCTTTGACTTGACGTGAGATTTCCTCTTTTGTACCAAGAGATTTACTCCGTACACAGCGTATACCGGTACCGGTATCCTAAATATATTTTTTAGATAAACTGAGGAGTAAATATTTATTTTAGGGCTTATGCCGTACACCCGTAGGTAGTAGGATCTACCGGTATGAAAAAAGAAAAAGATGTATAGTTTTGTCTTTATTTAACAACACATCCTCTGCCTTATCCCTCCAGCTGGTGTTCGATCCCACGTACAGGAGTCGCGTGCACCTCTATGTGTGTGACTTATGTGTGTCCTTGGCTTTGTCAACAATCTTCAGCATTTCCTATAATTGACCGGTACCATCATTCCACCTCAAAAGCTGCTAGTTATTTTGTAACAATTTTGTAGCCAGGTCCCAAATTTCTTGTTTTGCACCCCAATGCTTTTGTAGATACCCTATCCCGGGCATTTCTAATTGTGGTGATTATCTTTTTGAGATGGAATGTTGAGGTGGTGTGGGAGAGGGGGGCAGGTTTGTGCACTTCTAAAAGATCAAGATCTACCTATAACATGTTTGAAAAACTACAGGTACAGGAGTGTATAAAAAAATAATATGGGGAGGAAAGCTTATACACGCACACAGCAAGTATGCCGATGCGCAACCAATATTTTAAATTGGGAACTGCTGATTGGCTGCAGTCTACCCGGAATAACTATATTTAATATACGATTAAAGGATATATTAATTCCATGCAATTAGGTTCAACTCCAGTTGATGGAGGTGCCGAGTTAATAAATATTCCAACTTTATGTGGACAAACAAATTCTGTATCTTCCATATTGAAGGGCAATGTCCATTTAAAACTCGTATAAATTGGATGGTCATAATCCGTTTTTATTGTGAGGTGACACGCACGGACAGAGGTAATGCATGTTAGAAGAGAATCTCCCATGGAAGCATAACATTTCTGTAGGCTATGTGTGTGTGTCACGTCTCACGATAAAAGTCGAATACTACCTTCGATTTTTTTGTTGACATTGAACTTCAACAAGGATGATACAGAAAAATTAACAAATTAAAATAAATTAAGCGGCCGGGCCATGCAGCGTCACCCAAAGTTGGATAGAAATACCCAGCCTCCACCATCAACTCGCCTACACCAACAGGAACGTGATTTTATGTTTGTATTTTATTTTATTTATTTATTTTTATTTATTTACTTAACGTCTATCCTATTCAGTTATAAAAACTGATTTACAAACTAACAACAACCCTAACAACTTGTAAACAAAAACTCTTTCAAATATCGGGAAGCTTTAAATTTAAAAAAAATGTTTTTTTTTCAACACTTTTTGAAATAAGGATATCAATGGCGCATAATTTCTTGGAAGCGTAATCTTTGTTGATGAACCTACATTTTCTCGTGATTATTTGGGTAAAAAATTGAGACCTAAATCCTATTACAATATAACATGAGCTGTTAACATTTCAGGAACTCAAAAACTTTGTTTTATGATCGAGAACTTTACCTTTAATTATTCGAGTGACTTTTAAAAGTTTTTTTGGGGGGAACTGATAGGACATGCGTTTTAGCAAATTGCTGTTCGCTCGGCTGACTGACACCACAGGTGTTTGAAATAATTAACATATCCCACGAAAGTGGAAAAATAGGGCTTTACAGTAACACATTATTTTCTATAAAATTGTTTTAAAATACAAATTTTACAAATTTTGATTTTGTTAAAAACTCCAAAATTTACTTACTGTACGTGATTTTTTGTGGCTTAAGACAAACTTTGAAAAATCTATGACTGTAGGGCTGTCCATGTATACCTAATATATTGACAACTTTGCAAATTTTCATATATGTTGGATGCTTCTTGGACGAGCGAATAGCTATTTCTAGGAGGGCGCCGCAGCCAAACCGCGGTGCGCTACACACTCGGGCACCTTATACAGCAAGCAGTGTTGGGGTGATTTTGAGGTGTTACCCAGCCGTCGTGAAACGTGATGTGAACTTGAAAACTATCAAAATCAGGAAAATTTAGGTACCTGACAACACATGCCAAATTTGTTTGGGGTACGAGCATTCCTTCATGGTGAAAAAATGGCTTGAAACATGCTCTACTCCTACTGCTACTGCTACTACTGTCTAATTGTCAGTTTCAATCGGCCAGCGATTCTGTCCAAACGGGTGGGGCTAGAACGTTCATATTTTACATGTACATTAAGGGTATAGTGATATAGTGTCTTTTGAAAGAAAAGTTTGCTGGATGGTTTCCAAATAAAGGTTTTATTATAAGCCTTTTACAAGAATATAATCAACAAGTGACAAGAGTTACTTGACAATGATCACCTACATTGTTTACAAAAAACCAGTCTTTGGACCACTTCATATTTTAAATTCTATTGATGATTGGTAATACCATATTAATTAAATCGACTTTGATAAAATTATTGTATTTTAACCAATAATTTTGTAATGGAACTTGAAAAAGTAATGAGATCCCACATATAACAAAAAACTTGTAAAAAAAAAACACCAAACCTTACACAATCAAAAGCAATGAGATCTAGAAGAAATGCCAAGCTTATGTACCCTTCTACATTTTCGCAATCTTTATACATAATTCACTTTGCCCTGTGACTGTATCCTTGCAAAGCTTGGCAAAATAAATTTGCACAAACTTTTACATTTAAAACAATAGTTGCAAATAAAATTTTGCCACGCTTTGCAAGGATACAGTCACAGGGCAAAGTGAATTTATGTATAAAGATTGCGAAAATGTAGGAGGGTCATAAGCTTGGCATTTCTTATAGATCTCATTGCTTTTGATTGTGTAAGGTTTGGGTGTTTTTTTTTTACAAGTTTTTTGTTATAATATGTATTTGCTAACCTGACAACAATGAAGGACATAGTTGTCAACTATAGAAATTTAAAGCTGATTTGCCGTGGGGTTTTGTTAGTTAACTATAGTTTTATTGTAGTTTACCTGTCCCGACGGAAATTAGCACAGCCAATTCCCCTATCTCTAAACAACTAATTACTAGCTTGTTGAAGTATATTCTGCATGTCTCGGCAGGCTTTGCGAGCCCGCCGGTGTACTGCAGTACACGCAAACGCCGTCACGGAATGGGATATTATTCGAACTTGTTGATGTAACGGTGATCGGACCACCGCGGGAGTTCCTAAACTTGATATTATAATGACGAGGAATGAGTAAGGAACTACTTTACTTTCAGATTGGTCTTGTTATCGTCTTGTTAATAGTTGGCGTCGGCTCCAAATTACAGGTTGCCGCTTATAATCCACAACAACATCATAATCTTGATCACGCAGGTCAAACACATTCAAATGATACATTGAGAACATTAGAAGGCAAAATTCAAAGGCAAGACTGTCCAAAGATGTGTCTACTTCATTCATTCATGCACGAACTAACTCTTTTTATAAGATGTAAATGGTGGATGTTGTTGAAAAGTGGTGGAAAGGTGAATAATATTTCAATTAACAAAAATTAGTATTAAAACGTTTTGATAATATTGTTATTCTTTTTCATAATATACAAGATAAATTTCAATTTAGGTAGAACACAATTTTGTGTTTCCGAACATTTTTGTTTTTCATTCATATGAAATTTGAAACGAATGCAATAAGTGTTATATCATGCTTAGGGTACTTATCAAGCAGTTGTTATTTTCGCAACATCAACATGTCTCAGTGTACTCTCGTAACAAAGTGTAAGCCCACCTGTTTGACGCTCTCGTCAAGTTCTGCGCTTGATAGATTAAACCAAGAAAACGTGATCAGTCTAGGACAATTAAAAAAATAGGACCTTTGAAAAGTTACGTATTTACAAAAAGGGAACTAACTCACGCTCCCGTTTCTCTTAAAAATAGGAACTTATTTTTTTAAAAATTTCCTTTAAAACCCGTCTATAAATAAATATCGTAGAAAATAATGCAAACAAATATGAAATCTATATATACTTTTTTTCAATGTCGGAAGAAGAAAGTCCCAATTGATTGTTATGAATTCAACCGTCTCGGTAGTTTTGGGGTAAAGCACCCGACCGGCAAGATGGGGTTCGAAGATGGGACCGGGGTTCGATACCCCGCTGAGATGGATTTTTAATTTCTGGATTGATTTACAAAAAGTCCTAAAAATCTGCTTGGTTTTAATTTTATATTTCAGAAAGTCATAGAATTAATGTTAAAATTAGATATTCATTTGAATTCGTAATTTGTATACTCTATGCATACTAAATTAATCGCAATTAAGACAGCGTTAAGAAATAGTATGTTTTTATTTTACTTTTACAAGTTCTTGAAACGAACTCTTTCAATAAAATGTCTCTAAAAAAGTGATTCCTACGTTTTATATAACTAAAGGAGCTAGGTCTCCACCGAAACGGTAACCGAGTGTCCTAACCCAAAGTGCGTCGTAAGCGTGCATACAATCTGTGGGATCGTGTTTGCGCCATGTGATTCACACCTCTTTTATAATATTATTATGATTAAGTGTGAAGTTTGTGATATATTAATGTCTACGCTTATGGTACAAGTTTTCTGAATGTGGCGTCGTAATATATTATATTGCTGGGAGTCGCAATGATGCCAAGGATTGTCAGTCCTTGATATTTGTCATGACACGCAAACCTTTTTAGGCACAATAACAGTAGAGTTCAAAGCAGCATGGGGCATGGACTTCGAAAGTAAATTGGGGGGGGGGGGGGGCGCCACGCGGCACGCCCGTACAAATACAAACTGTCTCAGATTGGTGGAAATCTATGAATTTTTAAACAGCAAAACTCATTCAATTTTCATATTTTGTTTGTTTCGAAATGCCTATTTTTATGGAGGGTATTTTCGTATATTATATCTCCTGAATATATTATGTAAGAACTAGCATTTTTGAATCATAAGGCCTATGTTAAGTCAAGCACGGTTATGATGGAACACCAAAGAGGGAGTGAATCTACGTTAAATCAACCGATCGTCAATGAAGAATACAAAATTAAAATAATTCGCCTTGCGTTGATGATTTTGGTGGTGGTGCCGGGTTAACAAAGCTTACCATTCAAAGATGTTCCTCGTGTGTTCTTGCTTGCACTAGTGCTGAGCAGAAGAATTATCAAACTTTCGGGCCCGTCCCTTACCTCCAGAAACATTATGTATCATCCTTGTTGAAGTTCAATGACAACAAAAACAAAACGCATCATGCAAATCGGAATGAAAAGGAATAAATTATGATTCACAGAGTAAAAATACCGCAAATGGTATCCAAGGAATTATATAAAATTAAAGTTCTGACAGAAAGTTGAACCAAACCGTAATAGTTCAGATTACTTTCATGTTGATATTTAATAATACAAATAAGTCAAGTTCTATAACGTCTAATGTAAATTCACAAATATGTGGTGCACTATTTTATGCTTTATTTTGAGTCGCGAACAATTTGTACTCCCCTGACGGGAGGTGTCTCAATTCCTCATACCATGTCTCCGTTTAGATACCATGCAAGGAGATTTTCAATTAGGCTCGAGCAAAAACACAACTTAATTGGGTGTTTGTGGTCAAAGCGAGGACCGATATACGCCTAATAGTTCTGCCCCCAAGCCCAAACAGATTGACGAGAGGAGTACCAACACCGTATCAATATTCCCACACTAATTAACATTTAATTGGTCAATCACGCCACACTAGAGTCTACAGGTCACGGGTGTTTTGATGAATCGTTTAAATTGAAATTTCGTGGCACCATGCATGTTTAGCCCACTTTCAGTGTGAATTAAAAGTAATTAATATCGGTTATTATTATAATTTATATACTTCGAAGTACGAGTAGCATACTTTTTGATTAGTGATTGATTGCGTATTATAAAATGCTTTTAATCTTGATTTCCAAAGCATTAATTTTGTCGGTAACATAAAATGTTCTAACGCCGGTGCCCTCGGGTAAACATTTGATACGGTTGTGTGTTGCAGGCCCCCCCCCCCACCCCCCCGGTTCTAGATCGCCGAAGAGAAACGATATTACCATTTTATTACAATCTCGTTCAAACTTATAAGCCTATTAGACAAGCACAAAATAGAGTCGGAACTATACTAAATCAACATAATTCACAAATTAGGGCGGTTATAAGTCCTTGGTGGAGGTGCCAAGCACGGACATACCACTGTAGCTTAAGAAAAAAAAAAAGGATTATAAAAATAAAATATAATTACTAATTAAAGGGGCTAAAAACCCCTCAAAAAAATTTTTACCACGTGATCTATAGCACAATACTACACTAAAATGATCGTTTAAAAAATTATATCTTGTAACTGTGATTTAACACGAATTTTTTAATTTTTTTGATCCAGAAATTGGTGTGTTTTGGAAAATTTCCTAAATCGGCTTTAATCTGCTTCTTTTTTTGTCCACATAGGTACTAGAGCACAGTACCAATCTAAAATGCCCCTTTATAACATCGTGTCTTGACACTGTTCCCAAATATACCCTCACACACGCAATAATATGCATTCCAAAATCACACCCCATCTTGGTAATCAGCATATTTTGACCGAACCACTTGCCCAAATTACAAAACAAAATATAGAGAATTTACAGAAAAGGCTGTCGAGTACGTCAATAATAACCAATATTTTTTTGGATCAAAATCCTCCAAGGTCACGGGGCATAAAGATCGTCTCCATGTTATTTCTTATGCGAGATTTTTGCCGATGGGATCTAGCTCTAAAAATATCATGTTTGACAATTTTTTGGGAGGTCATTGTGGCCCCATTAATTTTTCTGTTAATTGCTAAATTTATTACTAGTTAGCCTGAATGAAATATATTTTTTGAGTTTAGCGGTGAAGGCGAGCTAGCGAGACAGATATAGCCTATCACTTTTACGAGAAACTAACAAAATACAGTCTCTCCAAATCATTCTAGATTTCTAATTCCCGGCGTTTTACATATTTCAGAATCGCTGTATCGATGAAAAAAAAACAAGTTTAATTAATAACTTCGTTTTCTTTTCACGAGCACGCAATATTCCGTCCATTACCTCTCGATGTTTGCCAGTTTAGATAATTTGCCAATAATTAGTTTGGTTCTATGCTGAAACTGTCTCTGTCTATCTGTCTGTCTGTCTGTCTGACTGTCTGTCTCTCTGTCTGCCAGTCTGTCCGTGTGTCTGTGGTCAGTCTGTCTTATCTATCTATCTGTCTGTCTGTCTGTCTGTCTGTCTGTCTGTCTGTCTGTCTGTCTGTCTGTCTGTCTATCTGTCTGTCTGTCTGTCTGTCTGTCTGTCTGTCTGTCTGTCTGCGTCTACGTGGCGTTGAAGGCGGCGCCAAGACGGGCAGTAAACATTCTCCAGTTACCGGGGTCCGTCCGTCTCGGCGTCTCCCACTCACGACTTGCACCGCACGACCGGTGTGAGATTATTACAAACCGCGTCGGCTTCTCGACTTATTCGCCTCGTTTATCAGTTAAAAGACGTCTGCCTGGACTCTGGACCGAAGCGAGAGGGAGTGCCCGACTAATCCTTCGTTACACGTTTAATATTCACGCTTTGAATCGTCGCGTCCACTCGGCTGAGCACACGGTAATTTATGTGACCCAAGGTGTTGTCCGTGTGCACGGGAATTGCAAAGCGCATGCAGTTTATTGTGGTCTCTACGTCTCTATTAATGCAATGGTGTTATTTGAGACGATGAGTTGGTGATGGATGAGGATTAAGAATAGTTACAATAATCCATGACGTATGATGTATTCAACATCTCACGTATGTTGGTGCCATATTGCTTAGATCTGCGTCTCTATCTTATGATCTTTTAAAGTGCTATTCACACACTAAGTTACAAAGGAGGAATCAAATTAAAGTAGTTTACATTAAACAAAGTAACCTAAATAAAACATTGTTCTGTCAGTTAAAAACAAGTACGCGTACGAGAGAACCCAACATAGGGAGCGAAGCTACTTAACCAACGGATTGTTAAAGAAAAACACAAAAAACAAAAATGTATCTTGCATTGAAATCTTTTGGTGGAGGTGCCGAGTTCGCAGCAATTTTCTTTTTTCCTAAAATTTAGCAACATCATTGTTTAAGGGCAACGTCGACAACAAAAACAGCTTGCAAATATCAGAGGTCGTGTACGGTTTTATCGTGCGATGTGACACACGCACAGACGGACGGACAGGAAAGTGATGCATATAAAATGGAGTTTTCCTCTCCAAAACAAACACGACGGTTTGGGCTGGTAGTAAGTTAGGCCTATATAAATGAATTGTTATTTTACTTGGTAATGTCATTAGTGGTTACAAAATTCTTAAAAATCTCATGATTAAGACACAATTTTCAAGTAATTTTGAAAGCTACTTTAAACTGATGGATTACACAAAATATAGAAACTAAAATACAGAAAGTATGTTTTTTTAAACGGCAAAGTGATACAAAAATAAAAGAAAGTAGTTTTTCTGGCTTCTACAACATAATAATATTAAGTGTTGGTGTTATCAGCTACACGGCTGGGATTTAAACGATGTGCCAGAATAATAATCGTAACACGCTAACGCGAGAGTGTTCTCCATGTGGCGCCTGTGTCGGCGTCTTGAGTCAGACGCACGACTCGTTCTCTCTCTCTCTCTCTCGATCTCACGAGCTAGAGAACTACATACAGGCCAAACATAGTATAGGCTACCTAAAATAACCGTGCTGCTTCAATGAGAGCGACTTACTATGACAAAACTACACACCTTGTAGAAATGTTGTATAAATTATTACATGCGCGCGGGTACGGTAGTTTCAAAAATAGGTTGCGAAACTACGTAATCAACAAAATAATAGAAGGATACAAAAATAAAATCTCACCCATCGCTCTTGGTGTCCGGGTTAGAAATTAAAGCACTTTAAATTGAGGCTCTCCTACCAAAAGCATTCTGTGTACCATCCTTGTCGAACGGCAATGTCAACAAAGCGTGTTAATAGGAAGACATGTTCGGTTTTTATCGTGAGACGAGACACACGCTCAGACAGACGGAACGTGATTCATATGGGGTGCTTTGGTTACAAATAGTTGATTTGAGACATCTTTCATCTCATGTTATATGTTTAATTCTTGAATATTTATATCGACATCAAGATATTACAGAGATGCCTCAAAAGTTATTTATTTAAATATTATTAAAAAACACTTCACATCCATGTTTGGTTATAATCAATAGTTACCAATAGCGCGGATGACCTGACCTTGCTTGTAATTGCTATTTAAGAGACTGATCAGGAAAGAATTGAAAACGTTCCAGTCTTGATGGTTGGTGGCGGCCATTGAAGTAGCGCGCTAGCAGTGAGCCAAATAGAGAGGAGCTCCTAAAACAAAACACTGAACATGCATCTCCTTGTCACTCGCGTCACTGCATAAATAAGTGGTTGACTCCCGAAGTGCAGTTCATGCCGACATTTCTTAATTTACTGACATCTTTGGCAAGGTGACAGCTAGTCATGAAGTGAGCGTGGCGCCTAGAGTGTCATGAGTGTGGTGCCAAGTGTGAACCCGACAACGCGAGCTAAGCTTCACTCCGGTTAGTGGGAGTAGAACCAAGTCCAACCACAACCTCGGCTACCCACATCTCTAATGCAGACCTTTTACGTCTTCAAAATCGTACCGGTAAATCTCGCCCAAAACGTAGTTCTGTTCTTTATTTGGATGACGGGTAATGTTTATCACCCTAATTAAGACAAAATGGCTGTCATAGGTGTTGGCGTACACGCCTCTGCGAAGCCATATGTTGCATATACATCTTCGTGTTTTTTTTTTCTATTTAGTTTGCAACGCATTGGACGAAAAAATTAAATACATCTGGACAAAATCATGATTCTAAAAATAGTTTGCATGAAAAACGATAATTTAAGGTGCTAGCCCCATCATTATTGTGTCACAGTTAAGCTGTGGTGTAATGGATTCTCTGAATTAGAGGCTGGTCCCTACGGCTTCTGGTTTCTGGGAGCCAACACGATGGGCGGAAGCTTACGATCCACTTATCTGCAACACTCGTCGCTGTCTGCTAGTTCCAACACCCTACTTTATTGAACCCTATGGTTAATCAGGAGAGTTTCTATGTCACGTGTGATTACATACGTGAAGGATAATATGGAGGAGGATGGAGGGTTGACGAGTGTAGGTTTAAAATTAAAATGTAAATAAAATTATTAATCAATAATTAATTGATTTAGAAATGTAAATACTTTGTGGAAATGCTACGTGTAAATTGAGTGAAATTAGTTATTTGATCGACTCCGAATTTTTACTTATTTCAAAAAGGAAGTTGTACCATCATTTTAAAAATACTCTCAACATCTTTTACTTCAATACAATATACAACTACTTTGGAATCATTCACTTAGTACAAAATAAATACGAAAATATATGCAAATATTTAAAAAAATATTCCTAAACCCACAAAATATATGTAGGTTTATATTATACAGCCTATTACATTGCATTTTACATTTAAGGAGTAGGAGAAGAAAAAAAATCGAAGTTCATATATTTCAGTGTCAAAAATGTAAAATTCCAATCTAAAAAAATCAAAACGTCTACATGTCAAGGCATGCATAAAAAGAAAAACAATTGTTGATCGTTGAAATATACTCAATATTTCATGTATCCTCTAAAAAAAAAAATACAAACTATTCCCAAATATTCTGCAAAAACAACACATAATCCATAACGTACCAAAAAGGCTAAATATTATTTAACGAATTTTCATGTTGACGATGTTGTTTCATGTCTGTACATTTATACAACTTGCAAATGAATCAAAATAGTGGGAAATGATATTTGTAACTAGTTTCAAACGGCCTGATGGTCGGATAAGAGGGGATCCCTGAACCTTCTGGCTTGGAACACAAATTGTTTGAATTGTGTTTAGAGAAGCGTGAAATTGACCCCCCCCCCTGGCCCCCAGCGGTGTGTCTAGCTATAACAATGGCCCATCCATCGATCAGCCGATCTATAGATCCGTGATGCAAAGCAAAGGTCAGCTACTCACCTAATGTCTGGCCGATCCAGGGGCATTTCTTTTGTTGTCACCTTGTTGAGAAAAACAACTTGGAACATGGAACTAATTCCAAAGACCTTGAGAGTGTCGGGTTACTCGACAAAGCCAAATACGTCTAGTGATCCATACGCAGCCTACAGACCATGTGACGCGGGCGGGTTTCTCATCAGAAGAGACATTTTACTTATGTTATTTTATTTATTTATGTTATTTTATTTATTTAACTTCTATCCCATTCAGATAAAAAACTGATTTACAAAGGAGGACAACTAAATAAATCTAACTTCACAGAAGCATTGCAGACACAACAATGAACTACAGTAAATAATTGAAATAGTAATATTACAACAACAATGTATTAAAAAACACAACAATTTTGGTAACAAATTCAAAAAGGATATTAAATGCAATTAATTAATGAAAGTAAAAGAAAGAAAAAAAGAATTTTCTCCACTGTATATTATCAATCATTTTCCACAGCAATTCACAGCTTTAAGTTCCACCATAAATACCACTGAATTTTCATAACTATATTTTATTACAATCTGAAAGTCCTATAGACCTACAAGATCACAAACCCAATTTTTTAAATAATTTCATGGGTAGAGAAAGACAGAGCTTTCAACTAAATGTTGAATTGAACATGACCGGACATGTTCGATTGGCACGCATTTCTCTGTTAGCATTACAACAATAGCAAAACTTTGATGATGCAGAATGTTTTTGGTGACCCTAGGAGTAAGGGGGCTAGCCCCCCCTCCCCATAAAGTTTGAGAATTCACGACCCGGCAACTACACCATTCTGTAAGCGCGAACTGACAACGAACCCTTATTTTAGTGCTAATCGGACCCGGCGCCTCCACCAAATCTTTATTTTATTTTGGGATTATTCTTTTGGGTTCTCTCGTAGCCGCTGTAGGGTAGGGCCTACACGAAAGTTTTATCCGGTGACATCCTCTTTAGGTGACCGACTAGATTATTTTGGTGTTAATTTGTGAAGGGTTTGATATGCCGGTCTCTAGTTGGTGATTATGCGCTCGTCGACGGTGTCGGCGCCATCAGGGTTGGCTTGGCCGGCTTTTAATTTAATGCCCCCCATTGAAAATCTGTTCTGTGACTGAGTGGGTAGAATCTAAATACGAATTTATTTTATTTATTTTATTAAAGCGAATGTACGAGGTCTGTTTAGTGGACTCAATCCTAGCATTCGTCTTAGCGACCGCAGAAACCCAATGCGAAAACTTTGTCAGGATTGCCGGTGGCGGGATTCGAACCCGTGACCTCCCGAATAAGAGTCCCACGTTTTCCGCATTTGCCCCCTCTGTTGGTGTTTGGACTTAAGTCCACGATGGCTATCTGGCTGGGGCGCATCTCCAAAGTATTACTCTAAAGAACGGGGTTCGAATCCCGTACGCGGCTCTTCATCTTTATCCACAACCACTCATCATATCGAATAGTTACTAATAGAGACCTTAAGCGACAAACATAAATCAATAATATACATTAATAGATTAATTTTTGACACATTCATAAATTTAAAGCTTAGTAAAAAAATTATACTGACGTTAAGAGCACTTTTGAACGACATCTTTCGTAATTTAAATTTAAAAATATATTTTGCGATCGTAATAAATTTGGATTGAGTCGATTAGATTGCTATTATCGTAAATTAAATTATTAACGACGTCGGCTTTGGGCTTGAGGTCTGAACTGCATCTGCTCGAGACCGGGGTCCTAGCTACGTATCATTGCAGCGGCTCTCTCAGCTCCGTGTGCAGGCGAGGATTTATTGAGAAAACACGTCGCTTATGCGGGAGCGAATACAGTTTTGCGTAACCGAGATAGATTTATCGCAATACAGAATTAACTCGGAACTACACCAGGCTGCGTTCTGGCGTGTTAGAGCGTGGAACGGGGTACATACACCGTCGCGATACCTCTCGGCTTAACCCGACCAACATCTTACTTGGGTGGGGAAACAAACATCACAGTAGTCAGTTTTCACAGCTATTATGCAAAACGATTGCACTATAATTTCGACATTTATATCATTTATATTATATTGTTTTATTGTATTTTAAATTGCAATTACATATTAAACAAATAAGTTTTTCACTTATAAATCTGATTATGAAAGAAAAAATGTTAAATTTGAAAACACGATAGCTTACAAAAATGTTAACGGCATTTGAGATTTAAAAATATGTTTTAATATATAATGATTTCATAAACACATCAATTGACTATAATTACGCAATGCAACAAACATGAACACAATCCAATGCATCAATCAACGAATCATCTTATATGCGAGGAAGATTGCGGAGTTGCGTATCATTGTATTTGCAATTTGCATGTTGCAAACGATCTAGCTACTTATCTGGCATTCAAAAATCTTCAACGACTCTATTTTCACTAGAAATTGTAATAAATTCTCATTTAAATTTCAGCCATCTGCTTTATCAAGTCATTCTACTTCGTAATAAAGTTCCCATGTCTGATATGAAAGCGTAACTACAAATGACGTTATCGTATGCAAATCACAAATAATTACGACCGCCACATGTGGACATGCCTAATATCTTCCTCTTTTTAACAGTTCAATAGCACGCGATACTTTTCTTGTATTTCACGTCTCACATATAAAACTACAACTCTTTACAAATGGTAATTTCTCTTAAATTATGCCCGCAAGTCAGATAGCGTCAATAAAACGTCGATTCCAATACGATAACGACCGTAGACATGCACGAGGAGTCGCTGCATCGCATGTGGTCGTGTGGTGTGCAGTACTCAATAGGGATTCACCACTGCACTTAACCCAAAGCACAGAATTTAATGGATCTTCTTCATTACCATCCGCCATCTTGGCACCAAGGCGCAATAAAATTTAAAATATTACTTCACTTTTACCAGCAAATGTTTACATTCGTGCCAATAGAAAAATTGTATGTAAATGTGCGACAATTTGTATGCCTAGCAAAGATATTTTTATTCTGGCTGCTTGCCTATGTAATATTCTATACATGATAACAATAACTATATTAAGCAAACGTGACGTAAACCGGTACGTGTGTTTAGAATCTAGTGGAGTTTTCGACTAGTTTAATATTTTAACCCGTCTTCTTTTTGTTGAAATAAGTATGTATTTATTATTTTTGACCCAACTCGTTTCTTTTACGGAATTTCAGTGAGAAGGTTGTTCATTTTAGCGTTGTTATCATAACGACTTCAGGATCATCGTTTATAGCTATAAGTATCACTTTTCTGTCCGCGTCCGTCCGTCTGTGCGATCTCCAGTTGACATGTGTTCCTTTGGTCGCAGTGCCCATCAATACAGACGACGCAGAAAGTTTTTGAGACACTTGGGGTCAATGGGCTAGCATTTTTTAAAAGGTTCATTTTCCGGACTCGGCACCTCCACCAAAAATTTCAACATTTTGTTTGTGAATTCTTCTTCGACAATCTGTTGGTGAAATATAGCTTCAATCTCACAATTTGGGGAACTTGCGTTTCCGTGTTTGTCATTCCGAAATCGCATTGTAAGAATCTAGCATATTTTATTAGTGACCGTGCACTCATGTATAAAAGGTACTGAGATTTTTACCCGAATTTTGTCTTCGACATTGTACGCAACGCAAGCTATAAACAATACTTTATTCTTACACATTGCGTTAAATCCGACCTCACGCCAGGGTTAAAATGTACACTTGTAAAAAAAATTGTAGGATGCCCGCTGTAGGGTATACTCATCAGATTTAACCGGCGTGACCCTCTTCAAGTGACTAACTAGGTATATTGCGGATAGGACAATTGTGAAGGGATGTCCTAGGGCTGTTTAAGAGGACTCAATCCCTTGCATTCGCATTAACGATTGAGGAAAAACTCGGAAAAAAACTTCAGTCAGGATTGCCGGTCTCGACGGGATTTGAACCCGGGACTTCCCGAATCAGAGTCGAGCGCTTAGCGCTTGAGCCAACACTGTCGGTGCACTTGCACACTTGTACATCTCCTACGAAGAAGCACTATACAGTTCAAGGGCCACTAAATGTCTGAGGGAGTTTCGACGAACTCCGACTGAAGATTAGAAGATCGTGATAATATGAGTTGTTCATGAATGAAGTGTGAACTACAAATACCCCCATCAGTGGCCCCCGTGTTTGTAAAACGGAAGTGTCCTATCTAAAGTAGCAGAGACCTGTGTTACTCACCAGTCCATTACAGGCGGAAACCGCCACTTGTGACCCCTCCAGCCCCCGTATCTCCCCCTGGTAGTGGCACCTCTTGGCGGGTGGCCCCATCGAGTGGAGGCCGTCGCGACGCCACCGTTCCACCCTGAGGGTGGGCGCCGTGAAGCGGTGGCTGGGGCGGAGGTCTAGGAGGTGGTCGCGCCCGCCCAGGGGGACGAGGTAGTGGAGGGTGGGGGCGTCGTGGTGGGCGGAGAGGTTGTGGGAGAGGAAGGCGCCGGCAGAGGTCACGCGCTGGGGGATGACCACGTCGTAGTCCTCGGGGCGAAGCAGAGTCGAGTACAGACCTGGAAAAGAGAGGAGAGGCACGTGAAGGTACTTCGGGCTTCTCTGATATTACAATAGGCAGACAATATTATGATGAAATCAGCAATTATAATGTTATTAAGTTATTTAGTTTGGTCCAGTAACATGGTGATCATCAAACATTTTATTTATAGCATCAGATATAGATCATCACGTCATTAGTTAATTAAACTGTAAATAAATAAATTGGTACTATTTAAAGTCCACCTATCTAAGTCATTGGATGAGCGTAGCGAGCGAAGCGAAGATTCCATTTCACTACACTGTAGAAAAAAATCCGGAATGTTTTTTCGTTCTTTCTTTTTTTTTGTATTTTTGTCTGTCTGTTAGCACGAAACCGATAATCCGATTGCGATGAAATTTTATGGAGACCTTCGAAATCTCTGAACGAAGAACTGCCACGTTTTTGAGCGCAATCGGAAAATTATTTCTCATGAAAATCGCAATTTTACATTTTTTTTCGATTTTTTGAAAATTTCTTCGACTTATAACACCTACATGCTTTATCCGATTTTAATGATTTTTTCACAGAACCTTAATTTTATGAATTAAGGTACTCATGTGAAATTTGAGCTCGATCGAAAAATTATTTCTCAAGAAAATCGAAAGTTTACGGGTTTTTTCTTTGTTTAAACATTTCTTTGACTTATAACACCTACATGCTTTATTCGATTGTAATGATTTTTTCACAGAACCTTAATTTTATGAATTAATATATTCGTGTGAAATATGAGCACAATCGAATAATTATTTCTTATGAAAATTTCAATATTACGATTTTTTCCTTTTTAAAATTACGATTAATTAAAAATTACTATTGGAAAACGCTTAAGTCCCGCCGCGTTGTTGGATGAGCGTAATTGGTGAATTGAGCTGCCATGTGTTTTGCGGATTTTCTGTTGTTCTGTGAAAAAATCAGAACTTTGTTGAAATTTTTTTAAATTAAATCAAATTAAATAAAAAATTAACTTTTTTTTTTAATTAATCGTAATTTTAAAAAAGGAAAAAATCGTAATATTGAAATTTTCATAAGAAATAATTATTCGATTGCGCACAAATTTTACACGAATATATTAATTCTTAAAATTAAGGTTCTGTAAAAAAATCATTATAATCGGATAAAGCATGTAGGTGTTATAAGCAGAAGAAATTAAAAAAATCGTAAAATTGCGATTTTCATGAGAAATAATTATTTGATTACGCTCAAATTTCACACGAATATATCAATTCATAAAATTAAGGTTCTGTGAAAAAATCATTACAATCGGATAAAGCATGTAGGAGTTATAAGTCGAAGAAATTTTTTAAAAATCGAAAAAAATCGTAAAATTGCGATTTTCATGAGAAATAATTTTTCGATTGCGCTCAAAAACGTGGCAGTTCTTAGTTCAGAGATTTCGAAGGCCTCCATAAAATTTCATCGCAATCGGAGTATCGGTTTAGCCGGAATCGTGTTAACAGACAGACAAAAATACAGAAAGAAAGAAAGAAAAAAAAAACATTCCGGATTTTTTTCTCCAGTGTAGTGAAATGGAATCTTCGCTTCGCTCGCTACGCTCGCTACGCTCATCCAAAAAACATTTAGTTAATGTTTTATTAAATTAAATTAAATTTTAATTAAAAAAATCTTCAACTTAGTAATGATTTTTTCACAGAACAACAGAAAATCCGCATAACACAAATGGCAGCTCAATGCACCAATTACGCTCATCCAACAACGTGGCGTGACTTAAGCGTTTTCCTAGTATAACTGATTTTCAGTCACGGACATTGCGCTTTGGTTTAATGTCCGCGATATCATCATTGTATCGGTAAATTTAATGATGATTTTTTTGTTGCTTATCGTCTCTATTAAGGCTATTCGAGACGATGATTGGTGATAGATGACGATGAAAGAAATTCACAAAAAACCTCCCTTCTGCAAGATTTGAACCCACGTCCTCGTATAGAGCCACGCTTCGGACCAGCGCCCTATTCGTATGTGCCACCAGGAACGGTTCGCCGGTAAATTTAAGTGACATCGTTCAAATTTACTATTTTCCCGATGGTTTAAGTAGGGTTCTTCACCCTCTAACAGCGCGATACGAGAGTGTATTCTCCGAGAGTGCATCCTATAATCCGCGTGGTTTACACGCTCGTCGTCCGCTGTAACCGAGCCAACACATGTGAGAGTTGTCGCCGCCGCCGAGAAGACAAGGTGACACTTTTAGTCGGTGCGAGCGCGACAACAATTAGCGGGACCCAAGTAGAAGTGACGCGATGAGGGCTCGAACTTGACCGGACTAGGCTGGAAATAGTCGCGAAGACTCATTGTTGACGCGGGGAAGTGTGGACGCTCTCTTGCACGCACGCACGCACGCACGCACGCACGCACGCAAAGTAATGTGTTATCTTTCAGGTTGGTGACAGAAAACAGTCTATTTAGGGATTTGAGACCACATCATTGTTGCGTTTTCTTTCCCAATTAATGTTATACTTAGACTAGGTTACGTTAAAAGTAAGTTCGCAACTTATTTAATTTGACGCTCTTCTGTAACATAAAAATTGAAGTACAGAAGTAATGATACGTTAGCACCGCCAAATTGCATCACAAATGTTCTGAACTTTGCATAGATATAAATGTCGTCTACTTTGAAACTTTAAAATTTTTTTAAATCCCATTTAGATTATAGGAAAAAAATTTTTTTTTTTTTTTTTTAAAAAAAATTTTAATTTTTTTTTTTTTTTTTTTTTTGTATTTTTTTCGACACGATTCCGGCAAACCAAATCCCGTTAAATGAAATTTTTAACCCGAAACTTTCAAAAGAAAAGGGGCCCCTTTTGGCGCAACAAAAAACCAAGAATGCAATTTTAATTTTTTTTTTCGATTTTTGAAAATTTTTGCTTATCCCCTCATTTTACCTTTTTAATGTTTTTTTAAAAACCCAAAAATTTTTAAAAAAAATTCTTTAAAAATTTGACACTCGAATAAACCCCCCAGAAAATTTTTTCCCCCCCGGGTTTTTTTTTTTTTAAAATTTAGTTAATTTTAAAAATTAATTTTTTTTTTAAAAAAAAAAAATTTTTAAAAAAAATTTAAACTTAGAAAGATTTTTTCCGAAAAAAAACCCCATAAACCTGGAAGCTCTGCACCTTACCCCCCAACACCGGGGGTTTGCGCCAGAAATAAATTTTAGCGCGGCTTAAACCAAAAAGCCACCAATTAAAAGGTAATATAATATCATCCGGAATTAATGGATTTTTTTGCTATCGTCGTGTTTCTTCACTATTGCAAGAGACATAACTAAAACTCCTCAAGATTTAACGCCTCGTATAAGCTTTGCAGCGCCTATTAAGGCACCGAACGTGCTGGTAGATAGGAATCTGAAAATTGCCATGTTAACCGTTTTACCCTCGACAGCGCGTACATGTATTAGTCGTGCAGACGCGGGTTAAACACGTCATTACGGCCAATGTAGAGGTGCCGCGGAGACAAGTGCATTGTCGCCGGAGTGCAACATTAGCGGGCTTAAATACGCGCGTCGCGTGATACCGAGAAACCAATGGTGGTTTAGGTCGCCCCGCCAGTAACAAGGCCCTTTTGTAGGTGCGGCCCCGAAAAAAATTGACACTTTTAGGGTGAGCGCACAATTCCCAATGAGTGACCAAAAGGGTGTTTCTCCGGTCATCCTATAACCCGGAAACGGGCTGTCGCCGCCCGAGAAACAATGTGAATTGTCGCCGGCGGCGCGAAACAAGGGGACACTTTGGTGGGGACGCGAAAATACGGGAATAAGGAGGTGAATATATTCCCGGGTTTATCCTTTCCCCGGTGGTTTCCCGGGCCCCCGGGGAAGGCCCCAGCGAGATGCGGGCCAAAAGGTGTTTTAGGGGGCGACCACAATTAGGGGGGCCCCCGAGTAAAGTGACGCGATACAAAGGTGTATTGTCCGAGAGTGCACCCATAATCCGCGTGTTTATACCTCTCTCCGCTGTAACCCGAGCAACACATGTGAGTTTTTCCCCCCGCCGAGAAGAAAAGGGGGACACTTTTATCGGTGCAGGCGACAAAAATTTACGGGACCCAAGTAGAAGTGACGCGATACGAGAGTGTATTCTCCGAGAGTGCATCCTATAATCCGGGGTTTATACCTCGTCGTCCGCTGAAACCCGAGGGCAACACATGTGAGATTTGTCGCCGCCCCGAGAAGAAAAGGTTTCCTTTATCGGTGCGACGCGACAAAAATTAGGGGGGCCCCGATAAAAGTGACGGATTACGAGGTGTGTTCTCCGAGAGTGCATCCTATAATCCGCTGGTTTATACGCTGTCCCGCTGAAACCCGAGCCAACCATGTGGAGTTTGCCGCCGCCGAGAAGAAAAGGGTGACACTTTTAGTCGTGCGAGCGCGACAACAATTAGGGGCCCCGAGTAGAAGTGACGCGAGGGGGCTCGAACTTGACCGGCGGGCTGGAAATAGTCGCGAAGACTCATTGTTACGGGGGGAATGTGGGCTCTCTTGCACGCACGCACGCACGCACCACGCACGCACGCACGCACGCAAAATAATGTGTATTTTTCGGGTTTGGTGACAAAAAAACAGTTTTTTTTTGGGGATTTGGACCACATCATTTTTGCTTTTTTTTCCCAAAATTATGTTATACTTAACGGGGTTTACTTAAAAAATAATTCGCAACTTATTTAACTTGACGCTCTTCTGTAACATAAAAAAAGAAGTCAGAAAAAAATACGTTAGACCGCCAAAAATTTCTCACAAATTTTCTGAACTTTGCTAGAGTAAATGTCGCTCTTTTAAATTAAAATGTTTTATATGATTTTAGATTTTGTAAAAAGTTTAAATTCGCAAATTTTCAATATTTTTCTAATAATTTATGAACATAAAAGAATTTTCTCAACAACTACTAAAAATTAAAAAGTTATTTAAAGTAAATGCTGCAGGAAAGTTCTCAAAAATCAAAATATGTCCGTGCTGCTCAGAATGTAGACCATTGCCGTCAACGACCAAGTAACTCGACAACGAAAGTGACGTCACAGCATACGGCAGTGGAGCTGTGTGCTAAACAGCGTTGGGATAGGGCCTTGCTCACTCTTAATGATGATATATGATGTGACAACCGTGATGTAAAAACAAATTATATGGCTACCATTAGTGATCTACGAGCATTGCTTACAAGCGCGGCTCTTCCGGGAGGTCAACTGTCCGAGACTCCGGAAACTCTGACTGAAGGTGGTTTCAAGGTTTTACTCAGCCAGAACCGAGTCTTGCTTGAGAGTGCAACGGCTTCCAGGTAGCTGAATTTTTTTTTAGACCAACTTTTTTAATATTGTGCCAGTTTAGACCCAGCAATTCCCAATTTTTACTAAAATCTATTTCATATATTTTTCACAAAATCTTCTAATTTTTATTTGTCAACCTTACTTCTACGATCTGTTTAGCTTTGCTAACACCGTTTCTTCTATATTTACTTTTACATTACAATATTCCCATATGACTGAGGAAATTCTCGGTAACATTCTTCAGCCAGGATTGCTGGTGTATGGTGTCAAACGGCGACCTCTTGAATAAGAGACCCCCATGTATGTAAGCGATGTGGGAAGTTGGTAATGGTGAGATAAGATGTCTTTTGGGCCCGAAACTGATTGTCAACTTCATATCACTATCTATTAATCAGAACCTTTGAATTTACTTTATTATTAGGTTAGCTATTTCAAAATTTTAGCTTCACATAGAGATTGTGCCGGGCATTAGAGTCAATGTGTTAGTATATTTGTATTCAGCACAAATACGACAAGTCTTTGCCTCGTGCGAGATTCGAACCCACTGCATAGCGCTAGATTTATGCCTTAACCGTATGAGCCACGGCAGTAACCCATAACTCCGGGTTCGAGTCCTCGCTGAAGCAAGGTTATTTATTATCACGTGATCACACAAAGTCTCGATTATTCTCGTCGCCAGCCAAGAATGAGCCTAGCCTACTTCCGCAAGCCATTAGCCTTTTTCTGCAGTATGACAAGGGGGGGGGGAAGTACCTCGGTACTTCGGATCCAATGTTCTCACGTAAATTAATCGAGATTTATGTTAAAAACAGAGATCACGATGTTCTTCAAAACATTGCCATGCCCGTCAATGATAAGGTCGTATCTAACGTAGACATTACAGTGTAGCCAAAGATTATCAAGGTTGGTATAAGTGTGGCACATCCACTCATCGTCTGTATTACCCTCGTCGTCGGCACATGAGAGGTATTATCGAGCCCACCAAGGATACTCCGGCTGTGGCATTGAAGACGACTCTGGGCTGGTCTCTCCTCTCCTCGGACAAGAGCTGGCTTTATAAGGCGTCGCGAAACAAACCTGTCCCCTTAGCCAGTTGTTTGATTTAGGCTAAAAGATGAACTCCTGCATGGGTGCCCGTATGATGGCAAGCTCGCCCAGAGTACGAGGCATGGCTGATGATTAGGTCGTATCTGCCTGTTTAATGAATTTTACCTGTCTAACGAAGTGACAGGTTGGCCAGTGTTGGGTTATGGACAGTGCCCATATATCCTCTTTATCACAATTCCTCAATACCTACACCAAATTGTGATAATACTGACTGTATTATCACAATTCGGTATAGGCATTGAGGAGTTTATGAATGAGTTTGTTGCTTGAAGGATGAATTGTATTTTTCGACGTGAAGGACAATTAAAGGAATAAATTATACTTATGGGGGATTAAAAACCTCGTTCTTTGGAATAATAACCCCATGCGAGTATGGAAATCAATCCAGAAATGTTGAAATACATCAATTTCTGGATTGATTTCCATATAATGAATTACACCTACGGGAGTGTTTCCCGTTATAATGATTGTAAATACAAGGAGGTGCATGAAAATGATAATGGTACACTGTCTCCCACTGAAAACAGCTCTAGTAGCCTATCATAGCCGTGTGGGTTGGCTGCAAATGTGTGAAGCTATCAACAAGCACATGCGAATGGATTGTGTGAATTGACATAAGATTGTTGATGATATAATGAGACGTTCTTCTGATTCTAATCAACTGGCGACATGACACTCCTCTCTCAAGGTCACGCGTATAAAGTAGGAAGTCTTCATGCATCACGTATACATGACAGAGAGCGGCTAGAGGACACTATAGTGTTAAACCAACACACTTGAAACAAGCTCGTTGAAGTTGCGAGGTGAAACATACTGGTGTGGTGATCACCGTCGCGATTAGCCTCGACATGCTGGTCAGGAATTACCTGCCCAGGGGGCAATGCATGCCCCTCTCCTGGTGTCTACTAGGCACGTTGCGGATAGGACATTTGTGAAGGTGCTCTCAATCCCTTGCATTACCTCGGAAAAACTTCAGTCAGGATTTCCGGTCTCGAAGGGATTTGAACCCGGGACCTGTTCAATCAGAGTAGCGCGCTTTACGCCCGAGCCAACACTGTCAGAGAATGTTATCTGAATAGTAAATTAAATACATTTTTTTTATTAAAAAAAATTAATATCAACGTATTTAAAGAAGTTAAGTCGATTTTTCGTCCGTTAAAAAAACATCGTGCCAAAATGACTCCAAAGTTCCTCTATCTATCAAATTTTACAATCCATTAAAGAAAACGAAAGCTGGGTATATATGTTGGGTTCGAGTCCCAGCCGAGAAATCTTTCCACTTTGTTATAATTCCTGTCGTATGTTATTGTGCGCATGCCTGTTGGCTTGATCTTAAGAAACCGTCTTATAGTTATAATAATAAGTGTTAATAGCCGTTATTCCCACGTGAAGTCTCGAGATAATAAGCTCCAAACATGCCACTGCTAGTGCAACCTGCAAGGCCACGTCTGATTACATGACATGAGCCAGAGCAGAATTACTAGAGAGCGTTCCTATAGGCTCTGCTCAAGAGGACTCGAACATACCACTAGAGTGTGGACTGAGGTTTCAAAGTTCTTATAGACCATCAGTGACCATCAATATTTCTGTAATCGAATAAGATACTGGAATCAATGATATGAGATTTCGAATTTAATTAATATAATATTCAATCAACACTTATTAAAAATGTGTTATAAATAGTGTTCATATACTGACTGCCCAAGACCTGAACACAACTGTGCAACAATGGTTGAGAGAGAAATCCCACTTATTGGCCGCTGACCAACATTGTTGGGTGACCACAAGGATCCAGCTTAATAAATTAAACCAAAAATACATTACTAAATACAGTAGTTATATAGATGGTTTTGTAAAGAAATGGCTGAAGCTGTCAGAAATTGATATAGTTAGGTACCTTAACTTAATTTCCTAGTTTCTGTCGCAGTCGCATCGACAATATATATAGGCCTTACCAGGATCCAAAGATTCATTTAATTTGACTCATATTTGATTTGATTTTTTGAATACCAGCTATGGGAAAAAGTGATATATTAATTGGATTGCCGTGCAATTACACACCCGAAAGCTTTATTGATACATTAGTATGATAAACATTAATTTATAAACCTATTTATAATTCAAGTGAGGGGAATACTACAGGTTTTCCATGGTGTACAATACATCACAACCTAAAATATCGCACCTCATTTTTAATTTCTATTGGGCGGTGATATGACGGTCGTCATCACCTCTCGGTTCTATTTGAATCCTGGCAACTGTCGTGCCACTCTTCTATGTAACCCTCGCTGCGTGGCAGAAACAACGATCTTTTGCGTATAAACAACTTGCTTGGTTGGGTACGACTCATTCTTCATACATGCACAGAAATAAATTAAGTTTTAAAGTATTCAATTTAAAAATATAATTATAAAATGAAACGTTTATCGTTTATAAATTGCAAAAGCAACATAATTAGCATCTGCCTCGTATAGAACTTTCGTATACTTGTTACTCACCCGGGAAACGTTATCTTTACATTACAAGAACGGTGTTTTACGTTAAAATTACATCTCAAATACAAAATAATATAACTTACGTACATTTAAAAAATAAAAATAAAATACATAAAAACCGGACCCTTTTTAAGTCAATTGGCCGACGATTCTACAACGAAGCAGTTCGACGACGGTGTTGACTTGTTGGCTACATTTCACAGACACGCCTGACGGATTTCGTCACAATTGAAAAGTAACTTCGGATGCATTAAGTTTAAATTATTATTATTATTCAAGATGATGAACGAGGTTGAAGGTGATTTAGGCGAGTGAAGCTACCATATAATCATCAGTTTTCTTTCCGTCCGTCTGTGGGTGTGTCACTGTCACGTCTAAAACCTAACACTACGTCCGATTGACATGCGTTCTTTTGTTTTCATGCCATATAACCTGATGCAGAATGTTTTTAGTAACCCTGGGGCTAAGGGAAAGTCGCTCACCCCCTAGAAAGTTTTGTTTTGTTTATCTAGAAAAAGGGTGCGTCAACCGTTAGGTCATAATGCGTTTCTCGAGCCTAGGGGATGCAAAACCATGACCCGGCACCTATACACCAAACATTTTAATGCATGGTGAATTACTTGATAGTGGTTTTCTTCATCGACGCTCTGTTGTGTAGGCCCGGTAGCCTCACTTCACACACTTCAAAGAGAAACGTTTGAATACTCTCTTCCCATGCTTGATAAAATACTAACGCCAATGCGGGATTTGAACCAACGTCCTCTGAAGTCGAACGTTTCATCAATTTTCGACAATGTGAGTCAGTATAGTGGCCAATTCACCAATATCAACAACAACAATGCCGTCCCCGGTAGCACACACGATTAGCGCGCTGGTCCGAAGCGTATGGCTCCACGAGGACGTGGGTTCAGATCCCGCACAACGCATGATTTTTGTAATCGTTCTTCATCGTCATCTATCACCACTCATCGTCTCGAATAGCCTTAGTGCATAAAAATGAGTTGTTAAGCAACAGAAACCATCATCATCAACACCGATAGACAAAGCTCATGCGTAACGCGTGAGACTGTGATTCTGGATATCGCAGGTTCGATTCTCGCCACCGGCAAACCTTACTGAATGTTTTTCCAATGTATTCATAGGATTGATTTGTGTTAATCAGCCGTTAAACATTCTCTTCACAACTACTTTAACACACTCTACCCTAGTTTGTCACACCATGTAGAGGTTCACGACGGGTGAAACTTATACAACAACAAACTACCAACGATGATGATAAAGGTATCGTGTTGGCATCGCAATAAAATATTCGCTCATGTACTGGAATATACGATTGTGTTAAGTTGGTAAAGAACTTTAAGGTTCATGAACTCGATAATTTAGACCTCATTCTCGTAAGCTTATTCTAGCCCCCTATGTATGTTCACACCTGTTGACACTGCCAGCGTTTAGTCGGAAGAACACCACAACTCATGTTTATCACATGTATTCGGGCTATGAAATGTGTTTGGCAGGGACTTCGCTGGTTCTACGCTACGCCGGTCACTTAGAAGCTTGACCCGGGACTAATTGATACATTATGTTCGTATGAGATAGTGTATCTACGTATACTAAAGAAAATACTGATCTGATACCAACCTCATAATCACTCGAATTAATAATTATTAGAGTACCACAATTAATAATATATTTTTATTCTTATTTTTTCTAAAGATTATCCGCTTTACACATTTATTTCCCGGTGTGATCCTCTGCAGGCAAATAACTATGTACGTTATATAATATAATATTATAATAATACTTATATATGTATGACCATGGGAAATTATTGGGGGGGGGGGGAGGACTTAAAATCTAGGGTTCGTTGGTGACTGAGGAAGACCTCTAAGAAGTTCCTGCCGTTGGCTGGTATCGAACCTACGACCTCCCGAATCAGAGTCCGACTCTGTGTGCTCGGCTGGCCTGACTAGAGGCCTTGTTATAACAACCAACACACGAGTGACGCGAGTCTTATCTCAACATGGCGCCTACAAGGCACTCGCTTTGCCTGGGAATTGCCTGGGATAGTGAAGCACTGGCAGTGGTAATCTACATGGCTGGTGTAACTACCACTCGGGGCCCGTTGATGTGGGAACTTAGGGGCACTCTGCGATTAATCGTCAATATATTTTGATTTCAAGATCCTGAGAATTTCTTGAAAATTGAATGCGATGTATTTCATACGAAATGATTGGAAGTGATAATATTTTGTGAAAATAACATTGATTGGATGAGCGTAGTGGACGTTGCAAACGTAGATAAATTAAAGTTTGAATTAACCCGAAAGAAATTAGCCTGGGTGTTTTTTTGTCTGCTGGTTCGCTCTCTACCGGACAAAAACTGTCTACTACGATCTTGATGACAATAAATTAAGGGAACCTTCTAAATCTCTTAATTTAGACGTAGACCTGCGAGAGGCTATAGCTCTAAGTCTTCGTCGGTGATCCCTTTTCCTCCCTTCGACGACCAGTGGATAAAGTCTTAATCGAGCGTATTTGCCATGACGGGACTTAACATCGCATTTATTGTGAATTTATGTCTGTTTACGGACTAGTATTGTTGTTAAGTTTCAATGAATGGAAACAACATTATGAGGCGTGAGTAGGAAACGATGCCTTAATGGGCAAAAAATACTCATCCATTAACACGATAGTAAATATCGTTTGCGAAACTGCTATGTATAATTCATAGTAAACCCACTTCCAGTGCTTTCTATGTGCATTAACTTACCGTATGTTCAGTCACGACGATTACCATTTATACGACATTTCAAACGGTAAGTTTTATGTGAAAGAAAATTATTACAACCAGTCGCTTAGCCTTCATTTGTTAATAACATCCCAAGTCACCATCTTGAACAATAAAACACAACTTACATATGATTTCCGTCTTAGCCTCACCCAGTCTCCCTCTCGCATGATTTGTGTTGTTGTGTTTTCTACTGGCCGCTGTGCAAACGAGAGGTGAGTGGCCACGGTCGTTGTGTAACGAGTAGGAGTGGAAGATTCATCATAGGAGAGATTAGTGTCGGGTTTGTGCGATTATAGGTTGTGGGAGTGTTGGGTTGCAACGCTGGCCACCCGGGGCACCACGGTCGGCTTAAATCCCGTCGTGACCGGCAATCCTGACTGAGGTTTTACTCAGACGTTGATACGAATGCAAGGGATTGAGTCCTCTTAAACAGCCCTCGGACATCCCTTCACAATAAGGTCCTATCCGCAACATAGTTCGAAGAGGGGTAAACATTGCACCCTTTAACAGGGTTAATTCTCTCTGTTAAAAAATCAAGGGGATGGGAGTAACCTAAGCAAGGAGCGAAACAACAAATCGTAGAAGATGAGTACAAAAATAAAATGATTCGCTTTTGTGGAGGAGCCGGGTCATACATATTCAATCTGTATGTGTTTCTTTTCTTTTCCCAGACAAATGGGAATTTGATTTTGTTGATATTTTCTCGAAATTTTCTAAAACTCAAAACACCAAAACATATCACGTGTGTGAAATAGCAAAAAGAAATAGTCTTCTGCTGTCGTATACGTTTAAGTCTATGTTCACTTCATAACGTACAGCAATGTTACTAGAAGACTACTATTTGTATCAAAACAATAATTTGTAGCCACATTTAGGGTTTAAAATAAATTTTATTGCGTGTCTCGTACGGCTACTACTTAAAAAAAACTTTTATACGTTGATTATTAAAGTTAAGGGGAATATCCCTAGACAAACTATTATCAAAAGAATGTAGTAAAGACGTCTGAAAAGCTGGCAGAATGAAAGAGGGTTTTAATAAAACAGCAGATTTTTTAGACTGGATATAATTTAAAATCAACAATTAAATTCAAATTGCCCGAATCAAGTTATCTAGTTCAAAATTAAATTAAGAGCAGTGTTTTTTTGTCTATTGTTTCTTCACACCTTTACCTTCATCTTAATTATAAATGAAAATTTGTGTTGTGTCACACAATTATTTTCGCCTGCCGGTACAATTTCAAATTTTGTATCGTCTGATGAAAAAAATCGTGTAATGCAGTCAAATATAGAAAACCATTTCCCCTTAAACGTTAAGTGTAAGGTTATGTGGGAACAAAACACCATAATACTTATCCTTTTAATTTTAATGCGACTATACAATAGCGATCACGAAGCCCAAGTAGAATAGCTCAAATGCAATCCTCGTTTTCCTACTAGGTACCTATCTTCATAAGCGTAGGTCCTGGCTCTGATGTAATTCATCACTAGCCAGTTAATATTTCAATGTAATTAAAATGTCCTTGATAAGTATAATAAATAATTCATTGTAGGCAATTAATTACGGAGTAACTCTAGGAATCAATGAAATCTAGGAAAAGTAGAGAGCTTGTGGTGTTCACAGAACTATTGTGTTGTAAGGAGGCTGAGGTGCCTGTACAAGCTTGGACCTTCCACGTTTCCCAACCCACACATGCTTACGTAAAATAAACCATACTGTAAGAGAAGAAGATATCCTAACTAGGTTTGTGGAGGATAGGACAATTTGTTAATTCCTTGCATTCGCATTAAAGACCGCGGAAAACCACGAAAATACTTCAGTCAGGATTTCCGGCCTCGACGGGATTCGAAACCGGGACCTCGTGAAGCAGAACCAGGCGCTTAGCGCTCACCTCAAGCCATCACCGTCGGTAACAGTACTAGGAAGCTTCGCAAACGCTTTTTCAGGCGCGTTGTTGGATGAGCGTATGTTTTTTTAAACAAAAAAAGCGTAAAATTGTGATTTTCATGAGAAATTATTTTTCGATTGCACTCAAATTTCACACGAATATATTAATTCATGGAATTAAGGTTCTGTGAAAACATCATTACAATCGGATCAAGTATGTAGGTGTTATAAGTCGAAGACATTTTTTAAAATCGAAAAAAATCGTAAAATTGCGATTTTAATGAGAAATAATTTTTCGATTGCGCTCAAAAACGTGGCAGTTCTAAGTTCAAAGATTTCTAAGGTCTCCAGAAAATTTCATCGCAATTGGAGTATCGGTTTAGCCGGAATCGTGTTAACAAATAGACACAAAAAGAAAAAGAAAAAGAAAAAGTAAAAGAGAAGAAAAAAAAACATTCCGGATTTTTTTTTCCAGTGTAGTGAAATGGAAACTTCGCTTCGCTCGCTACGCTCATCCAATAACATGTTGTGAGATCATGGATAGATGATAGTTTTTAGGAGTTGAGGATGTATCTTTTAGGGGTGGCAGGAACACTTCTCGTCCGCCCTAGCTCCTTGGAAACCTGTTCTCCTGCTACCGTAGCCACCAGCCAGCCCAGCTCTGTATAATGTTACGCACCCATTCAGTTCTGTCCTAGCCCACGTCCAATTTGTTTTGGTGGGTTGTAGAAACCGGCTACACCCACACGCCAAAACTATTAACTCTCTTGCTTTGAAGCTGCCTAGAGTTATATTTGTTTGTTTTAATGATTTTATGGAAATTCTAGAAAAAATATCGTCCCACGTGTTACCACACCTAGCATGATTGCACTTGAGAGGGCGTAGATCTACAATAACTTAATTAAGTACTGTCTTTGTGTACCCCGCATTAGTTCCCAGCCGTAGGTTAGGCCTACTCTTGAAGCTCGCTCTGCCAGATAAGAGACCAAATGCAGACAATAATTAACTATCCACTATTAAGAGGACGTTTTAGCAAATTCCTGTTTGTTCGGCTAATTGGCGTCACTATTGTTTTAAATTTTCCACAAATATCTGCGAAGTGGAACTTTAGGGCTTTACAGTGGCACTATTCGAAAAATGGTTTTAGATGAACGCTACAACAATAAATTGATTTTCACAAAAAAATTGTAAAAAAAATACAATTTTCGATTTTTTGGCTGATCAACAACAAATATTGAGAATCTACTCATTCATATCTTTATGTCTTTGCTTGTCAAATATTCAAAAGTGTGTACACATCGTATGCATAATGACCGAGCGAATAGCTAGTTGCAAAATGCCAAATGTGTCATATTCCGAGTCAACTGCATGGTCAGCATCGACTCCATTGAAGAATAGTTTTTGACATAGGAAGGGGCAACTAAATACTTGGTCACGATCTACCTGCGGGCGACGTCCGTATCAACAAGGCTTTGTAGGAACAACTTTAGAATTACGCTTGTTTGCCAGGACGGCTCCATAGTAAAATCATGTACACGTTTCCAACCCAAATATTTATTTTACAACAATCCATGGACATGTGCATCGTACACATGTAGGAACTAATCTACAAATACAAAGTGACAAAATAACTTACAAAATATCAAACAATATTTTGATAAAAACGTACGTTATCAAACTCAAGTGAAGGAGTTTATGAATTCGTCAAGGGAGTGGAATATCTCCAATAAGTACTTTTTGAGGTGATGGATGTTGCTGAAATGGGATTCGCACCCGGTACCTTCTCCATCGAAAGCAGAGCAGACACTTTAATCACTGGAGCGACGAGGCACTCAATATTTAATATTTGTGGTTGTTCTGCTCCTAATGTGTACATTATTCTTCCTTTTATCGTTTTTTTCCGACACATTTGGCTACTTGTAATTTTAAGATTTTGAGAAAAGTGTATTCGTTTGAAAATCTCCCTTGTTTAAAAAAAAGACACATTCGCACACACGTGCGCAATTAAGTCGCACCACCTACAGTAGTGATCTCGCTAAAACAGCAGAGTTCTTGGAAGTAGTGAGATTTCCATCGCGTTTAGGAAACCTGGTCTCAAGGCGTGGCGATAAATTATGTTAGATCATTAACGAGAATATTTTAATATAGTCAACTCAAATATAGCAGTAGGGATATGTTTGAAGTTTTCTTAATTAAAAACGTGTGTTTAAGATGCCCACACTACACATACCGACTGGTATTCCCATGAACACATGCACAACCCACGACCATTTTCATTCACACAGTAGTCGCGGTAACTAAATGGTATAGTTATTTCAAATCATAAATGTACTTTTACCTTAAAAAATTAATTTCTCATATTATTGATCATTTTAGAAATGTATAGGCGGGTCGTATAGTGTGCCAAATTATTTAAAAACGAAGGCTTTTACGGCCCGAAATATAAATTTAAAATTATGTTTCCGGTGATTTCGCCGCGTCCATTATTTATTAACTTTGAACGTTTCAGCCAAAACTGTGTGGGCTATCATTAGAAAAAAAGGTTAAAAGTTATCAATTTTTCTGATGATTGCCCACACAGCTTGGGCTAAAACGTAAGAAGGTAATAAATAATCGACGCGGCGAAATGACCCGTCAAAATAATTTTAATATTTAAGAGCTATTTTGTCGTGTAGTTTGTCGTCTTGGTAGTGAGAGGCCTGTACAGCTAATAAGCTATGGAGGCAAATCACGTCCCATCGTGTTATTTAGACATTTGTAAATATCTACAAACAAGGAGGCGATCTGAGCCAACGTAAATAGCTTTCTATTATCGTAAAAGTCAAGACGTCTCCCTGTTTGCACAGATCCTAGATTCTTGCACAATGAATGCAAATAAGCCAAGACAAATCGATCCGCTGCAATTACATCCAACGTGTTTTATCTGTTCGAGAGCCAGGCTGATTGACAGGCCGCTGACTTGGCCTTGGCTGAGCATTCCTCAGTCAGGTGTGGGACATGCGTAGCAGTACAAATTACCTCATATTACACCTGCTATGCAGATTATATCATTGCAACTGTATTTATATTCGTAAGTTACGTCATCTCGTTGCGATCTCATACATACTGCTTGCGTGTTGTTAAATGTGCGTATTGAAATCAGGCGTAGATGTGCACGGTGTTACGTGATGTTTATGTTCAGTGGTCTGCGGATTGAGGGTGACAAGTTCGAAGGGATTTAAAAGACAATGGAGAAATACTTACTTTAATAAAAAGTTTGTTTGTGTTCCTGTGTGTAAATCAACGTTACTCAACCAGCTGTCCTCAACTGTCGGTTTCTCTTTTCTCGCTTCCACAAGTATTCTTCCACATGGTCTTTCTTTCTTTCTTTCTTTCTTTCTTTCTTTCTTTCTTTTTTAATATTTGCATTCTCATTTACAACATTTGAACGTGTTACATTATAAAAATGAATGCGAAAATGACAGACAGAGCATCTGCCCCATAATACGTGTGTACCTGTGATCCATCTAAGACAATACACAATATAATACATTATCACTTAAATACGTTATTAAATACAATAACAATAAATATTATAAAATCACTACAAAACTTTTATTTTTTCCTTTTCTTCTAGATTCTCATATTCAAACCGCTTGAATCTAGATTATCTTCAATATACATTTTGTTTCTCGATTTGGATAGTCGGGAAACACTCCCTTAGGTGGAATTATTAATATTTAATACAATTTAGAAGTTGTTAACAATTTAAATAAAACCTTACAACTGGTTTATAATAAATAATACTAATACAAAATTCATATTGTTTTTTGGAGGTTGGGGAGGGGGGGGGGGTGAGAATTAGTACTTTACATTTTTCTGTAAAGATAAACCATGGTTATTACACTCGATGACAATATGGAAATGTAATGAGTATGGATAAAAGAAGCATGGACATACGGAAAGCATGTTTCCAGCCTAACCATGTAATGCAATCATGATGGTTTGTGAGTGGTCAAAGATATACGATTGTAATATTACGAGTGTTTACGAACAACGCTATACTCCAGTAAGTTCAATGTGATATTTTGTTTATCTGGTTCCACGCATTGTGTATTACATTCACTGCGTTGTGTATTGTGTATCTGTCAACACTGAACGATAACAAACCTTATGCCCTTATCTTATTTACACATAAACATGCCCACATACGATGCAAGTACCTCCAAGATAGCGCCTGCTAGCGTAGTAACCGTGGTGCTCATCTGATGAACCGTGACGACTGCGTTCTGGCTTCGAAGCCAGGTTGGATTTGGATTTTGCGAGAACTTTTTCATCCTTATCTATCACCTACTAATTTTATCGCTTTGAATTGACGACAAAATATCGGACAGTGGCCAATTATAGCTGTATGGTGAATTGGATCGCACGTCAACACACTTAATGGGTTTTCCCAAATAGTAAGGTTGTAGTAACTTATACTAAAACATTATAAATCACAGCTCACAAAATACGAAACGACGCTATTTATGTCGAAGAACTCATAAATAAAATAAATACAATCTTGGTGGAGGCGCCGGGTAGGCAAAATTGCCAATTTACAACCAGTCTAGCTCCGCCCCTTACCCTCAGTTAAAGGGCAATGTCTACAATAAACGCATGTCGTAGGTCGTGTTCGGTTTTTATCGTGAAACGGGACACATACACGGACGGACACACGAGTGATGTGTGCTAATTTCATCCCTAACATGACATAATATTAGGTAATGTCCATCAAATTCCAACTCGCAACCTTCTCGTGGTTTGGCCCGTGATTATGGGAGTTTTTCTCCCTGAAACTAATGGCGAGCTCTGGGTCGTCGTCGGGGAACTTTCCCCCTCCCTTTGACTACCTCCCCGACGGCGACGACAATGACAACACGGACGGATGATGACACAGACGGACACGACCACGACGTGGGGGAACCCCTGCCCTCCCCATACGCATGTGGCTGGTTCTGACCAGCGCAGGCCTGTCCATCCCTTGTACACCCCCGGGACATCCCTTACGTCCCTCCCTTCGTCTCGATTAGCCAAGTTGCATAAATATGAGACATTAAGCTATATCCAATAAAACACATCGTAACACAGTTCAAACTCCGTGTATGTTATTAAGTTTCCGAGGCACGCACCCATGTTTACGTACTTTTAAGAAATCAGAGCGTGGGACGAACTTAACCTCACACTGTTTCTGTACTCCACTTGTTCACCTTAGACTGACTTAGAAATGACAAGATATGGGATGTCTCTTTCTGTTTCCACCTTTCTTGTCTCCTCTGCGAGTGTCTGCGTGGACGACATCCAATGATGATTGGCGCACAGTGAAACCATGCATTGATTTTTTCTTCTGTAGCATTAATTTCCTTCTTAAATTAATACTAAGAAAACGCTCAGTTGGACGCGTTGTTGAGCGAGCACCGTTACGTGCAACACGACCCGAGTACGACATTCCCATAATGTTACATACCAATAAGTCTTTTAGGTCTTGACCGATTTAGCTGAAAATTTGTAAAATAGGAGAGAATGGATAAAATCCACCGCCATCTAGAGGACCTTGACATCATTTCTTTGGGAAAACTTTTTACTCTTGATTTCTTCTAGGTGACAGTACATAGTGACCAGAATTCTTGTGCGACTTTTCGTTGCCATGGTAACGTTACTTTTGTTAAAATGTAATTGTTTTCTACACTACTTATCGGATCAAAATAAAATTAACATATTCGTGACCGGACGGACATTCTAAATGATTTGGCTACCTCAGATTTTGTCGCCGTTTAGTTTAAAAAAAAACTTTAGATTAACTTTAATGTAACTTTATAACTTTTTAAACGATTTTGCCACAAAACTAATGGCATTTAATCGGGAACAAAACTTGCGGATGGTCAAAATTTCAACTCGATCCGAGCCTCCGTTTGACCGCTATCATGAGCCAAAAAAGCTGTGCGACTTTCCGTTGCCATGGTAACGGGACTTTGTTATAATGTAATTTCCATCTACACTACTTATCGGATCAAAATAAAAATAACATATTCGTCGGACGGACATTCTAAATGATTTGGCCACCTCAGATTTTGTCGCCGTTTAGTTTGAAAAAAATACTTTCGATTAACTTTAATTTAATGTAACTTTTTAACTTTTTGAACGAATTTGCCACAAAACTATACAGCAACCCGTCTAGGTGGTATGTACATGTGTGCAAAATTTCAGGTCGATCAGAGAAACGGTGCGACCTGTATCGAAGCAGTAGCAGGAAAAAAAATAAAAAAACAGACATTCGAGCCATAAGAGTCAAGTGGAGACGCTCCGCTTCGCTCGCTCAATTAATTAGCATTATCCACAAATGAAAATAAAAACAACAATTATAGGCTACGTATCGCGATTTACTCCAAAATATTTTTCAAACCCCCTCAAGTTTGCGTAGAAATGCTAAAATTCGGTACTTTTTTTAACTTTAAATCAGCCCAAATACGATCCTTTACGTGTAAATTGCAAAAAATCTAAATTCAAGCATGAATAATTCGGAACAATAAAAATTATCAATAACACAGGCAAGACCCAACCTGTTAAAAGTTACATAAAACTTTATATCCAATTTGTCCATATTTTGTATTTATAGTTAAAACTAATGTCACGGGTCTCTATTGACGACGAACCTGGACACACGTCAACACAGAGTATCCGTCGAGAATCATAACAACCCAAAGAAAAAAATCTTGGCACATAAAACTCAAACCTTGAGCCAGTTTCTTGTCTGGTGTGGACGCGCGAGCAAATCTCCCCAGATCACGTTGTGAAGTTAATATTAATCCTATCGTGCGTCCGTGATTCGTATCGCGGAGTCGACGAGTTACCATGAGTTGAGTAGGCTCCTTGTCTAGTTCAACGAGTGAGAATTAAAACCGTGTGTGGTTCTTTGAGTAGGCTCCACACTGCGAGGCTGTGTTCGCGGACCCCCTCGCCCACGCGGCTGTGCTCGTGCAGACGTACACGACACGTGGTGTAGACTTCCGGATACCGCTCGTGCGTATAACGCGTGAGACACGGGTTCGGAAGGTCAAGGGTTCGAATATAGTCACCGAAAATATTGACAGAAAGTTTTTTCGAAGTTGTTATTTGCTGGGATTGAGTCTTCTTAAAACAGTCACCTTTGAAAGTGACAAAAGAGGCAGGCAAATAGTTCCTTAACGGAAAACAAAAAATATACAAATCTTATTCCTATGCTATTTTATAAATTAAGTTATTTGATTCGTTAATTTAATATAAAGGGGTGTTTTTTTTTTCGGGGAATCTCCGGTCGCAGTATTTGAGAACTACACCAGGTGTTGAGGGAGAGATAGAAAATGAGGGTCAAAATAATTTTTAGGCCTATATATTATGCTCAGATTGATAATTGATACTGTAGAATTTCATTCCCCCCCCCCCCCCCCCTATTTGGAGTGGGATCTGCTCTATTGCACTCAAACTTAAGCGTTATGTATCATTTTTACTAAACTATATCAAAATTGCGCAATAGTACTTTTAAAAGAAACAAATGGAATCAATTCATAAAATGTATTAAAATGTCACTTTCAGACAAAATATTTGTATACGTATTTTTGGCATCAGTTACACTTAAAACGTATTAATATTTATTTTTGAGGGATGTATTTTCCAATATAATAGGAGATGTCAGGAACATCCGAACTTTACAGTTGTCTCTCTATCTCGATGCTTGTTCAGTCTGGGCTGGATGATGTGGAGGTGATGCTATTGTTACTCGCGTAGATATTAGAACATTTAGAGGAGTGAGGAGTGAGGAATGAGGAACGAAGGAATATAAAAGTCGATACGAAAGAAAAGTAATTTTGAAGATGAAATACAATGGGAACCAACATTTGCATACGTGACATAGATAGAGGGATGCCAATGGTTATCGATTATTATTGACCGATATTATTATAAACGATTCGATATCGATCAATGATCAATAACCCTCACCTTTATCATTTAAAAAGTATTATCGATATATCATGGTAATTTTACCTTAATTAATATGGATGATAAGAAATAGGATAAAAGTTGACACACAATATTTATTTTTCTGTTTTTTCATAAAGTATGAAGCCAATAATGCCGATTAATCGCCTATCGATCAATAACGGTTGACAGAAAAAGAAGTTGGAATGTTGGATGGCTGAGAAATATTGTTCTATTCCCTCAGGGTAAAGTTGGAAATAAAATCGATTACAGTAATAATTTATAGGTCAAAATAATTGCATATAATAATAAATTGTCTATAATATATTCAGTGCAAGTGTTTACTCTGGAGTGAGGCATAAATATAAATCAAAGTCAATCCCGAGTTGTTCAAAGAATGTGTATACCACCAGTTTCAAACCTATTATACGTATTTGCATGTGATGCACAGAGCTCGCCTTGTGTAATACATCACACAGCCATATATCTTCACAATTCACAGTACATGCACAGCTGACGTTGAATGATGAAGCGCTATCTATAGCAAAGGTCTCTGTTTAATTCATTACAAGTTGATTGCAGCCTGTTGATACTTGAACGCACTCGGATAAATCAATCTGCTGCGGTTTTAAATTGAAACGTATTTCTACAATAATATCACCTTACTGAGGGTTAGAAGCCACGCTCGATGCGTTGAACGTGTTATACAGCACGTATCAGGGTCTCACTCCAACACGAACTTGTAGCAACTATTAGGTCGGCGGGATATTTCGGTATTTATCACAGTAGCACGTACTTGGATGTGTGTGTTGATTGATTTGAATGTCTTTAGGTCGTTCACATCGTCTGTACGTGCGCAAATATACGTTGTTCGATGTATGAGTGACGTGTAACTTTCGTAAGCTAAAAATGAAATATTTTCCCACAGTTAGGATCGATTCATAAAAGGAAGCATGAAAAGTCAGTAGTAAACACACAATAGTTAATCTATTATTAAATTGACAAATACATTAAATATATATGCGTTTATATTGTATACACATAAAGTAAAAATTACAGATTTTCAGTGGAGCCATTTGAAAACCATTAAAATAAATAGAATAAATACATTCTTATTATTTTAGAGTCTACCCACTCTCACAGATCTGATTTTCAAAGAAGGACATTACATTCAAAGCCGGCTAAGCCAACCCTGCAGGCCATGACTGTGTGCTCCATTGCTCTAAAGTGAGGCTTACCAATTTTAATTTGCACATTACCATTGGAAATTTCGGTGGATTTAATTCCATACCTTTGGAATCAGGAATTAATATAAATAATCACTCAAAATAATTCTTCGTCTACTCGCACAGTTGTAACTATCATTATTTACAAAATTATCCGGAAAATCGAATTCAATAGACTTTTTAACTATTCGCTTTTACTCGTCGAAGCATATTACCCGAAATCATGTGTGTTTCTTTTTCTAATATGTATAATTACTTTCGAAGGACCAACATTAATATTATTACTTTTAACATATTTTAAATGTATACAATTCGTTTTTATGAAGGAATATACGACAATGTAAAATATGTTTTCTAAAAAGGAAGCTCAAGATTTCAAAGATAAGATTGTTTTTGAATAAAGTTTTGTAAGCATAACATTATATTTGAATAAAGTACATACACCTTAGGGGATAAAACATAAAGTTCTATCTATAAAGTAAGTCCGCACACTCGTGCAAGTATATATTGTGAAGTGAGCAGAAGTTTTGCATATTCGTTGTGATGTGAGGGGAATCAAACCCAGATCATATAAACTCTCCCAACTGAATTATTCTGCCTCATTCCAGGGATTTACACAGTAAATCACAATATACACCGAGTGCCTTGAAGAGCAGCTGATGTCTAATGGAGTAACTAGGAACAGCCTTCACGCACGGTTCACGGTCTCTGTCCATTCCCAGCGCCACATAAATACTAGTGTGTCAACCTAAACTGCTTTGTTGAGTTTACAGCAATTAAGAATTTGCATGTAAATATTGGTATTATTTAGATTGAGCAATATGTCGTCTGGTGATTATTATAATTGTAGTTGATTGCCCACTCTCCGGGGATAAAATTATGTATGAGGGTATGGAAAGTTGGAATGAAATTCTACAGTGATGATTACAGATAAACACTTTTCGTTACACTTATAGGTGGAAGACAAAGGTTTGATGAAAGAAGAAAAAATCATGACTCAAGATTTAGTTTTGCGCTCATCTCGCGGTTTCCAGTTGTGTCAAAAATGTTTATATCATGGATGATATTTAGGTTATGCCCCCCCCCCCCCAAAAAAAAAAAATTAACAAAACACAAAACCAAACAATGTTGTTGCCGTTATATTAAAGTTTCTCTTCAGCCAATTAATTCCTGGGCCATTTTTCTACGTGTTTCGATGCATCGGTAATAGGGCGATACAAGAGCCTGTGGTAAACTTTAAAATATTTTCCTCTTTTTCCCCCACTTTCATCACAAAATTTCTAACAATAACAATTTGTTATCGTTGAATTGTTACTTGCATGTTATTGGTGTTATAATTTTTATATTTATCTCTGTATGCCTTATATTAATACATAGTATAGGTCATTTGGCTTTAAAAAAAGAGTGGGCCTTCTTGCCCAATCGTCCGAGAACAGAACAATTAAATACAAACTAACTAAATAAATACCTCTTCGCCGTCTCAGCGGTGACTCTTGTTGGTAAACACCTAGTCCTCTGAGCTGATTGTATGGTAATTACTAGCCGCGCCAAATGTATTCTAATCCCAGGTCTCGAGTGACGTCACCAGCCCTAAATCTTCAAGCACGACAAACTTGGACAATTATAAATGAGTTATAAAGTGCACGGCCAAGGTTAATGGATGTTAAGGAGGTTGCCATACCGTGACCTCGGATCTACATTATAACCATACAACAGAATTGACCCAGGATACAAATAAATTTCTATTTTTATTCTGCAGGATCACTCCATGGGTTGCTGGAGCAATTAAATCTGTATGTAACGCCCCCTATTCATAAAATAAACCGTTACACAAGTTTATTTTTATGCATTATTTATTTATGTTGTTTATACCTTGTTGTTTTTACATTTTTAACAAGAAAAGGCGTCGAACGCTAGCAAATATTTTGCTAAAACATGATATCTTTGTGGAAGTTCTAGTGCCCGCGAAGAGCCTTGACCTAAATTACGTGAAACATAACATGGCACTTGTAGTTGGTTCTCCCATAAGTACTCCTTACACATAGGAGGGTAAATGACTTACTGGGCCATCTTTGAGGGCGGGCGTGACAGGTTCCCGTTCCATGGGTTAACAACCCGAAAATGAAAGCACGTCGGCCGACACTATATTAGTTAAATTATATATTGTGTAAACTATATATTATTATTAATGTAGCAAATTATCCCAGAACGTATATTTTTTTTATTTTCTGACGCTATTCTTAGGCTCTTCAAGACGGTAATTGGTGAAGGACGATTACAAAAACGCATGCCTTATGCGGGGTTCGAACCCACGTCTTCGTAAAGCAGTATGCTTCGAGCTAGCGCCCTAATCGTATGTGCCTCCTCGGACGGCAATATAAGCTTCAATGAGGTTGAATATTATGTTCATGACAAGTTGACCGTAGGCAAAGCCACCTACTAAATAACACATTTTTGGGCTTACTGCGCCCTTTGCAATAATATGCATATCAAATCGGATATCTAGTAACAAGCGGGGGTATGAGGGTGTCCAAAATAAGGAGCACAGCTTTTAATCAACATATTGTCGAAGAAGAGCACACACTTGATGGAGGTGCCGAGTAAACAAAATATCCCATTCAAAAATGTTAACCCGGGCCTCTGACCACATGGTCACTAAGTCCCCCCTTGTTGATGGACAGTGTCGTCAAAAGACGCGTGTCAATTGGAGGTCGTGTAAATTGTAAATTCTCTGTCGTTTCTAAGGCTGCTCATCTATTGGTAGGGCCTACCTTTACTCTACAAGGTATATAGTTTCTCAGCCTCCTTCAAGTAATACGATTATTTATATAGGGAATGAGCATGATACCGTACCTTGGCTGTAGCATATCTTAGTCGAAAGCGGATACAGTTGCTGGACCATGACAGAAAGAAAGAAAGGGCACAGATAGCCTTCAACCTGAAGAGATGAACGCCGTTAATACATTCGCGTGTAGCCGGTTGATCTGTACATTTAGTCCGGATTCATTTCAAAAGGATATGGATTCGATTCCAGCTAGACTTGGTATATAATTCTTCAATTTTCTTCTACATGCTCTATTTTTAGTTCGTAAATTATTTTCTAAATGTCATGAATTTTGTTATGACCTGTATTGTAACTTTAAGCCTTCTGCACTATAGAATAGTCACTTAATTTACTTTACTTTAGTCTAGCTTAAGTTAACTAGCAGAACAATATTATGTCTTAGTAAAGAAGTTTTCTTATTACTATATTATATATTGCACTTGTAGGACTACGGTTCCGTTGTCAATAAAGATAAATTATTATTTTTATTATTTGTTCTACATCAATATTATTTTTAAACATTCTGTCATTGTGATCCGAATATATATATATCTTCATTTACTGTTGGGTTTTATTTAATTTTTTTAATTTTGTACATTGTAATAATCTAGATCCATGTGGTCACCCAGCAGTGGTTGGTCATCCATATGGTCACCCAACAGTGGCTGGTCATTCATTTGGTCACCCAACTGTGGTTAGTCAGCAGACAAATAAATTGGATTTCTCTATTTTCTGTTACATTTTTTAAAATTTTTTTAACGTTTAGTGGACACTACTTATTAGTTTTACAAAATTAAAATGTCCTAGCCATCACTAAGTTACTTCATAATGTAGGCTACACAACTTAAAATCGGTGCAATTCAACTTGACTTTGTAACTAATATCATCGAAGAATATGACATAATAATTCAGCTGGCAATTAAAAATAAATTTTAGTATAATTATTTACGTATTTTTATAACTTTTCCAGACGTCAACGAATAGTTCCTTCAACCTACAAATATCATTTTGGTCTGTTCAAGTTTATAGAAAGATGACAGAGGACAGACAACAATTATTAATGACGACAAAGCCATGGTTATAACCTTGGTTGTCAGTCTGCAGCTAATTTTGATTACTAGGCAAATTGAAATTACTACTGTCACATTGAAACTTAGACAAATGATTGCGATTTCTTCAATTGTCTAGTCTAGCGCAATGAGAATAAATGCAGATTTATTATCTTCCCAACACTCACTTCCCAAAACTTATTTAACGGTGAGTCATAAGGGCCTCACTGGAGCTCACCTCAGAAAACAAGATTTACATATTGTCAAAACCATCTTGTTTTGAAGGAAGAAACTGTGATCTTGTACTTGTATATTCTACAATTGAGATTACCCTCTTTGTAGTTAAATCGATCTTTAAATTGATCAAATTCGTAAACTGCTGTTATAGTTAAGTTGCCACTGCACAAATACACTGTTTTGTCGAAAACTAATCAACAATGCAAACGTTTCGTTTGGTTTAAATCAAACTTATAACTAGATTCGATTCGTAAATTTCTGTTCCTTCACAAATATAAAATTTTGTACTAGGCAATAACTGTACAGTTTGAGAAATTCGGTGATATCTGTATTAGTTATAAGTTTTACAATTCATTCATAAATACATTTTTTGGTGGGAAATATGTCAACATATTTGGTATTTTTTATTCTACGAGTCTAAGATTATGAATAGTCTCTCAACCTCCTTCGAGCAACACGATTATTTGTGTATGGAATTAACATGATACCGCTTGGTCGCTTATTTGGTTTAATGTCCCCCACTGAATAACAGTTACATGACTCAGTGGGTAGACTCTAAATACGAATTTATTTTTATTTTTTAACAGTGCTATTGCGAATGGCGTTCCATGTATAAAGTGCAGCACTATGTTTAATTGAGAGTTCTATCAGTTTCCACTTGAAATATCAGTCAAGTTGCTCATTTCCCTGATAAAATTAGCAAATTTCTGGTCGGTTAAGATGTAAAATGTTGTTCGCAAAGCTAACATTTTGTCGGAAATCCGTCAACAGAGTGGAATTAGAATGTGCGGGGCGATGACCAGTCTCAGGGCCGAGCAGTGCACAGCCCGCTGTATTTGTACATGAATCAACATTATATGACAAGAACAACGTCACATATCCCTTGACTTACCAAGAAACCCGCAACAAGGCAAACGGCTTTTGATTAGGAATTTCCGTCCCTGCATGTTCAGTTGATGCCTCATTTCTCAAAACAACCTTCTATATATAAGTATAATATACTAGTTTCCCTCGCACTTTTCTCGCTACATCGATTTCAAGTAGGATGTGGTTTTGATTAAATTTATCTTGCTTAAAAAAAACTGACCATTTCTGTGTATCCTTGAATGAGCCGCTATTTGGGCTGGCTGCGCGCATGGTGTAACCGATATTCTAGCCGTAGACCCATTGAGGATGGGAGGCGAGTCATCTGGTTAGTGTCTTCGGAGGAAAAACATCGTTTCAAGTTCTTCATTCGTGTAACGCAGAACTCATTACTTCTACGTATCTGCGTAGAACTTTGAGAGAAGATAGCCACCCACTACTCCTTAGATAATGAGCTTGATGATAAAATATATTATATATTATTTCATTTTATCCGTAAATCAGAAGCATGATGATAACATTTCTTATAAACTTATTTATATTTTAAAAGTAAAAGGAAGATGACTTAAAACTTACCTAAACTAGGAAAACGCTAAAGTCCCGCCGCGTTGATGGATGAGCGTTTTTGTAAATTTTTAGTTTGCGAAGGACCACTTTTCCTTTGCAAGTGCTTTTTGAATGCATTGTAGGTAATTGTTGTCAAGTTTCTATTGTTACTTGTTAATTGTAATTATAAACTTAAAAAACTCATATTAAAACCTTTATTTCTATGGATTCTGGCTAACTTTTTCAACTTTTTCTTTCAAAAGGTACTACATCACCATAACCTTAATGTCCATGTGAAATATGAACGTTGTAGCCCCACTCGTTTGGTCAGAATCGGACCAAATGTCACGAAAATATCGCACTAAAAATCGAAAAAAATCGTAAAAGTACGATATTCATGAGAAATATTTCTTCGATTGTACCCAAAAACGTGGCACGTCTAAGTTCAGAGATTTCGAAGGTCCCCTTCAATTTTCATCAAGATCGCATATGCCGTTTGGCCGGAATCGTGCGAACAAACAGACAGAAAAAAAAACAAAAAACATTGGAGCTAAATTTTTTGAGGGGTCAGTGAAATTGAAGTCTTCGCTTCGCTCGCTACGCTCATCCAATGAAAGAGGGTCTTGAATAAAAGAGGAAAATACATTTTCTTTGTTTTTGGGGGCAGGACGTAATGTCCCTGTCAGCCATTAAAATATGCAACTTTTGAAACAAAAGTGAAAACACTAAGCAAGGTGCTACACTTACTTTTGAGCGAGTTTTTTTAAAATCGTTTCTAGACATCATTGCCTTCCTCCTCTTTATGAGGAAAAACAATTTTCTGAAATATTGTTCGATGTACGATTTTTTTCGTCCGCAGGTAGAAAACTATTATTTGTACCGTCTGACAAAACAAAATCGTATTAAATAGTACCGTATACAAATTAAAAAATAACTACACAAATAATAAAATAATATTCTCGTATATAACCCGATTTGACGCTTTAATTTTTTCAGATGGCAATGATGAATGATGAATTTACGATGATTATAATGATATTTAGATGCTACACTATAAAGCATATCGATATGCTGATGCATTAGAATGGAACATTAAAATCAAGGATACTATCATACATTTTGATTAAAATCATGGTTCATCAGACAAACGCGTCAACATCCACCGCCACCATTTAAAAATATCATCAGTTTTTTATCAATTGTTTTAAAGAATATCTTGTATGTAGGATGAAATGCATGCTTCTAGATACATAAAAAATGTATCGTTTAGAAATGATATTTGAGAATATTAAAGTTGTAACTGTCCCTAAAAAGTTGTAATGTAACCGATGAGACCCTGTATACAGTTTTAAATTTTCTTCGGAAACCTGCAGAGACAATTTGCCCAAATTCAGGTGAATTACTGAGCACAAGCACACGGCATAAGAATAGTTGAGTTAAAATACTCGAGGCACCATCAGTCAGGATCATCGGATAGTGTAATACATGAGCTACCTCTATCAGTAGCAAGCCCTCCGGCGGTGGTCGAACCCGCACCTCTATCATAGCGCCAAGCCTCGCCCAGCCACCCACGCTCATATCATATCATCCAACAACATCACAAACGATATCCTAAACGTTTTCGTCAACAAACCCAGTAATGATTTGTAATAAAACGTCTCGCCTTCCTTCTCAGTCTGCAAGGTCATCGTGTCGACAACAATAAACACCGTGTTTCTCACTGGCCACTTGTTGCGTCATACTTGATTCGGTGGGCGGGACTTAGTCCAGCTCGTACTTAGTCCGCCTGGTTCTTAGTCCAGCTCATACTTAGTCCTGTCATACCGGGTCTTTAGTCCTATACCTTGTCTTAGTCCAGCCAACGACGTCGGACAGAAACTGTCGTCACCCCTACAGATCTTGCACGTGGATCTTCTAAGATTAAAAAATCATATTTTAAGAGAGTATAGGACATTCGTTTTAGACAAATTGCTGTTCGCTCGGCCGACTGACACCACATGTGTTTGACGTTTTGAACATATGTCACAAATGTGGAAATATAGGGCTCTGCAGACACATTTCCAAATTTTGTTTTTAAATAATTTAGCCTATAAAAAATAATTTAGTTTTCACGAATTTCGATTATGTTAAAAAGTCCAATATTGAACATATTCGTGATTTTTTTCTGGCTAAGACAAAATATTGAAAATCTATGACACAGGGCTGTCCATGTATGCTTTATTGACAACTTTGCCAAGTTTCATATACGTCAGATGCATCTTGTCCGAGCGAATAGCTATGTGCCAACTGCCAAATGTGTCCCATTCCCTCTTAAGGGAATCCCTAGACCCAAATATGATTTCTTAAGAATGCAGTAAAGACGTCTGAAAAGTAAGTAGAATGTAAGAGGGGCTTAATAAAAGAGCGGATTATTTTTTTGAAATTTTTTTGACGGGACATAACCTCAGAATCAACAATTGTATTCAAATTACTGAAATCAGTTGCTCAAGTTCAAAATTGAATTTTTAGCAGCGGTTTTTTGTATATTATTTCTACACTCCTTTATCTACAACCTAAATAAAAGGATTTTTGTATTTATATGGTTTGTTGCGTTGCACAATTTTTTTCGCCTGCCGGTACAATTTCAAATTTTGTACCGTTTAACGGAAAAAATCGTGCAACGCCTGAAATCATATTGAACCAATAATACTTTAGGTTGTAGATAAAGGAGTGGAAAAATAATATACAAAAAACCAGTGCTAAAAATTCAATTTTGAACTTGAGCAACTGATTCCAGTAATTTGAATAATATAATTGTTGATTGTGAGGTTATGTCCAGACAAAAAAAAATCAAAAAAATTATCCGCTCTTTGTTAATCCCCTGTTACATTCTACTTACTTTTCAGACGTCTTTACTGCATTCTTTAGAAATCATACTTGGGTCTAGGGATTCCCCTTAAAATACCAGAAATTATCAATCAATTACTAAAAAAAAATGCATCAATGCGACATAGAATAATAATAACAGCAGTGTACTATTAATATGCTGGGAGTGTTTTAAGGCACAGTAGAGTTGTGTGTAGGTATTATAAACAACGGTGCCCACCCTCGATAGTTATGCCGTGTCGTAAGGTGTCCCATCTCCTGTTTATTAATCGCAATTCTTCCTCACAAAATTGCGTTGAAGCGCCTCCGTTTCAGCAACATACATTAACACTGACTGATGCATATATTTTTAACACTCGAAGAGTGTAGGGTTTTTATGACAATGTTGTAGTGCATAGCAATTTCTCGTACAAGTTTTCTCCCTCTGGGGCCATTGAACCCAGAAACTGCATTTCTATTTACCTATACTCTTGAAACGTAATTACAAAATACGGATTCGACCGCGTTTTTCTATTTTCCAAAATAGGCTACCAAGTCAAAATATAGTGAATGTTTTGAAACCTTTTTTTTTTTAGAAAATCAAAACTATTTTTGCTATTTTTTCTGATCCGGTACACGGTCAATATCGCCCCCTCAAAATAATTTCAAACTTCAATTCGACAAGGCGCACCATTCAACGTAAGGTGTTGTGTTTTTGTGACATTAATTTTCAACTGGTTTTCTAGAGGAAGATTTTTTTAACAATTGTCTTTCTTGCGAATTTTTTCGTTTGGCAGAATATTTTATCGATTTGTACCGCCAAACGAAAAAATTTGCAGGGAAGCCAATTGACGACTTGAATTGTACCCGCCTCCTGACGTCACGAGGCAACATGGCGGAATTAGTTGGTATAATTCCTCATTTCGCAAGTTGACGCCTGCTTCACGGCGCAACACTTATCACGCTCTAACTTTTATTCTATTCATTATTTGGACAATATTTAAATGAATAATATTTAGCAAATATATCATTCTTTGTAATAGCAATTATTTTGATTTTTTTTGACACAGTCGTTATCTTGTTATAACAATGTACGCATCATACATGTGAAAATTATCAATGAATTAAGTTTTCTCAATAATTTTTTTGACAAAAAACTACTGATTGGATTTCGACAAGACCTTTTTTAAAATATGCATCAGACTGTTTAGACAAGAAATAAACTAACTTTTTAGATAGAACGTGCACTGAATGAAACTTTGTAGCATAGAGTAATATGCAGGGTATGTGTTTTTATCTAAAATACTCACTCTTGACGTGCGGATGAGCTGTGAAAAAGTGCACGCTGCATATTACTATTTGCTGTAAATTTTCGTTCAGTGCACTTTCTATCTAGAACGTTAGTATGTATATTTCTTGTCAAAACAGTCTGATGCATTTTTACAAGAATTCTTGTCGAAATACGATCAGTAGTTTTTTGTCAAATTAATTAATGAGAAAACTTAAGTCATTGATAATTTTCACTTGTGTGATGCGTACATTGTTATAGCAAGCTAACGACTTTGTCAAAAAAATCGAAATAATCTCTATCACAAGTAATGATATGTTTGCTAAATATTATTCATTTAAGTATTGTCCAAATAATGAATAGAATAAAAGTTAGACAACGTGATAAGTGATGCGCCGTTCAGCAGGCGCCAACTTGCGAAATGAGGATTTATACCCAATACTAGTCACGTGACGTATCGATCGTTTTAAGCTCCGCCCATTTCGAGTCGTCAATTGTTAAAAAAATCTTTTTTCTCTCAGCCTCTAGCCTCTAAAAAACCTGTTGAAAATTAATGTCAAAAAAACACCAACACTCTACGTTGAATAGTGTGTTTTGGCGAATTGAGGTTTGAAATTATTTTAAAGTTGGCCGTGTACTGAATCAGGAAAAAAAATGTTTTGATTTTCTAAAAGAGCCAGGTTTCAAAGCCATTCACTGTAAATTGACTTGGTGGCATATTTTGGAAAATAGAAAAACGTGGTCGAATAGCCTTAATGCACAATGGTAAAAGTTATGTAAAATCTAAATTAGCACACAAATTTGATTCTCTTCGAGCTCTTACACTTGGACTCTGAGCGGTATGAACTCCTAGTTCATTCTAACTCCTACGTGATCGTCGTCTCCTGCAGTTAGCTGATGAAAATGCCAACACTACCATAAACAATGTGAATATCCCTGCATTTCACAGTTTCACCTCCGTATAAGGGAAAACTACCGAGTCCAGTACGAGCATTATTTCGTTTCTGGGTTGTATACATTAGCCACCAATATCAACAACCTCGCTCCTTTCAACACCGTTTACAATTCGTGCAAGATATTTGCAAGAGTGTCATATTTCCGTGATATTTCGTGATGTGCCCGGGGAATGGTCACGAAACGTCGATCTTGTTCCGATATCTGATTGGAATTCATTGTTCGTTGTGTAAATGACATGTTTTTGAGTAGCCGAGTGGCTTACATAAGAGAAAATACAACAGGAAATGACAGCTAGATGACAAGTATGACTAACTGAAAGATAAAATATAGTTTGTAATGAAATTCATTAGTATCTAGGTGTGGACTTGCAGACGGCGTGGTGCCCACTGGACACAGACGGACCCTTTCACTTTGAGAATACATAGCCGTCGGAGGTGAGAAAGAAAATAAATATTCATGAGTGTACCCGCTCAGTCGGTCAACTGCATAGGATAGACGTTAAATAAATAAATAATAAAAATAAATATAAAATAAAATAAAAAATAAACCCTGTTGGCATAGATAACATCGATAAGAGAACAATGGTCAAGCGGAGTTCGATTTGAAGTAGGAAGTGAACACTATCCACTAAATTTTGTTTACAAAAACCCTATCGTTTCCAAATATTTTAATGTGTAAACATCCCACAGGATATTAACACTTTGTTGTGTCATGTACAGGAAGTTTTATCATGACTGAATTTATTTATTTATTTATTTATTTATTTATTTAACGTCTATCCTATTCAGTTATAAAAACTGATTTACAAAGGAGGACAACTAAATAAATCTAATTACATAGATGCAGACACAACAATGAACTACATCTTAAGTAAATATTTGAAATAGTAATATTACAACAATGCATTAAATATTCAACAAATTTGATAACAAATAAAAAGGATATTAAATGCAATTTATGAATGAATCGAATATATAAAAAAGGGGGTGGGGAATGAAAAGAAAAGAAAAAAGAAAAGAAAAGAAAAAGAAAATAAAAGAAAAAAAGAAAGAAAAGAAAAAAGAAGAAGAAAAAATAAAAACATAAAAAAAAATCGTAACAATGTTTATAAGGGAATATGATACAATTGATTACATTTGTTATCATCTATTCAAATAACCATTCAGGATTATGACGGAACTTATCAAACATCGCATGCCTCATTAAATAGACTTTTAAATTTGGTTAGGGCTTATACCATCACCGGAGGTTGTAGTTAAGGTTATTGTAATTTTAAACTTATTTTATCAAATCAATAATATGATTATAATTTTTTATTGCTCGCTTTTCAATATACCTAATTAATTTGAGTTAATCGGTTAGAACAGGTTATTTGTGTTTAATCCTTTTTGTTTTTTCCTTCTACCATTGCAAACTTTACAATGTTGTTATTCCGTTGTGCAAAACAAAATTTGGCTGAATATGTGGCTAAAATTAAATCAAACATAATAGAATCCGTAATTTTTCTTTAAAATAATCACAAAGTTTACTTTCTAAATTGTCGTTATTAATTTTATGTTTTTTTTTAAATTTGCCGAATATGTGAAAACTGAAAATAAGTGCGTTGTCACAAGGAAGATTAGGTTGTCCGAGGTAAGAAGTTATTCCAGACAAAACTGGACCTCAATCTAAGATGTGTTATAGTTTTCGGTATTTGTTACTCTACTTTGTAAACATGGAGTAGACAGAGGTGAGTATTTCATGCTTCTACAGGAGCCACGAAGTTTGGTTTTTGAGTAGTCTGCGCGGCCGTCTTATCTGAGCATCGTGGCCGCAGCTCTCGGGCCTTACACGGGCATACGAGTCTCCCGGCCGACTGTGTTCAATGCACACTCTTCACGTATAGATTCGGGCCGCGGACGCGGGCAGTGTTTCACAGACACAAGTTCACTATATATTTTAAAAAAAAATATATATTTTTTTAGCCAAACACCCGTGTATTCTTGCTGGCAGTGGAGATATCATGAGAAATTATTTTCTTGGCTGTGTTCATGCTTCCGATACAGAGGTCCCTGTTCGCTGATGGGTGACATGACTTGGTGCGACCATCTTCAGGTTTAAACGAGTAACAAGACAAATTAGATAGTTGAGGAGGATTTTTTGTACTAAGTGACAGCGACAGTGAGGGTGACAACCTTAGTAACAAGCAGCATATTAGCAACAATTACACATTTAAAATTTTTAATGCCGTCTGCCAATGTTTCCTTAACGTAATAATCAACAACATTCGTAAATGTAAGTAATTAGTAATTACTATTTTATTTGGTCTGATGAAAATTCGAAGTGTCTGTTCTCACTTCTCTCTTATTCTTCTCACTAAAGTTGTCGTTGTTGATCGACTATTGTCACTAACGTTGTCACTGTCACTGTCACTGTCACTGTCACTGTCACTGTCACTGTCACTGTCACTGTCACTGTCACTGTCACTGTCGCTGTCGCTGTCGCTGTCACTGTCGCTGTCGCTGTCACTGTCACTGTCGCTGTCACTGTCACTGTCACTGTCGCTGTCGCTGTCGCTGTCACTGTCGCTGTCGCTGTCGCTGTCACTGTCACTGTCGCTGTCGCTGTCACTGTCGCTGTCGCTGTCACGTTTAGTGAATAATAGACCCCCAGCCCCAGGCCTGAGTACTAAATTCAATCATTCACGTATATGACTAAGGAAAAACTAATACCCCAGTCATGGTTGTCGTTGGCTGGTATTGAACTTGCGAAATCCCATTTGTGGTTCACAAGTAACAATTTGAGTCCTTGAAAGAAAACCCAGTCAGTAATCATTGGTGTGACTGTGAGCTAATTGAAAGAGAACGCCCAAGGGATATTCTTGATATAAGGGCACTCGGCAATATTCGTCTAATACCGAGTAACACCTTGGGGTTATCTTTCCGTCAACATAGCTGGATGCTGGGAGTGAACTAACGACTTTCCGAATATGTCTCGCGAGTGTTAACGCTACCGCTATCGGTGTTTTGATTTGATTTGTTTCGATTTCGTCGGGGTCTACAGGGTTGGCCTGGTCGCTTTGGTTTACTGTCCCCCACTGAAAATCAGTTATATGACTGAATTGGTAGACTCCTAGACTCTAAATACGAATTTATTTATTTATTAATTTATAGTATTGGTGACATTAGTAGTGATGGTGGTGGTGGTGGTGGAAGTGGTTGAAATAGTAGGGTTGGTGTTGGTTGTTGCTAGAGGTGCGTGTATATATAGCATTTTCAAGTGTCATTTTATAGCGTTTTGTAGCATTTTTTTGGCTTATTTCAAAATCTTGTGTAGGAACTGTTTTAGATTTTTAATTTGAAATTTGGTCATCAAGGTTAAATTAATATTAACTGAATAAAGATGTGTATAAACAAATTATTGATGCTATGGGAAATAAAATAAAATAAGACTTGAAAACCTTAGTTTTTAGTGAAAAATAGCGCTTTGTAGCATCTATTCACAAAACGCTAACACGTACATCTAGTTGTTGTGCTTATGGTGATGGTGATAGGGATGATTGTGGTTAGTTCTTCGTACTGGTCACAGTCGTGGTGATTAATTGTGGTGGTGACAGCGATGTTGTTGATATCGGGAATGGTGTACGTTGTAATGTTTTTAGTGACAATAGTTTCGGCGATAGTGAAATTGTTGCTAGTGATCTTTGTGGTAGAAGTAGGGGTGTAACATTGTTTGCGGTGTTGGGGTGAGTGAATGGTTCATGGTTGAGGTGGTGATATCAATCTCCGCGCGTCCAGCGGATGACGTTCCTTCAGGTTCATTAGCGCCGTATTGTGCGGCTCGATATGAGCGGCGAGCGCGTGTGGGATGTGGCGAGAATTAATGATGCTCTGCCCATTTAGGGGTGGGACAACAACGCTCGCCCGTAAACAACTTCTCGTGTTTGCCACACAATGGGCTAAACTATCTTTTCAGGGCTATAAACTACACACACAACAATAACAATAAATAAAGGTAAACTAATTTAAAAGACAAACTACTTTCCGCTCGAGATTTATTTCGAACACGTTGTCAGTGTTTTCGACGCTCGCACCTTCTCTAACATCTTCCATTAACTAAACATAATTATATTCATGTGTAAAGCGTATGTTTAAGATAACATATTGGCCGAACATATTAACATATTTTATAAATGGAAATCACCTTGCTTATTAAGTTTGCCGCTATTTACCACACCATAATATATCAACGTTTCAATGAAATACAATATTTATCATTCTCAATAATGGGACATAAACTGCAAACGTCAATAATGCTACAACGCTAAATAATAGTAAATATATGTGGTTGATGGCAAATGTGTAAAAATCTGTTCCGGTGGGTCTCAAACCCAGTAACTCCTGCTCTACGTACACACACGACGTGTGTTCGTACTCAGACGGGGCAAATTTATTACGAAAATCAATCAATTATCAAGTCCTTTCAGCTGACTTAGGCTATGCTTGAACATATTGTATTACATACATATTTCTAAACTTATTATGCACTTCACGGTTGTATATCATTACACTACTTTTGTTATTGTTGATATTGACAATAAAAACTAATATTGATACTGGAAATTATTTATTAAAAAATTACAATTTTTCAAATGTCCATCCTAGTTTTAGTTTCTGCATGGTTTCCTAATATTTTTATATATACATATAATATCTACAACGGTGTCGTCCTCCTTACCTTCCGTGTTCCCTGATCCCGCCGATCCCCCAACCACGATCATCACGATCATCCACGATCTCACCAACCTCGACAATTTAATTCTACTTAAAAATCCACTCAGGTCCATCTCTGATTATCTCTAAATACATTCCATTATGTAAATGAGTCTCTATCAAGACATTCGTGCACAATGCGACACTCGGCTAAAAAACACACCATTTAAATCCGTCCGTCCCGATCCTCGGAGCGGCGCAACGTAGTAAACAAACAGGTTTGAGTACGATAGATAAATCTGTGAGGGACGCTACGTACGTCTCGAGCGTCGTCACAACACTAGCCGACTGACAGAGAGCGCGGGTCTTCACTACTCGCTCGTCGTCTTAGGCTTGGTCGCGTGGCGGAGCGCGTGGGAATAGCACTCAATGAATGAGGGAGAGGCACCGTAGGTACTGACGTCATGCGAAGAGTCGGACAAGATTGATGGAAGAATCACAAAACCTAGGATACTGGAGGATAGGGAGCGAAGGTACTTAAGAAATAGATTGTCGGAGAATATATAAATAACACCTTATCAACAGGACTCTCCCTACAGGACCCTCTCGAACTCTCTAGGACTCTCAAAATCTCCAGGAGACCACGACTATAATATAGAACTCTCTATGACCTTTAAAACTCCTCAATTATTTAAAACTCTCTAGGACTCTCTCGAACTCTCTAGATTCAAGAACTCTTTATGACTCTCTACTTTCTAGAACTCTCTAGGACGAGTGACGAGTCTTGGCCAAGATCAAGTAAATCACAAGCATGGGTACTATATGCGGTAGTACACAAATGTCAAATACTGAACTCAAATATTTTTTTATTTCGGACTCTTTAGAACAATACTCTCTCAAACTCTCTAGGACTCTCTCTCTCTCTCTCCTCTCTCTCTCTCTCTCTCTCTCTCTCTCTCTCTCTCTCTCCTCTCTCTAGGACTCTTTAAATTGTTCTAGGACTCTTTAGAACTCTCTAAGACTTTATCGATTTCTATAGATTCAAGAACTCTTTAGGACTCCCTACTTTCTAGGACGAGTGACGAGTTTGGCCAAGATTGATCGAGTAAATCACAACAATGGGTACTAAATGCGAGAGTACCCGAAATACGGAGTAAATCTACTTAAAATATATTATCAATGAACACACAAATTTAGTTTTTTATTTAAGACTCTTTAGAACTCTCTGGAACTCTCTAAAACTCTCTGGGTCTTAAAGATTCTCTAGAACTCTATAGGACTCTCTAGGACTCTTTAGACTCTTTAGAACTCTCTAGAACTCACTTTAACTCTCTCAAACTCTCTAGGACAACGCTCTAGGACTCTTTAAAACTAACTGTAACTAACTGTAACTCTCTAGGTATCTAAGATTCTCTTGAACTCCATAGTACTCTTAAGAACTCTCTGTAACTCACTAGAACTCTCTCAAACTCTCTAGGAGACTCATAACCTATTAATTCTTTAAACTCTTTTAAACTCTCTAGGACTCTTTAGGAATTGAAAAACTGAACAAATTGAAACTGAAAAAATAAATAAATCAATCAATCAATCAATCTAAAGACAAACGAATGGAAAAAATTGCCAACACCGATCGGCGTTATCTCGCGTTCTAATCAACCGATTTCTTTGAACTTTGTACCATCAGAGCAAGAACTGATAGTCCACGAGCAACAGAAATATGGAATTGAGTCCTACTAGCAGCTCCTGGGCGTTCCTTGCTAGCTGCCCGAACACTCGTCCAGTTAGTGACCTGAAGAGGGTCAGTCCGGGTAAATTAGTGTGTACCTTATTCACCGGCCATTTCTGTGAAAAGCTTGTGTGATCACTGGTTTTACCACGACTTGTTCCTAAATCGTATATCATCTCTATCCCCGCGTCATCAGGATGACTGCTACGGGCTGAACGTGACGGAACGTGGCGCGCGTGTCCTGTGTAGTGACGCACGGGCCTGATCAGCAGAGGAGTATCACGTTACATAGATGCCCTCGTGTTGACACGATACCGTCGCTTTCTCTGCTTGAGAGAAGCTTCTCCCCGTGGGAAACCTGATAGGGGCATCTTGACCCTCTTCGGGTACCTACACCGAGATGAGTGGTTGGCGAGGAATGTCCAGGATCATGGTATTCATAGTTTGAGTGAGAAAAGTATTGATTATAAAACTTTCAGTAAGGATTTCCAGTGGTCGGAATCAGAACCCCGAATTCATTCGCAAACGCTGGTCCACATCTAGCAGTTATACACTCAAATCGGAGATCTTCGTTAATTTTTTAAATCGTGTCCAGTTTTGAATAGCATGAGAACATGGAGCACAAATGAACATTTTAAATTAGTTTTTTTTACTCGAAGAAAAACACAACTGAGTCTGAAGTGAAAAACGGGCCATGTATGAGAAATAAGAATTTAGCTATTTGATAGAGGTTGGAAACATAGTGAAACTATGGTGATTTGCCTACATGTAATTTGAAAAGTATGGAAGTACTTACTGCACAGACGCATTTGTAACTCACCCTCCCCCCAAGCCTATGGGACTCAAACTTACGTACACGCTTCGGCCCATAAGCGTCAGTTCTTCACCTCAACTTTTAAACATATTAGAACATACTTCAATCAATTACCATGCAAAGTTGATTACTATGATATCTTTTACAGAGGGAAACCTGTTATAGGGTGCAATATCTGTCCCTCTTCAGGCGTATTAACTAGGTACATTGTGAAGATAGCTCCGAGGACTGTTTGAGAGGACCCTTGCATTCGCATTAATGACTGCGGAAAATCCTCCTTTGTAAATCAGTTTTTATAACTGAATAGGATAGACGTTAAATAAATAATTTAAATAAATAAATAAATAAAATCTCGGAAAAAAACATCAGTCGTCGACCGACGGGATTCGAACCCAGGACCTCCCGCGCTCAGCGCTCGAGACAACTCTGTTGGTTATCGAAAGTGAAGTGTTATATAGGTGCTCTCCTTACATTTATACTACACACATCCACGGAAGTCCTAATAGTGTACATTACCGGCTCGCCCCCCACTCTGCTGCTAGGTATAGTAATAATACCACTTACTCCGTGTAAACAGCCGTAACGTTGCGCGTTTACTGATGGTGTGCGCTCAGGCGGTGGCCGAATAAGACAAATTGAAAAGTGGCCAATCATTCGCGTACTCTGATTGATTGATTGGTGGGCTTAACCTCTTCGCCCAAGCAGCGAGGACGATCGAGAAGGTTATTGCGATCTTTTTAATTCGAGGGAGGGTGTACTTCAGGCATCCGGGCGATGTACCAGCTAAACTCGCGTTTATCACGAGAAGTCAACGCTCTCTTAATACATTATCTACAAATCTGTTATTATTCACATTTATTTCGAACACATTGATAAAGTTTAAGAATATCCAGTAATTAAAATTAAATTTGTAACCGTTAGAGGTAGCTTCCTCTCTAGTTCAATTGTCGGACCATGTCATGTCATCAGCCTCAATATGATGATGATGATGATGATTTCTGTTGCTTTACGTCTATCAATGCAAATGGCATATTCGGCGATTTGATGGTGATTGATGATGTGGGCTAATTACAAAGCATGCCTATGACGGGAAGGTTATTGCATTTTTAATTCGACTAAGATATTTTATTTGGGATTACAGAACTCGCGTTATCACGAGAAGTCACGCTATTAAAATAATCTTCAACTGTATTATTCACATTGTTTTGAACCATTGATAAAGTTTAATTCCTAAGAAGTCAATTTCTTCACCGTTAACCTGACAGCTACTTAGTTCATTGCAAATGTAGCATCGAGCCTAAATGATGACATTATCTTGATGCATCGATCTTTAATATCATTTTAATCTACTTATCCTTGCGAAACATTGGGTTACATGGTGGAATGATAAAAATTAACAAAAATCTTGCTTAAGAATATAACATTGAAAATATTCTTATAATGATATTACATTTAGTATTACATCAAACGCAATGCATAAGATCAATAAATAACACAACAGGTTGATAATGTTACCAGAATTTTTTTGGGAGGTCCGTCAACTACCCGCCGCAATATCCTAAAAATGTCATACATGCTAGATCGTCTCATAAAACGTAAAACTTCACAACCTCATTTTAGTCCATTTCAATAGCTAGTTGGAAGGGTACGTTAGGTAAACGAAGTTACCCTACAGCTGGCACCTCTACGAAAAAGTGAAAATTATATTTAATATTTACCTTATATATCACCCCCCCCCCCCCTCCCCAAACTATCCTCACACCACCTAACTGAAGAGACAAGTTGCCGACGGCAAATTAATTCAATTTGAAATCAAGAGTAAGCGTAGACTAAAACATAATATATTTGTACATATATACAAATGATACATTTTAAAAGATTGTTCAGTATAAACACATGAATTGTGTGTTTTCAACTTTCAATTATCTATGTCTTATTTTGTAGTCACCTTTATGTTATAAATACATACGAATACGCGACACATAAGATATAGCTTTGTTTAAGTAAATAGTGAGTCTAAAACGTCGTCTTATATATTCTGTAGTAATAGTATAGTAATATTGTCCTCGATTGTAGATAACTTTTCTAACTGAATAGGATAGACATTAAACAAAGAAACAAACAGTATCATGAAACTGCAGTGTTGTAAACAGGTAATACATTATGTAATGCAGTGTTTAGACGCCAACATTGTTATGACACCTATTTGATACCGTTTCTTGACGACTGTTTTTTACCACGTTTGCAGCAATCAGATGTTGATAAGTTGTAGAGTGTTATCAACAAGTTGTTGACAATTCTGAACCGGAAGCTACCAGTTCAATATAGAACCATAATAACAACACAAACACACAATTAACTCACAAACGATACCGTTCAAATAAATAAATGAGATGATGAAGATATGGCTTGTTGATTGAGTGACCATTGGTCAAGACGAAGTGACGCAATGAATGACTCATTCACTCGCGGGTATTTCCATAACAAGTTTTAAAAACCTCATTAGGTATTTTAATAGTTAATTTTGATCAGCACAAAAAATGGTCTAAATCTGTTGATCCGTCTGGTTTCTATAGACGGCCGAGAGACTAGACAAAAACACAGTGACTGACGGAGACCTTGCTCAACTGTTGTTCTCTTAATCAAGGTCGTTTGTGTAAGCCGCTCTAGACGTCCCATTAGATATGCATCCTTCAAATACACCCAACATGTAAAAGATACGATTTGAAAAATATGTATGATTTGAGTGCCAGATTTTTAATAGAAACAATATTTGTACATAAAAAGGAATATTATCATATTTTTTAAAGCTGTTCTAGACGTTTCATTGAACATGCATACACCTTATAAAAGATTTGTTTTGAATAATATTTTATTTATTTCTCGATTTGGTTAGTCGGGAAACACTCCCGTAGGTGGAATTATTATTATTTACTACAATTCAGGAATTAAAAAAGTCCGCCCCAACGTACGTTCGAATCCCGGTTGGGGCGGACTTTTTTAATTTCTGTATTGTAGTAAATAATAATATTTTATCTGTTTTGCAGTGTCAGATTTATTTTGAGAAACAATATCTAATCAGAATAAAGAATATAATTGGATGAGCGAAGCGAAGACTTAAATTTCACTGACCACCCCAAAAAAATTAGCTCCGGTGTTTTTTTTCTGTCTGTTTGTTCCCTCTCTTCCGGGCAAACGGCAAATATTCGATCTTGATGAAAATTGGAGAAGACTTTTAAAATTTCTGAACCTAGACCTGTCACGTTTTTGGGTACCATCGAAGAAATATTTCTCGTGAATATCGTACTATTACGATTTTTTTCGATTTTTAATGCGATATTTTCGTGATATTTAGATCGAATCCAAGCAATCGGCTACTCCGATCTCGATAAAACTTTATGGGAACGTTTGAAATCTCTGAAATTTGATGTGTTTTGATTTTGGGGACAATCGAAGAAATATTTCTCAAAGAAATCGTGCTTTTACGGAATTATGACCACACGGGTGGGGCTACAACGTTCATATTTTACATGGGCAATAAGGTAATGGTGATGTACCATCTGAAACAAAAAGTTGTAAAAGTTGTCCAGAATTCATAAAAATAAAGGTATAGCCTAGATGTAATTAACAAGTTACTATAGAAACTTGACAACAATCTCCTACAATGCGTACAAAACGCATACCTATCTTTGGGTCTCGATATTTTTACATTCTTAATTGGTCATATCATATCAATCAATACTACTTTGTAAAAATTATCCTCGTTTAACAAAAATAGTTTTATAATGGAATTTAAAAAAGTAATGAGATCCCACTTATACTAAAACGTAGTAATCATTGGACATAAATATTTTTTAAAAGAGCTCATCCATCAACACGACTGAAAAAGCGTTCGCGAAGCGGCCTAGTATTCTAATTACTGTTGAGTGCCCCAAAACAACACAACTGTGTATCGCAAATTAGTATATCTTATATTATGAATATTCTTACAAGCATATCATTAAAAAAGACGCAAAGTGAAGTTTTGAGTCAAATAATTAAAACAAATAAACTCTTCAAAGAATTGAATGTATATCTCATGAACAAATTCCGGTATGTACTAACACCGAGATAAACAAGATGTTCATAAAGTTTGGGGTAACTTTTTAATATTTAATAATATAAATAAAAAAATATTTAGAAAATAATAAAATCAATTTCAGGTTTAACATTTTCGATGTTGGACTTACAAATACACATTACGTTCACAATCGAATAAAAACGAGCTGGTTTTACCAAGGGTTTATCGAAATACTTTATGTTCTTACAGAATAATTATATTGTTTGTAGTTCTTAAGGCTATTGTAATCAGGGTCAAAAACTTGGAAGTTCATGAAAGTTGGCTAAATGAAAGAGTAGGGTCTACCTTTAATAATACAGCGAAAGAAAAATTTTTTTTTGGTCGGTACATAACCTCACTATCGGCTATTATATGTCGTTTTTTGACAATAGTGTAGCCAGTTATGCTAGTGTAAAATTAAATTTTGTGACCAAAATAAAAAAATCATGACCAATGTATTGTTTTTTCAATAATTTTGTGTGATTAATATATAATAAAAGCTCGGGTATGGGAGTTCCCAAAATAGGGAGCGAAGCTACTGAATCAATGAATTGTCTAAGAAGGTTATTCTGCGTTGATCGCTTTTGGTGGAGGTGCCGGGTTAAGAAATGTTCCCCTTTTAATGAGGGTAGTCCTGCCCACTGACCCCCAGTGACATTAAAACATTCTGTACTATCCTTGTTTAAGGGTGATTTTAACAATAAACATGTGGTTATCAGAGTTTGTGTTTGGATTTAAGCGAGAGACGTGACTCACGCACGGAGGGGCGGATGAACTGGTCCTCTTTATAAAGGGAGGGTGATAGTGGGAGAAATAATTCCCTAGGGATGGTTACACCCGGAATGTCCTTGGGCTGTAATGTTAGAAGAACTCAATATCCAACCAAATACAAAAATTTGTAAAAAAAAAAAAACGGCAGCCAAGCTCTCCTTCAAAAGTCTTCGGCTGTGAATGCTGTGAGATATAGAAGTTGAGCCAAGCTTTTTATTCTTTCTCCCTAGTTTCGCTTTGAAAATAAGTAAGATCATTTCGCCTGTTGACGAGCGCCAAGCCAACGATTTTTGTGGTAAAAAAGTAAAATTTTTAAACTCGAAATCATAAAAAAAATTCTTGGCCATGAACCAAATTCAATGGCCAAGCCATTTTTTTTGCTTGGCTCAACTTCTATATCTCACAGCATTCACAGCCGAAGACTTTTGAAGGAGAGCTTGGCTGCCGTTTTTTTTTTTTTTTTTTTTTACAAATTTTTGTATTTGGTTGGATATTACATCTTTTTGTTGTTCGTTTGCTATCAAGGTGTGAATGATGGACTTTGAATGATTAAATTTGTTAAGTTCAAAGTTGTTTTTTGACATTTTTGGGCCCACGGTCCTCCCAAAGATACCCCTTGTGTTTTAAGCACTAGATATTTATAATGGTTAAGAGCATGTTTAATTTCAAGCTTGTACAAATTACTACGCCTGAGTAATTACGCGTTTTGATTTTGATTTTGATTTTCCCCGGTCCCAATTGCCCGGTTTTGGTTATATGAGGTACATCTGAGTGTGGCCCAATTTCAAAGTTCTAAGATGAACCGTTTTCTCAGTATAGCGTATTATTCATAAGAGTACGGAATTACCTACTTTTGATAATTTTGATTTTCTCCGGTACCCGTTACCCAATTTTGCTTTCCATATTCAAAAGTGATAAAGAATGAGAGATATCAAAATGTATTCCACGTTTGAAACATCTCAGTTGTAGCGTTTTCTTTGAATGGTTCATTTCTTAAAGTTCAGATATGTTTTTTGTCATTTTTGGGCCCATGGTCATCCCAAAATTCAGCCCCTTGTGTTTTGGACGCAAGATATTTATAGTGGGAAATAACATGTTTAATTTCAAGTTTGTACAAATTACCCGCCTTGGTAGTTACGCGTTTTGATATCCAAATTTTGATTTTCTCCTCTCCCTGTTACCCGATTTTGGTTTTGAAAGCAAAAGTTACTGCGTCTGAAGTACATCTAAGTGTGGTCCAAGTTTCATAGTTCTAAGATTTACCGTTTTCTCTGTAGGGTTAATTAATCTCCGCAGAGAACTCCTAGCCAGCCAGCCACCAGCCACACCACCCACCACCCAGCCACCAGCCACCAGCCAGCCGAAAGGAATTTGACGATGTTGAGAGCCTTTTTTAACACAGAACGAGTTGTCGGATCGGGTTGATTTTTTTTTTGGTATGTCATGGACCAACCAGGTCATATACCGAGTTTCAAGATTGTAACTCTTTCGGGGCGGCGTGTGCAGATAGCTGAAAACCCCCCAACTCTGGTAGCTGTATACAGGGCTGGAGTTCGTGTCGCCTAAGCAGTCGCATGCGCTTGTCTGCCGGGCGACGACCGTCGCCCTAGATAATCTACTATTAGAAAACCCTGAATGAACCTTGAGGTTGGATCGCTGGTATCTGGGATCGAATCGAACCTTTTACCCTTCGAGTGAGATGATCATGATGATTCTTATGATCATGATTTTGATCTATTAATGTACTTTATTCGAGACTATGTGTTGTGATAGATGAGGGTGAAGGACGATTACGAAAAACATGCATTATGCGGGATTCGAGCCCACGTCCTCGTAGAGACTCTACAGACCTGCGCCCTAATCGTATGCCACCGCGGACCGCTTGTGGAATCATAGGCTTGCGTGTAAGGGATGTGCTTTATCTTTCGTTGCACAGTACACCCCTAGATTCTCATTACAACCAAGGAAAGTCCTTGTCAGGATGACAGTCGTCGTGAGATTAGCGCCCTTGGTGATTCACGCTTGAAACATTGTGTTGACGTTCCCCCTGTCTTTGAAGTCGTACAACGTGTTACCAGACGAGACAGCCCTATTTATACAACGGCATTGCGCCAACAACTACCATTAAATTCCCAGAAACGAAATTTTAGTCTAGACTCATTTCTTAGGCTATTTTCTAACTGTACGTAAACAACATAAAAAATAGACACTTGGTTGATTTCTGACGACAACAAAGTCGGAGATGTAAACTCTCTCTTTTATGTCCACTCTGTTTGGCCGAGTGGTCGCGTCAACGGTTCATATAAAACTGTTTACTTTGTCACAGGCAAAGATCTTCTTTCTTCTTATTCATCTCAAGTTTGAACGTCTTGAAATAATAATATGAAATGCTTCCAAAAACTTGAAAGCTCAAAGCAACCGCGATTCATTTTACACTAAATTCTTGAGTGGTGAGGAAATTCAAATGTTGGTTCATTTTAGAAATAAGTAAATATAAAAACGTCATCTAGAGTTTGGTTTTAGATTAAATAGACCAACATTGTATGTTACTGACTGATATTAGAGCTTTTGATCGAGATATTTAACCTCTAAAAGTAATAGTATACCTTATCCCACACATAACAAAAACTTGTAAAAATACAGCCAAACCTTACACACTCAAAAGAAATGAGATCTAAAAAAAGTGCCAAGCTCATCTACTTTTCCACATGTGCGCATTCTTAATTCATAAACGTACAGTGTCCCGTAACAACATCCTTGAAAAGCTTGGCAAAATAGAATTTGCAACTATTAATTTAAACGTAATAGTTCATTCAAATTTTTTTTCTAATTAATTTTAACGTAATGTTCATGCAAATTCTATTTTGCCAAGCTTTTCAAGGATGTTGTTACGGGACACTGTACGTTTATGAATTAATAATGCGCAAATGTGGAAAAGTAGATGAGCTTGGCACTTTTTTTTAGATCTAATTTCTTTTGAGTGTGTAAGGTTTGGCTGTATTTTTACAAGTTTTTGTTATGTGTGGGATCTCATTACTTTTTCAAGTTCCATTGTAAAATTATTTGTTAAAATATAATAATTTTATCAAAGTCGATTTAATTGCTATGGTATTACCAATTAACAATAGAATGAAAAAATATAGTGGTACAAAGACTTGCTGTTTGTAAACAATGTAGGATATTATTGTCACGTAACTATAGTTACTTGTTGATTGTTTGCCTGTATAAGGCTTATTTTAAAACCTTTATTTGGAAGCCTTCCAGCAATTTTTCAAATTTTTTTCTTTCAAAGGGAATTACATCACTATTACCTAAATGTCCATGTAAAATATGAACGTTGTAGGCCCACCCGTTTGGTCAGAATCGCTGGGCAATTGAAACTGACGAATTAGATAGTAGCCAGTATTCAGTAGTAACTAACATCCTTAAAGTGATTTTGAGCATGTTTCAAGTCATATTTTCACCAAGAAGGAATGCTCGTACCCCAACCAAATTTGGCATGTGTTGTCGGGTACCTTAAATCCCATCGATTTTGATAGTTTTCAAATTCACATCACGTTTTATGATGGCTGGGTGACACCTCGAAATCACCCCAACTCTGCTTTCTGTTTAAGGTGCCTGAGTGTGTAGCGTACCGCGGCTTGGCTGCGGCGCCCTAACGGGCACCTAGATATTCCATTCCATTCCAGGCACCGGAAATCCTAGCTGTATAGGCTTCCCAAAGACTTATTAAAATCACAAATTCTGAGATTTAGACGTATTCAAAACCCTTTGCCAAGAAACGAAAAACCATTTAAATAAAGTAAAAGTAAATGCATTTACGTTTAGAGTGTACCCACTCCGTTACAAGTACTGATTTTGTGTGCGGGGCATTGTTAAAATTACTGTATTGTTTCTCAATATCCTTAGTCGGGAAACACTCCCGTAGTTCTATTTGATTTTATGGGAAATGAATCCATAATAAAAAAAATCATTCAGATCCACAATACACCAACAATTCAGATGCTATGAAGTAAAGCGTCTCGGTAGCTTAGGGGTAAAGCACCCGAACGGCAATTGGGAGACCGGGGCTCGATACCCCGCTGAAATGGATTTCTGGATTGATTTACATAATATTATAATATTGTTATCTTATGTTGCCCCTTAGAAGGTTTCATAAAACATTGCATTCAATTAATTATTTAATGTTAATGTCACCTTGTATTTATCTGATGTGTCATTATTTTATTTAGGCTGATTTTGTCTTTCCTATGTTTCTTTCAATTCAATTCAAGTGTATTATATTTCTTGCCCTGTAATTTTTGCTTTACACTTATAAAGTGGTTGGAAAATTTAAAACATGCTTAAAGCAAGAATCACCAAGACATAAAATATAACTGGCGTTTCGTTAGAAACGTTTGCAAAATTGTCCAGCATATCCGATTTTGCTCTCCTATACTCATATTAATATTAGTAGTACGAATCTCAATTCCACACTATCAACTTTTTCTATAAACCGTGTTAATAAGTCCCGACGTCAGTGGCGCGAGCGTTAAGCACCCGACTCTGATTCGGGAGGTCGCGGTTTCAAATACCGCCGAGACCGGCAATCCTGACTGATGTTTTTCCCCCGAGGTTTTCCTCAGTCGTTTATGCGAATGCAAGGGATTGAGTCCTTAAACACTCCTCGGACATCCCTTCACAAATTGTCCTATACTCAACATACCTAGTTAGAACTTGAAGAGGGGCGCATAAATTGCACCCTGGGCAGGCTTCCTAAAAAAATTTAAAAACAAAATTATCACGTTCTAGGATTTTATAAATGTATTTCGTAATTTGTGGCGCCTCTGAGGTAAAGTCAAGGCTCGAATACGACGCCAATCTAAATTTGCAACTTTGTTTTGGTGCGAATGCCCGCTGAAGTGTTCCCGTAAATCTCTCCGATGTCTACACAGAGATATCGATCAAGCTCCACTGAGAGTCAACAGAACGCCTCATTGCCCCGGTAATTTCTTCCTCATTGTCTCTACCTCTCGCTTTGTCCCTCACGTCAAGCGTCGAGTCCCCGCGAAGTCGTGCGTAAAATAGCCTCGAGATCGTCTCTAGAGACTACGCATCTTCAGACGGAGTGCGTTCCTGGCGCAATGATGGATTGGCGGGAGAGTTTGGCACTGGATGCCACAACACAACACTGTATAGGCCGAGAGGGAAGTGGCTCAACGCTAGCACGTGAGACTTTTAGTATAATGTTTCGTGGGAATCCTGCTCATGGTGCAATGTATGCCCAGCTAACAATAGCAAAAAAAAACATATATTTGAGTAACAACTATAGGTGGACTCCTGCATTAGCATTAACGACTTCAGTCAGGATTTCCGGTCTTGGCGGGATTTGAACCTGAAACCTATGTTAGAGTTGGATTCGATTTCCTGTGGTAATCCTGACTTCGTCTTGTGAGCCTCATAATAACACACACTTTGAAAGAAGCTCTATATGGTAGAATCTCAACATTTACTTGGGTTACTAACTATAAAAGTACGATTGCCGTGACTGAGGGTTAAGAAAGTTAAAATGGGATCCATACATACTTCTCATTCACACTGTATGCCAGTTACCTAATCGTTGTCATTATTACTTCATTTTTTTTTTAGTTTTCATTTAGTTTTCGTCCATTAATAGTTATTTTGGGCTACTTTTCGTTCATTCGTTGGTGGTGTATTTTTTGTAAAGCTTAATTGGATGAGCGAAGCGAAGACTTCAATTTCACTGACCCCCAAACAATTTAGCTCGGGTGTTTTTTTTTTGTTTTTTTTTTTTTTTTTTTTTTTTGTTTGTTAACTCTCTACCAGGCAAACGGCATATCCGATCTTGATGAAAATTTAACAGGACCTTTGAAATCTCTGAACTTAGAGGTGTATTGTTTTTGGGTACAATCGAAGAAATATTTCTCATGAATATCGTACTTTTACGATTTTTTTCGATTTTTAGTGCGATATTTTCGTGACATTTGGGCCAATTCTGACCAAACGGGTGGGGCTACAACGTTCATATTATACATGGACATTAAGGTTATGGTGATGTAGTACCTTTTGAAAGAAAAAGTTGAAAAAGTTAGCCAGAATCCATAGAAATAAAGCTTTTAATATAAGTTTTTTGATTTTTTTGTGCGATATTTTCGTGCCATTTGGGCCAATTCTGACCAAACTGGTGGGGCTACAACGTTCATATTATACATGGACATTAAGGTTATGGTGATGTAGTACCTTTTAAAAGAAAAAGTTTAAATAGTTGGCCAGAATCTATAGAAATAAAGCTTTTAATATAAGTTTTTTTACGGTAAATAATACCAATTGACAGGTAACAAAAGAAACTTGACAACAATCAGCTACAATGCGTAGGCAGCAAAACAAAGAACTTGCAAAAGTAAAGATATCCCATGCAAACTAAAAATTTTAAAAAGCTCATCCATCAACGCGGCGGGACTTTAGCGTTTTCCTAGTATTAATAAACTTTTCTTATCCAACAAGTCTTTCAAAAGTCAAAAGCAAACATTGTATCCATGGTACAAAATATTTAGTTAACAACCCTTTTCGAAGCCCTACCATGGACTTTAAAACCCACATTATTAAAAATATACTTTTAAAATTTTTGGATCAGTTTTATACAATTCAATGTTATTGTCTTTATCATAATTTGCAATTCTTGATAATTATGAAATAATAATATGAAATATGAATAATATAATGTATTTTATATTAAATACATAACTTGTTAACCATAACCAACATACCGCCTTCGATATTCTACAACTTGAGAAACAAGATTTCCCCCTCAAGAAGGCCATGTGTTTTTCATAATAGTTATTCTTATGTTTGTTTCCCGAAGTTTGTTACGAAAGTATGTTTTATAGGGTCTGTTATTATGCACGCTCTCTTAGAATATTATTGGTTTATTATTTAATGACAATATGAATTTTCTATTCCTTTTATTACCATTTTCTGGAGTGATTTTTCTTTTAATCCCCGGGACCGAGAGCTTATATAACGACGCTGACGACCTAGCTCAGGATCGCCGCTTCCAAGGTTTGTTCTGTCATGAGGTGAATTTGTAAACATAATATCGAATTGGGTAGGCCTAGGCTACGATACTGGACGAAGTTCGAAATCACTATTAAATTAGTACAGGAACGCCACGATTCTAGTCGTAAATGTGCGTTCGTACTTTTCGATCTACGTCCACATGCGTTACACCAATTAAGCTGAATGTTTCACGCATTCAGGAAGGTTATTCTTGTCCTCGTACATGGCATGTTTTCTCACATACGGTTCCGTTTGATCAAAATAAACTTCGCAAACATTGACCGAAAGGACTGTGAGGACGGGAAAAAATGGGGCCTTAAGAGTCTTCACGAGACATTCATGTATTTCACGCTCGTAGATAGGGTTACTCACATTAATTTATGCAACGCTCTGGATTTTTTTTTTGAAATGACATAAATGCGAATTCTTAAGTGCACAAAACATTGACATTTTGATACAGAACAACATACAAAAAACAGAAAGGCTTTATGTAATAAACACTAGGGCCTATACTATGCACCATATTAAGCATAAAGTCGATGCATATGAAGCACGCAACTCGAGCTTCCGGAGCGTCGACTTTATGCTTAAGCATGTTGAATAGTTTGTTTATTACATAAAGCAATTCTGTTTTTTGTATGTTGTTTTTTGTAAAAATGTCAGTGTTTTGTGCATTTTAGAACTATTCGCATATTATTATGTAATTTTCAAATTTTCTCCAGAGCGTTGAACAAATTAATGTGAGTAGGCCTACTTAAGAGCGTGCAGAATATTAAACTACGTAAGTGAAAAATGGCATGTAGGCTTACGAGAAATGAAAGTTTAGTTTCCTAACAAAAAAAACATGCCCAAGACATGTTGATTTTCCTGCCGGTAATCCAAAAAGTAGCTTCGCAAGTACTGCAATCGAAACACTCAGCGTCGTGTTGAGCCGCGCCCAAGCCTCATAATATCCGAGCAACTGTGTTTCCTCCCTTCAGGTAGATACACCCGCAATGTCAACGACTATGAGGTTACGATCCCTAGAAAAGTGAACGAAGACGGGACGTTCAGATCGTTCTCTCTGCCCAACTTCTACCAGCGCAACCGCGACGGACGTCGGCGGTGTCGCGACGACGATGACGAGGACGAGAGTGACAACGTTCACTACGCCGTGTCCTTTAACAACTTACTGCATCACCTGGAGTTGGAGCCGAACTATGACTTCATGTCCCCGAGTCTGATCATCGAGAATAGGAAAGATGCTGGGAACCTGTCAGGTGGGCCTAAGTTGAAGAACTGTTAGGTTGGCCTAGTCTGGGAACTTGTCAGGTGGCCCTGGACTATAGGTACTTGTCAGGTGGGCCTTAGCTGAACAATTGTTAGGTTGCCTGTCTGGGAACTTGTCAGGTGGCCTAACTGAAGAATTGTTAGGCTGGCCTAGTCTGGGAACTTGTCAGGTGGGCCTAGGTTAGGTATGCTATCACATGTCAGGATGGCAACTTGTCCGGGGAGTCTGGGCTAGGCATTTGTTAGGTGGGCCTAGCCTAGGGACTTCCATGAGAGCTTAGGGTCGCTCTACACTAGCCTGGCAATACCGGGCAATGTTGTATCATAGATAAAATTCCCGTTCCCGTATCAGGGCCTCGTTACCGACCTCTTGAACAGCGTCCTTGAGACTTAATACTTGCTTATGTAAGGCACTTGTCAGATGGCTTGGCTAGGAACTTAATAGTCAGATGGGCCTTAGGTGTGCTTTATACAATGGACTTATCAGGAAGTCAGTGCAAGAAGGATTTATATCTAGGCATACTTATCAACCACCGGACTAACCTCCACACATTATTGCAGCGGTGGATCTCACGACTCCTCCCGACCTACAGTGTCACTACGTGGGCAAAGTGCGCGGCCAAGATGGCTCCAGGGTCGCGATTTCCATTTGCGATGGACTGGTGAGCAAATATTATTTAATACATTAATTATTACACTTGCTGGTTATGTCACTGAAATGAACAACGAACCTACTTTATTATTACCCACCTTTACAGTGGGTTTTGTAAGCTTAGCCTATAAGATTCATCAGCTTTAAGGCCTGAGCATTTCCTACTGTTTGAAAGATTTCTTTACGGAGCGGCCATAATAAATTAGTCTGTCGACTCTAGTTTTATTTGGCGTTAGCCTAAGTATATAGTCATATTCAACTAATACTCATATAAATACTAAAATGAAGATTGGTGTTGTTTTGAATCAAGGCCGGCCACATCACTACTTCGCACGGCCACTTCTTCGTGGAACCTGCGCACGAGGTGACCCCCGAGGAAGATGGCCGCCACCTCCATCTTGTTCACAGATATGAGAGAGACAAGTACAACCAGAAGCACCCGCCGCCCAGCTGTCAAGTGAAAGGTAAGAGGTTAATGACGTCACTGAAATTATGTACGTCCTCCAAACTAGGCCAGGGGTTGAATTTGGCAATGCTTTATGCTGATCGTAAGAGTCGAGAAAACAGGAAATTGGGTCATAAAGTCTAGTCCGCAACCTGCTCAGGGTACGTTTTAACCTGTTATTAAAAACTACTTCATCCACACCGAACTTAGAGGATATAGAACCCTTTACCAGCACGAGTCGGTTCTCCCCAAAATTCCCATTTGTCAAGGATATTCCTCTGTCGATATTAGAATGCGAGAAAAAAGGCAAAGTCCATCTAGCGAACATCAGCTTTAGTACGTAGAGGCGAGCTCTGGTAATCGTCGTGAGATACTCCCCCTCCCTTCGCCTCTTCTGCCTGTGGCTGGATTTGATTTCCCCACAACCCCTCACTACAGTGGCGCAAAATGACCTCACGGTTGACTAGCATAATTTAAACTTTTTACTTTGAGTTGTGACTGGGTCAAATATGTTATACTGAGCTTGCCACCTTCACTTTTGAAGTAATTATAATATAATGTGTGTATTACTTACTCACTTTCATTTGTTTCGCCTGTGCAGACGACTGGCAAAACGCCTGGACGAACGTTATAATTATTAACTTTAACTTACCGTTTGGAGTTGTGGACAATGGTATGAAGTAATTCTACATCATACATGGCAGTATTGCTTACACTAGGTTGTTGCTTGTGGAGGAGACGGGCCCGACAAGATGTCTTGACAACCGGTACCCAAGGGTACATTCACATCATGACATGGCAGTACTTCTAACCTAGTGAACGCTTTGTGGAGGTGAATGTAGTGGCCGACAAGATGTTCATTGACCACTACAACGGTACCGACAAGGAGGCCTACATTCTCACCATCATGAACATGGCAAGTACTTGCTTAGCAGTAGGTTGTGGTGCTTTGTGGGGGGTTGGAAGGTGGGTGTTATTTTTACAGTAGGGGATAAACCCTTTGCCCACATAAGCTGCCTCTTTGAAACCTATTTTCTGCTTGTTTGGAGGTACATGAATAATAATTGAAGGGCCGATCCCATTGGTACCAACTGTAGACTTTGTGCCTAGCTGGTACCTGAATAATACTTGTATCCCATTGGTACCAACTGCAGACTTTCTGCCTATTTGCAGTTATCAGTATGATATTTGTATCCCATTGGTACCACCTACAGACCTTATTTTATTCCTGCCTGTTTGCAGGTATCTGATTATTACCATGACGCGAGCGTGGGAAACATGGTAGACATTGTGGTGGTCCGCATCATAATGTTGCAGCATGAGCGAAAGGAAGTAAGTGTAGATACTATATATAATTATCTTCATGTTATTATGATTATCCTTATTCCGGCCCCGTACTTTACCGCTATCACGTCTGTGAGAGCCTAATGAGATCAATATTCAGATATCATTTTTGTTCGAGGACATTCGATAAATATTAATATTTTGACTAATGGTTCGTAAAATTCACACAATAACACAACTCATACATTTTATTCTTAAGTATATTTTGTAATAGTAATAGCTAGATTTTCAAGGTTCTAAATTTTAAGCCACCTGCAAATTCGATCCGGTTGCGTGATCAGGAATACACACATTGAAAATGATAAGTTTCAAAGTTGAACGTGAAAGTAATTTTGATGTAATGTGCATTTACCTGAATGCATTTATTTGTTGTTTGTTATTAAGGTATGGGGTGTACTTATTATTATATTATTTTAACCGAATAGAATGTAATGTAACATTGCAAGAGAATAATGATGGCTTTCTTCCAGGTGGACCTCACCATAAGCAAAGACGGTGAGAAGACGCTACAGAGTTTTGCTGCTTGGTCGAAACGAGTCAACACTGCTTCTACCCACCCAAATCATCACGACATATCCGTACTCCTAACCAGGTAAACCAAGCATTAAATCATGGTTCGCGAATATTCTTGGTGTTCATCATCATTATCCATCGCCGTTTCCTGCTTCTGGCAGGGTCAGCTTGGGTTAAGCAACCAAATTTTTCCACTTCTTTCTATCCTCCCACAATCGTATCTCTTCCACATCTTCCTAGCTCTTTCCTCTTGCCTCCTAGTCTCCTTCTATGGTGTCCTTCCATCTCTTCCTTGGTCTACCCCGTCCTAGTATTGGTATTATATTATTGGTATTCCTTGGTTTATTGGTTTATATAGAAAACAAAATGATCAACAATCAATATTCATTTACATATTTTATATGACTGTAGCCCTACATTGCTGAGTCGTAATTTTTAATCACCGCAGGGTTACTTTTTTAGAATGAAGAAACACTAGTATCAACCGTTTCATCTTCTAGACAACTAAATACATCTATACATTCTTGTTTAATCTTCTCTGCAGCCGCACAATGTTGGATTCTAAAGCAAGCTGCACATAATCCCGTGTCGTATTTATAAGAGGTGCGAATATCCCCACCAAGGTCTACCGCCTTATCACTGCCCGTGTTATCTCAGTGGCTGTTATACAGGTAGACAGTTTGCATGGTGGCGTCACGGAAAAGCCTTGAAGTTGATCCAGTATAGTTCTAGAAACCTAGTTAGCGTCTAACTGTAGTTCGCAATAATATCCTTCCATTCACGTTACAACTACTAGTAGCCTATAACAAACTTAAGTTCAATGGCAACAAATCAACTATACTTGACTTTCCTTCTTACTATAGCTACTTCTTTGACTCACTTTAACCATGCTTTAACAACTATGCAGTGTTTATTAAAGTTTAATGATCTGTAATATACTCTCTCATAACCCTTTAAAATGTAATCCTTCACAACATCAAAAATACTTTCAACAATGAGAAAATAATTATGTTCTCTCTAATAAATTATCTTGGTAGTACAGCCCGTCGAACATAATACTAGACGTCGTGCTTATATAATGCACAACCATGTACTACTTTTCACTAGAAGAAAATATAAAGTCAACTTGTTTTAATTATAGCAAAAGTCAAAATGTTCACCAAAATCATCAACAACATCGAGGTTTTGGGGCCCTTGACAACTTCTTGATCGTCAGTGACAGTTTAGTAAATAGATTTACTCTTGCAAAAACTGTGGGAGATTCAGATGGTAGCCCTATTGGCTTACACCAAGTGAACTTCTTTGTCTTGTGACTAGCACGGGAGTATATCACTCCCCGAATCTAGAGGCGAGCTCTGGCAGTCGTCGTCGAGGACCTCTCCGCCTTTCCGACGACGACCATAACAAAACATGGGAAGGACGAGACCGCGACGTGAGATTCCTCCCCTTTCCTCTCCCTGCCCATGGCTGGTTCCCATATCCCCTAGTCTAGAGTGGCGCATTATGACCTAACGGTTGACGCGCCCTTAATATAAATAAACTCAATACTTGTTCCACCCCCCAGGCACGACCTCTGCTCCGACAACGTGACTCAGTGCGGCCTACTAGGGCTGGCCTACGTGGCGGCGGCTTGCAACCCCGACATGGCCGCCTGCATCAACGAAGATGGCGGACTCGTTCTCAGCGTCGTCGTCACCCATGAGATAGGACACGTGTGAGTATTGCTACGACTCGTGTATGGCGCACTCTTTCCTCAGGACTGTCTTGAGAGTAAATGTGTTAAGCCTCAGGGCACACACACTGTCTTAGGACTGTCTTGAGAGTAAATGTGTTAAGCCTCAGTGCAAGAGTAGAGCCCTAATGTGCCCTACACTAGTTCATGTGGGTGGACTTATTTTGAGGGTACACCCGTCCTGTGTGGTCACGTGTGAGTATGTCTGGATCGCACGCGACATTATTGTGGTTGTTTGTTGGTTCCAGCATGGGCTGCTCCCACGACACCGAGGAGATATCGGGGTGTAAACCCGACGCGCCTGATGGGTCTAGTCACGTGATGAGCCCCTACGTCAGTCCGCACACCACGATATGGTCAGCATGCTCCAGGCGATTCATAACCGAGTTCTTAGAGTAAGTTTAGCAACGGGACAAATAAAGCAAATTTTGACAACATGTACAAAAACAGGTTCTTTGAGATAGTGACCCTGGATTATAACTTTGAAAACATTTATTGGTTAATGTTTGAATTTTTAAACCACAAAATTATATTCAAACTTTGGTTTACACTTCATTTTCACGCAAGCATTCTACTCCATCATGGGTTGTTGAAAAAGGTAAACTTAATTATTTGAATGCCATATCTCAGCTTCTTTCCCCAGCATCCCTTGTGTGTGAACCATTATAATACATGTTCCTTTGCCTCAGTATAACCTTCTAAATTCTCGCAACGTTATGAAAAGCATTTTTTTATAAAGTAATCTCAACCAATATTATTCACTGTCATGTACTTGTTTCCGACTCTTTAACTGTTTAACTTTAACCTGTTTCTTATTGGCACCACTTTCAAGAATGAAACCTCCCCAAACGTCTGGCGGTCTTAGAACCTACTTAGTGCTTCTTCCGAGCAGGGAACCACATTGTGTAGTGTACACTTGTTTACACCTATAGCACCCACTGGTAGCACATACTGGTTACACACACACACTGGTCGCACCCACTGGTAGCACCCACCGGTCGCACCCAACGGTCGCCCCCTTGTTTCAGCAACGGGCTGGGCGAGTGCCTGCTGGACGAACCTCAAGATCCTCAGTTCAAGTTACCGAAGATGCCACCAGGCGTCATGTACGACGCAGACTATCAGTGCAAAAGTTTCTTTGGACCGGATTCCAAATCATGCAGCAAAAAGGTGAATATTTCAACAATACTTAAAACAAAAAAACAAATAAAATTAACAATTTAATTTTAAAATACAATGTTGTAGTAGTCTGACTGATTTTGTTTTTCTGGGATATTTCTTACTAGGAAAACGCTTAAGTCCCGCCGCGTTGTTGGATGAGCGTAATTGGTGCATTGAGCTGCCATGTGTCATGCGGATTTTCTGTTGTTCTGTGAAAAAATTATAAATTAGTCGAAGATTTTTTCAAATAAATGAAATTAAATAAAAAATTAACCATTAATCGTAATTTTTAAAAAAGAAAAAAAATCGTAAAAATGCAATTTTCATAAGAAATAGTTATTCGATTGCGCCCAAATTTTACACAAATATATAAATTCATAAAATTAAGGTTCTGTGAAAAAATCATTACAATAGGATAAAGCATGTAGGTGTTATAAGTCAAAGAATTATTTTAAAAAAGAAAAAAACCGTAAAATTTCGATTTTCATGAGAAATAATTTTTCGATTACGCTCAAATTTCACACGAATATCTTGATTCATAAAATAAAGGTTCTGTGAAAAAATCATTACAATCGGATAAAGCATGTAGGAGTTATAAGTCGAATAATTTTTTTAAAATTCGAAAAAATCGTAAAATTGCGTTTTTTATGAGAAAAAATTCCCGATTGCGCTAAAAAACGTGGCAGTTCTAAGTTCAGAGATTTCGAAGGCCTCCATAAAATTTCATCACAATCGGAGTATCGGTTTAGCCGGAATCGTGTTAACAGACACACAAAAAAAAACAAAAAAAAAAAAAAAAAAAAAACATTCCGGATTTTTTTCTCCAGTGAAGTGAAATGGAATCTTCGCTTCGCTCGCTACGCTCATCCAAAAAGTATATTGAAGTACTTAACATAATGGTGACTCATGCGTTGCGTGTGAGCTCTGATTCGGGATGTCACGGTTTGAATCCACGGGTTTGAATCCCGCCAACAACAATCCTCACTTAAAAACAGACCCGATGTTTCCTTCGGTCGTTAATGTGAAATTAAGGAATTAAGTCTTCTTAACCAGACCTCTGGTATTCCCTTCAAATTATCCCAATCCCAAAATACTTAGCTATACAGACACCTGAAGAGTGTCATTCATTGCACCCTGAGCATGTTTGTAAATAGAGATATTAAATTTATTTTAAAGTATTATAATCATCATCATTAATCATCGCCGTTTCCTACTTCTGGCAGGGTCAGCTTGGGTTTCGCAACCAAATTCTTCCACTTCTTTCTACCCACCCACAATCGTGTTTCTGCTACATCCTCCCAGCTCTCTCCTCTAGTATGTAGGTCTCTTGCTATGGTCTCCTTCCATCTCTTCCTTGGTCTCCCCCTTCTTCTTCCTCCTTCAATCCTTTTCTCATACATTCTCCTGGGCATCCTCTCTTCCGTCATTCGTTTCATATGGCCAAACCATCTCAGCCGTGTCCTTCCCATCCTGTCACCTAACTTCTCCACCCCAAGCATCTCTCTGATTAAGTATTATAATATTATACTGAAATAGTTTTCCTTGTGTTTGTGACTGTAACGTTTCTCTGGTCTGTTTTCCTTGAACGTAGCTTAATCTTCCAGGTTGATTGCAAGGAGCTGTGGTGCGTGAACGGGCCTAATAACTGCGGCAGCTTCGGGGATCCCCCAGCAGAGGGCACCACGTGCGCCCCCAACAAGGTACGATATCCACCCGCGCATCCAGCGGAAGGGTTCTCACCGCCGCTAGGAGAAACAAAACAACAACAGCAACAACAACAACAACAACAAAACCACCCGCGCATGCTAGCGGTGTGCTCATAGGATCGGCGTAGCGAGCGAAGCGAAGACTTCCGAAACAAAGCTCTTGTTTCTTTTTAAGTTTACTTGTCTGCTAATTTACTCTTTACCGGACCAAACGGCTACTCCGACAATCAATAAACTTTTAGGGAATCGTCGAAATCTCTGAACAGACACAAAACCGTAAGCATTCCCTGAAAATTTTATCAAGACCTGATAGAATAGCCGTTTCTTCGGTACAGAAAGAAAAAAGCAGATAGTGTAACATTGAACATACGTAAACACTTTTATATTTTTCATTGGATGAGCGTAGCGAGCGAAGCGAGTGAAGCGAAGACTTCAATTTCACTGACCCCCAAAAAATTTAGCTCGGGTGTTTTTTGTTTGTTTGTTTGTTTTTTTTTTTTTTTTCTGTCTGTTTGTTCGCTCTCTACCGGGCAAACGGCATATGCGATCTTGATGAAAATTTGACAGGACCTTCGAAATCTCTTAACTTAGACTTGCTACGTTTTTGGGTACAATCGAAGAAATATTTCTCATGAATATCGTACTTTTACGATTTTTTTTCGATTTTTTGTGCGATATTTTCGTGCCATTTGGGCCAATTCTGACCAAACGGATGGGGCTACAACGTTCATATTATACATGGGCATTAAGGTTATGGTGATGTAGTACATTTTGAAAGAAAAAGTTGAAAAAGTTAGCCAGAATCTATAGAAATAAAGCTTTTAATATAAGTTTTTTGATTTTTTGTGCGATATTTTCGTGTCATTTGGGCCAATTCTGACCAAACGGGTGGGGCTACAACGTTCATATTATACATGGACATTAAGGTTATAGTAATGTAGTACCTTTTGAAAGAAAAAGTTGAAAAAGTTAGCCAGAATCCATAGAAATAAAGCTTTTAATATAAGTTTTTTACGGTAAATAATACCAATTGACAAGAAACAATAGAGACTTGACAACAATCACCTACAATGCGTAGGTAACAAAACAAAGCACTTGCAAAAGTAAAGATATCCCACGCAAACTAAAAACTTTAAAAAGCTCATCCATCAACGCGGCGGGACTTTAGCGTTTTCTAGTGTAGACAATTTAAGTTTGTGTTTCGGTTCACAACTCTCAACAGGCTCATTAAAAAATTGTTGTAACTTGAAAACCAAGGCCTACGCCTCGTTCGGTACTGACAGAAAAGCATAGTTCTCTAGCCTTGATGATAAAAACAGGGCCAGTGCTCTCGGAGTCAACCCGTAAAAAAAAAACATAATTGTTCATTCACATCGAAACTTAGACGCTAGAATCTATAGTTGCTTGTGACGAATGAATTATGATTCCGTTCACGACGTAGCGAGCTAGACTAAATATCAAACGTGAATAGTAATATATAAGAAACTTAGAAAAATATCAATCTGAAATGGCATGTCTTACAACGAAATAAGTGTTAGCTGTGAAAGGCAAGTTTGTATTGCCCTCCAATGATCTCACTTTCTTAATTACGGTTTTTAACGGCTAATTTAATTTGCTTTTATTACTGATGATATTAATTATAAAGTGTATGTAAAGCCCGTCAGTTTAAAAATGTGCTTTGTCTGCTTCAGATACCGCACGCTAATGTGTATTATACAAGCTTGAAAGTCGCTTGACGTACCTGGCTGCAGGACCCGGCACCTCCACCAAACCTAATTATATTTATAACATATTAGTGAAACCTAGTTTCTTATCTGGGCCCGGGGTAGAATTGGCCCAGAGCATGGCTCTGCTAATAGTATATAAGGCGAGGAAAGATACAAAGTACATATCGCAAACATCAGCTGGTAAGTAGTGGAGTATATCATACTCCTCGAAACTAGAGGCGAGCTCTGGCGGTCGTCGTCAAGGTTCCTTCCCCCTCCTCTGGATGATCATCCCGAATACGTTGACAATGACAATATGAACGATGACAAAGACGATGACGACTACGACGTGAGAACACCCCCTTTCCTCCTCCAACCCGTGGCTGGTTCTGACCAGCATGGGTCTCTCCTCCCTACATCCCCTAGGCTAGAGTGGCGCATTATGACCAAACGGTTGACGCGCCCTCATATAAAATCAATCAAACCGTTATTTACTTGTTTAATAATTGCATACGTTAAATACCGTAAGCTACCGTCTATCCAAGCAAACAAGTCGTTGCTCATATCTGGCTGCAAGACCCGGCGCCTCCACCAAATGTTTGTATTACGTGTAAGGCTATAGCCAAGTCACTGTAGGTTGCTAACACCTCTAGTAGCGAGAATGTAATATTTGATACTTGATTAACTAAACAGATATAAACTTAACTTAATTGAGCACATATATCATTCTTGAGCTATACTATGCACTATGCCATCTCTAATGCAAAGGCAATTTTATTGATTTGATTGATTTTTCATATATTTTCCAACATCAAATATTATTACAATCTAATAAAGGTTGGCAGAAAAGCCAAATCCCCATGTATACGTTAGTGACCACCACATAATAAACTAATAATAACAAAACTATTATCAGCCAGTCACAGTATGAATATTGCATAAGCAATACACTAGGCCTATACTTTACAAAATTTAAAAACATTTATTGAAACATATTTTACTATTGCTTATCCAGATAAGGAACGCAGTTCAATGTTATTTAAGAGTAAGATTAACTTTACGCCTTTTGCTCTTGACCCATTTAATAGCAATACCACTGTCCAAGGTCCACTTGATACTTATATGAATTGATCCAGTCCTCGATATCCTTGTTTCAGTGGTGCTACGACCTCGAGTGCGTGGCCCTGGGCAAGCGGCCGGGGGCTGTGAACGGGGGTTGGGGACCGTGGAGTGCCTGGTCTCCGTGTTCAAGGACATGTGGGGCAGGGGTGTCCTGGAAGGAGAGACAGTGCGACAACCCGATACCGCAACACATGGGGCGCTACTGTATCGGCAAGCGCAAGCAGTACCGCACCTGCAACACTGTGGTGAGATAATATTCTACACGTGAATGTCCATTTTTACATGTCTTGTAAAGCACAAACATAACTTATACTCATTTTCTTATATGAGTTCATTCGTATAATTGGTATTTCTTTGTCTTCTCTCTACCCCGTAATCGAAGTTTCTGCATGTTTACGTCAGGAATGGTATGAACTAGGAGGACCATTCACACACTGGTAGAAATTGCTAGTCCTTTGCATTCCCTTATATATTTTTCTACTTGTTTTACTTCACTTACATTACCTATATTACTAAAGGTAATGTGTTCATTTTTTACTTTGAATAATACAAGAAATCTCTCGGAAGCTGCTCTCGGCGAAACGTTCTGAGAAAAGTGTTATCAATAAGCGTTACTATCAGCTTAATTGTACCTTCTATAGCTGTAATGTACTTGAATGAAATGAATGAAGGTATCTCCATGGTTAATGCATCTTCAGTATTTCTCCCTGCTGGTTCCTTGTTGTAGGTCTGCCCCGCCTCCTCCACTCCTTACCGGGAACTCCAGTGCACGGAGAGGAACACGAAACCGTTCAACGGGAAACGTTTCACGTGGAAGCCTTATGAGAAAGAAGGTAAGATAGGCCATTACTGAGTTACAAATGTACTGATATATAGCAGTTATACTGACAGATTTGAACTTTGTTATGAATGTGTTTCTTCTCATATTTCACAACTAGGTATCCCAATATTTTAAACATAAACATATCATCGATGTATATTAACTCCTATTACGATTCTTTTTCCAAACATTCATTGTTTGAATGGCACAATGTACACTCCTTCGTTGTTGTCCTCCATTGTAAATCAGTTTTTATAACTGAATATGATAGACGTTAAATAAATAAATAAATAAATTAGCTCACGCACACATACAGAACACTAATACGGTGACAGCAATAACTGAAAAATTGTCTAAAATGTTATGGTCGGTTGGTTTTGACGTATTAATTACTTGGATCGGGAGTATGAAGTGAATGCGCTTTTGTTCTGTCCCAGGTGCCAACCCTTGCTCGCTGATCTGCATCAACCAGGATCGCGTGTTTGCTACCCTCAGTCCTCGAGTCAAGGACGGGACTCCGTGCAAGCCTGGCACAAGGGACCTGTGTGCAGGAGGCGCCTGCAAGGTAGGTAGCCTGAAGTAGTAGCTATACCGTCTGTACCCGGGGTACTGTGTGGCCCAGAGCATGGTACAAAGAGATAAAGTCTATCTCGCAAACATCAGCTAGTACGAAGGGGAATTAAACTTCCCGAAACTAGCGGCGAGCTCTGGCTTGGCGACGCTAAAAACTCCCCTTTCGCTGCTCTTGCCCGTGGCTGGTTCTAACCAGAATTAAATTTTTCTCTCGATATCTCCTAAGATATAGAGTGGCGCGTTTTATCACTAACGGTTGACGCGCCCTTAACCCATATCAACCAAACAGGCACTGTGCTCCCGGCCTGTGTAACAGCCCCCTGATGTTCCAGCATGTAGGGTGCGACTGGCAACTGGAGTCGGGCGCAGAGTTCGACAGTTGTGGGATCTGCAGAGGAGACGGGACCCAGTGTGAGTTCATTCAGGCGACCTACAATAAGGTTGGACAAGGTGAGTTTTACATTCGGTATAGACCATGATTTCAAACAGGTAGTAGTTTCAAAACGGCCATGGCAAATCTAAACGCGGTAAAAGATTTTGAATTTTTATTTAATATTACCAGTTCTACTTATACCTACTGTTTTCTAATCAATCAAATTGCAATTTGATTAACTATCAATATATTTGTTCTTTTCAAGACCGCAGTCCGAAAATTCTTAAAAAGGGAGAAAGAATACGCCACTCTCAACTAAAATGTGAATAATTTTCACCGTCAATACTCTGCTGTCGGGCAAGAAAACGAGAACTGCCTTTTATTATCATAACTTAAATCTGCCCCTGCAATGACTTTTTTTTTATAACAGACCTACTAATGACACGTTTGTATTTTACAACTGGTACAATGTATGTTTATGTCACAGGTTACGTGAAAGTGGTGACCATCCCCAAAGGCGCCCACAACGTGAACGTCAAGGAATTAAAAGAATCTGCAAACACGATCGCTGTCTCGGACAAGAACGGGAAGCTCTTCTACCTCAATGGTCAAAAGTGAGGATTATTTATCAAATCAATAAACTTATCATTTAAGTACAGTACATGCATACATGTGTCTCGTTTCCTCTTATTCCAGCAAGGAAGAGGCCGACGGTCAGTACATGTTCGGGAAGACTACTCTGGGTATCTACAGTCACCCGGAGCGGGAGAGAGAGGAGCTCGTGATATTCGGGCCGACCGAAGAGGACCTCATTCTATACGTAAGCAACAAGGGCATGGGATTGAAGGCCTTTACTGCGCCCTTGACGTTTCGCAGCCTTCTGTGGGCGGCATTATCTAAAGACCGACGTGATGCCTGGGTTACTTCAAGATTGAGCAATGTAATCCGCAGTAATACCGTATTTCACCACAGAATCCAGTATTAAACCACAGAATCCAGTATTTAACCATAGTAATATTGTTTTAACCATAGTCATCCAGTTTTTAGCCCCACAAATCTAGTATTTAACCATAGTAATCCAGTATTAAACCACAGTTATCCAGTATTTAACCTGTGAGCTGTCTATAATACAGATACGGGTGAACTACCTCTATCGAGTTATGCCTACTAAAGTGCCTCATCGGTGTTGACAGGCGGTGTTCTACAGTAGAGACAGCTATCGCGGCATGCACTACGAGTACTACAAGAAGAAGAAGGGTCGCTCCGCCTCGGTCATGCAGAAATACAACTGGGAGTTTCTCGAGTGGGAGAAATGTTCCGTGCGCTGCGGGGGAGGAACCCAGGTAGGTTCTGCAATGTTGGTATTACTCACCCTTACGTTTGAACCTACAGAATTATCACGTGCTATTAATTGAACACAATCACTAAGTACTATAGAATCATCATCATTATTATCCATCGCCGTTTCCTACTTCAGGGTCAGCTTGGGGTTCGCAACCAAATTCTTCCACTTCTTTCTATCCTCCAACAATCGTGTCTCTGCTACATTCTCCAAGCTCTCTCCTCTAGTATGTAGGTCTCTTGCTATGATCTCCTTCCATCTCTTCCTTGGTCTCCCCCTTCTTCTTCCTCCTTCAATCCTTTTCTCATTCATTCTCCTGGGCATCCTCTCTTCCGAATATGTACACGATATGCCTACCATAGAAGTTTATAGCCTTTCCTAAATTCGCCTTATACACAATTGGTGGAGGTGCGGGTCATTAAACACGAGTTTGACTACATAAAAACCGTTTTGAATTTTTGGCGACACATTGTCACTTCTTTTCAGTCCCACATAGTTGCCACATTCTCTTTACTCCAAAAATAATATTTTGATATATCGATATCGATGTCGAGATTTCGAGTTTTATTGATAATTAAATGGTATGCCATATCCTAGTCCTAAATAATGTAGTAACAATTATAGTACTAAAGTAACAATAAGTTTGTTTGAAAATATGTTATTATTTTGTTCCTAAGAATCGTCATGTTGTTTTAGCTCGCCGAGCCTACCTGCGTTGAGGACTCGGGTGGTAAAGTCAGCAACTCATTCTGCCAGGAGATCCCTAAACCAGAGCCAGAGAGTCGCACGTGCAACGTTGAGCCGTGCAAATGCAGGTAGGCATTGCCCATCAGCTGCGTGAGGTCACAGGTCGATTCCCGTCATCGGCTATCCTTACTGAACGTTGTTTCAAGGTATCTTTATTTGCTAAGATGAATGTTGGCACTGAGTCCTCTTAAACATTCCCTTCACCCTTATCCGAACTCCAGCCTAGCTAGTTACCTGCACAGGGTCATACTGGGTAAAAGTGATGAGTACCCTACAGCGGGCATCTCAGATATCAATATCAGAATCGAGAAAGAAGTTGCAACGGGGAAACTTCTTTATTGACTCTGCTTGTATGATGTGAACTGGCTCTCATCTCTGTTTGTTTGTTCTGGTGCAGGTGGATTTCAGGAGAGTGGAGCGAGTGTTTAGCCGGCAAACGGATTCGTGACGTGGCTTGTATGATGGAAGCACCTCACGAAGAAGACGATGACGTCGAGGTAGATATAGCATATTGTTATATTTATTAAACATACTTATAAGGCCTACTTACTCTTCTTTTCAGCTAAACGCCCTACATAAATCAATTGCATTTTAGTTTAAAATGAGCAATTAAAATGAGTGTTGCTCGTTGGTCTTGTGGTTAGCATATCTGCTTCCAATGCTGAAAGTCCAGGTTACGATTCCCGCTAATGTCAGAAGTTTTTTAACTTTTGATTTGGACTTAAGTCCATCAGTCCTTGTCTTAACGGTGACTTTGGAGCCGTCCTAGCAATGAGGGACATACTAAATTTTAAGTTGTTCTGAATCGGCCTTGTTGATTCTGGCGTTGATCCGCGGGTGTTCGCACTGTCCATACCGCTGATTGCTATATTTCCTAAAATATCGATCTTTGGTTGGTTATCGTTTCCTCGTCGATTGCGTCGGGGCCTACAAGATTGGCTTAGTCGCTCTGATTTACTGTCCTCCACTGAAAATCAGTTGTGTGACTGAGTGGGCAGACTCTCAAGACAATTTTTTTTTTATTTATCATCAATTTTTCGTTAAATCGAATGTAGGTCTCATTTGTTGCTTTGACCCAAATACAAAAATGTGAATTTTGATTTTTAAATGTACCTTTTAGGCTTTTACAACCTTCATAAGGACGTGTTCCACAACCTTCTCTGCGAATGGTCCAAAACACGATTTAAATGGTTCTCAAGTACATCGGAATCATGTCTATTACTTCATGTTTATAAATATCTCGCCAAGTTGCATAAACCTAATCCAAAATTATTCTTTGTTAAAGGAACCTGAAAACCTTTGTAACGGAACGAAACCGAATTGCTCGGAGGATTGCGTGCTCACTGATAACGGCTCAGTGGAGTGTCCGTCGAACGGAACGATGACTTGTTCGAGCACTAGTACAACGACGCCATGTCCGCACACTACATCTTCGACGACGCCCAGCCCGAAAACTAAACCATCGACGACGCAATGCCCGCAAACTAAACCATCAACGACGCCGTCTCCCGTAACTGATTCATCGAAGAAGCCCTGTAGTAGAAACTCATCGGCGGATGAAACCATCAATGGGCTCAGGAATCAAGTAATGGACATGATTCACAATCTTTTAGACTCCGGAGTTGAACTACCGAATATTTTGACGGACCCAGGGTCTCAGGTGGGATTTAACCATAGCAACATCATTCCGCAGTGGAATATTGACGAAGATCCGTATTATACCGATTCGTTGTTAGATGGGGAGGGACAGAATACGGAGGGTTTCAAAGAAGGGAAGGACGGTCAAGTTTTATCAGTCATAAGTGAACCACACGATGGAAGTATTAACAGAGGGAAGTGTACTCACAAACTGTTAATTGATCTTGATAAACTGATTATGGCTTATAAAGAAAAGAAAGGAGAAGACTGGGCAAATACACCTATTAAATTCCATGGGTCAAAAAGAAATCCGAGTGTAATTTCTGTTTGTGCCGAAGATTTGAAGAAAGATAAGATAGAGCGTTTGCTGGCAGGAGAAGAATTCCACCATGCAGATTTGAGAAACCAAAATCCATGTCTTCAAAAATGTAAGTTGCATCCATTGACTTACATTCGAGGAGAAGAAATGATAAAGAATGAGGTGCATAATCTTGATACTAGCCAGTGTGAAGAGGGCACACCCAAATCTTTACTAGGGAATGAACTTGATACGAACTCAGAACCAGAATCAGCTGAACAAAACGGTCCCAATTTGACAATGAACTTGATACGAACTCAGAACCAGAATCAGTTGAACAAAATGGTCCCAATTGCGACAATGAACCTGATACGAACTCAGAACCAGAATCAGTTGAACGAACTTGCCTCAACTGTGGTCAGAAACACTCAAGAGGTTTAAAACATGCAAGGAGTTACACAAATTTGTTGTCGAAAAAGGAAAATATGGATTCAAAAGAAAGCGGAAGTAAACAATCATTGCTGCATAGAGACAAATATGGAATTGGGATTAAACTAGGAAAGGGTATTGTGAACGCCTTCAGCGGAAAAAATAAACATTCGGATTCAACAAAAGCCCTAGGAAAACATTCATTGAAGGATGAAAGTAAACTTGGAAGTAAACAAGGAAAAGCTAAAGAAAATTCCTTAGAAGAAAGCAATACACATAATGATGACTCAAAAGAAAGCTCATATTATGAAGAATATTCATCGAAACGTGGAGAAAAACATGTTACAGGTTTGAAACATGAAAAGGATAAAGAAAATGATAAGTTTAAGAGTTCAAAAGAAAGCGCAGATGAACAACATAATTTATCAACAAGTGAAGATATACATTCTTCAGATTCGAAACCTGGTAAGGGTATGAGTACGCCTCACAAGAAAATGAAAATGATCCTGACTCAAAAGAAAACAAGAGCAAAGAAAAATTATCGACAAGTGAAGTAAAACAAGAAGTCGATAAAGAAAATATCTGTGAAGTTAAAGATAGTACACATAAAGAATCAAAAGACAGCAAAGGTAAAGAAAATTCAACGATTCGTGGACATGAAAATGCGAAAGTTGTTTTGAAACAAGGAAATAAAGAAAATACAGCCGACGAAAGAGATAGTAAAAATGTAGATTCTAAAGAAAGCAAAGGCAAAGAAATTGCATCGATTCTTGGAGATAAAAATTCCAAAGTAGTTTTAAAAGAAGGTATAAGTAAAGTAAATGCCGCTGATAACAGTGGTAAACATGTTGAGGATGCAAGGCTGCACGAGAAAGGTAAAGATCAGGAACTAGATGCACACCACGCCTCTGATGTGCAAGAGCATTCTCAAGAGGTTTCAGTTAAAAGTGGACATGACCCGATCAGCTTGAAAGACGACAGAGACAATGAAGTCGAAGTTGCAGAGAATGAACATCCGTCCGACGTAAAGCGAAAGCACCACAACAAGCATAGACTAGCGGCAGAGAGAAAACACAAGAAAAAGTTATCCAAAGATAAGGATAAGAAGTTAACCTCTTCAAAAAAGAAACGTAAACACAAAAGGAAAGGTAAACGACGTCACCATCACAGAGCGACTAAGAAATCCACCAAGAACAAGGTTGACAGAAAACACTTCAGGGAACATCGGTTACCGGTTGAAACCAATCAGAAATCATCTCACCACCGGGCAGCAAGGTATTCCTCTCCAGATCCAGAGGTTGCCGTTCCGGCCGACGACGTCGACCTAGACGACGAGAACGACAACGAGGACGATCTAGAAATGACGAATAAGCCGTGTTCGAGCGAGAACACTACCCGTCCTTCCCTCAAGGTCGTGGTCGATAAGATCCCCGTCCAGAACATCACTCTGCTGGAGGCGCCCGTGATCGAGGCGAACACCACGAGCGAGGAGTGTGGCAACCCGAGGGGCGTGTCCGACGAGGCGGCCGAGGAGATGGACGAACTCGAGGGGACCGTGCTGGACACGAAGAACCAGAAGGTCTACCACGGCAAGGAGGCGGTGGACATGATCAACGAGCTTAGGAAGAAGTTGAACACGGGTGAACCCATGCGTTCAAACGTAACAGTGCATTGATGTAAGCTGCGGAGTTTGTTTTTGATGAATAAAATATGATTTCATAGACATAGTTTGTTTCTATTGTGTTCTTTGTTAGGACAGCGGAGATGATAAATCGCGTTAGTCACAAATCAAAGTTATTGTGATCATCAGTACATCGAACCGGTAAGAACCTAAACTAATGTATTTTCCCCATACCGACGATCAACCACTTATTGTTTCGAATAATTTTATTTGAAAGTAAGATTTTTCATAGCATCCCCTCTCCGTTCATCTTTACATCACAAGCGTTCGACGCGGGTTAAAAACCCAGCCTCGTTGAACGCTATAGTAATAATAAACAAATGTCCCACTTCTCCTTGATTGTGCCCGTGTTTGCTTTCTTGCTAATTTCCTAGCATTGTTGATTTTATTGTTTGGATTGTTATTCCAAAGCAACAGCAAACATATCTAGGAATGAGCAAATGAGCAAGAATAAATTTATATTTAACACAATTCAGAAATAAAAAAATGAACCCCGATCGAGATATTTTGTAATTTCTGAATTGTATTAAATCTTAACTATTCACCTACGGGAGTGTTTCCCGACCATCCAAATCGGAAAATATACCATCGCTCATACCTGCGTAAGGTAATGACATTATAAATAATGTTTGTTTGGTCAGTTCAACAGCAACAGTGTTTCCATGCTTTTTTGTTCCATCCATTCATTCTATAATGTACCTACAATACAGAAGTTAAATAGTTACCGTCTCGGTGGCCTAGTTGACTAAGGCGCCTGCCCGGAATGTGGGAGACTCTGGTTTGAACCCCGATCGGGATGGATGAATTCTGATGTAATTTTTCTGAGTTTGACGTCAATGAATAATTTATAGTATATATTGATATAATTCCAACACTGACAATGTCTTCTCTGACGTCTAAATCGGCAATAAACTTTTATGTATATATTTATATGTAATTTAACCTTACATTACTTAGAAAATGATTTTCAAGAGACAACAAATCGCATAAAGACCAGACAACCTAATTTATGTGTCAATTAACCTCTTTTTTAATGTTACTATTGTTTTTATATTTAACTCTATTTTACTTAAAAATACTGATTTATTAGAGAGAGGGACAACACAAAAGGTGAGGGCATCCCCTATTTAGCACCCCACAAGTACATATAATCATAATAGTTTGGACAGGCGTTACACACGAAAATATCGATAAAATGTTATTATTTGTGCAAAAATATATAAAATGTTCACAAAAGTTAAATTATTAAAACTGACAAAATAGTATTTATTTATTCACCTCTCACAACAGGCAAAACATTGCAGTCAAAGCTTAGTTGTGTACTTAATTTTTTTTAGTTGTCCTCCATTGTAAATTAGTTTTTATAAGTGAATAGGTTAATGACCCGGCACCTCCACCATAATTTTAATTACTTTGTAGATCTGACGGATCCAGTCACTGTTTACACATTACCAACCAGAGAATTGATGGGTTACTGCCTAAGTCCTTCTGCACTGGAAGCAGAGCCAAGGTGTCTTCTCAAGTCTGCCATGTTGATGATAAAATAATATTATATTTATAAATACAAATCTTAAATGTGATTTACAGTTTAAAGATATTTCTAACATTTATTACCTTTTTACTAATGGAATGTATTATTTTATTTTAGATATATCAGAAATAAGTTGCACTTTTACCAATCTTGTGAAAGTAGTATAGAAGACCTACGTTGGCGACAGCACAAGTCCATAACATCGTTCTAACACCTCGAACCCAAAACTCCACGCGCTCGCCGCTCCACGCGCTCGCCGGAGGTTGTGAGCTTCCCCGAAAGTGTGCTAGGAAATTCAGATAACCTTGGATCAAAGCCCCTGTATCTACTCCTAGGAGTTCTTATCGAAATCTAGGGGACCTTGATCACGGTTAGCGATATCTAGATGACCCTGAGAGTAAGTTAATGTAGATACTCAAGGCGGTGGACAAGTGACAATGAGAAATAATACTGATTTCTAATAATACTGTTTTCTCTTGTCTGTCTAGATTTTATGGATGGAGTCTAGAAGATTGATTATTTAAATACGACAGAAAATGTAAATGGGTTAGACATTTTTAGGGGACGTTTTATTTATATGAAAGTGACCCAAATGGATCGCTTGCTGTACCTTTGTGTCATTTTTTATTTGACGCTAGTTGCGGTATGTTTTTCCAACGAAGAAGGGAAAGAAGAATTTCACCAAGGTAGGCCTAGCCTAGGCCATTGTTTCTAACATAAAAAAATATTGTTTTGAAATAAGTTTGTTGTTGTCAATATAATATAATAATGGTCCAATGCAGACGGTAAAGTGCTTATCCTTGGTAAACCATCGATAATAAGTCACATTAAAAGATTTCCAGCTATTGCAATGGAGATTCGTGTCCCTTGCATTTATAATTAGTTCAAATTAGTGTCGACGTCAGTTCACGCAGGCCTACGCAAAGACCCATATGCCCAATCTGGGCCGGGGGTAGAATTTGGACCAGAACTTGACTCTGCTATTCGTAAAAGGCGAGAAAAAAGATAAAGCAGATCTCGCAAACATTCACCCAACGGTTCTACTAAGAGTAGGCCTTTTCAAATTTATAGGCCTATTCCTACGCCTATATATTTCATCATTGGCTTATTTAGCCTATATTAAGCTATTATTCTTATAATAATGTATTGAAAGTAAACATCCTTGAAAGTATGATCTTGAAGAACAAATAATATAAAATAAAATTATAATATGCTGATAATCTTAAGTTTGACTTTGGTTCCGTTTCCTCTCCCTCCCCCATTTCAGTCACCAGGTGTTCACTGAAGCCGAGCAATAAACCCGCAAAAGTCAGTTCACCATTTTAATGTCGTTATTTGATGGGTTTTTTTTAGAGAAGGGTTGTGTCTTGTAGGCTACCTTGAGTTGAGGTAATGGGGTGCATCTCGACTTAAAGGTCGCTTTAAGCTCTCGAAGCCTTATGCCCAGATCTTAATGTCACATTTCTCCCACCATCCAGGGCGGTTCACTCGCGACATACCCAAGGCGCAGTCGACCATCGTGTACCCCCGCAAGGTGAACCATGCCGGCGAGTTTGTGTCGCACTTGATCCCCCACCATTACAAGCGCTCGTACTACGAGGCCAAGAGCCATGCCGGCCTGGGCAACTACACAGCCGACGACCAGGTGCACTATCGCTTCCCCATCGAGGGGGAGGAGCATCACCTTGAGCTAGAGCCGAACCACGGCCTCATTGCGCCCGGCATGGTGGTCGAGGCGAGGCGGGACGACGACCGCGTGCGCATCAAGAGGGCCAAGGACTCGCAGTGTCACTACCACGGCAAGGTCAGGGGTCACGACTCCTCGAGGACGGCGATATTTACGTGCTACGGTCCAGTGAGTGTCCTTACCACTAGGTCCTCTACACTTGGTACCAGATCAAGCTATACCCTGACTAAATTTCGGGCCAAAGTGGAGTCCAATTTTACAATCTCACAAATTCAAATAATTAAATCAAATTGTCATTTAGACAAAGTGAGTTTCTAATACCCATTTACTGCAATTCTTGCACCACTCCTCTGTATTAAATAGGCTTTAATCTAATCTAAACCTTGTGTGTTTGCTAGGCTGGCTACGTGCGGACTAAGAGGGGCTATTACATCATCGAACCAATGAAAGACCACGACCACGTGACGGGCAAGGAACACGCCCACGTCATGTACAAGCTGGACCCGGATGAAGTCCTCGAGCCTAACTGTCGCAGTAAAGGTAAGAACCCGGTTCCAGGGGAGAGTCTGGCCCAGAACATGGCTATGCTGATCGTTCATGCTAGTAAGTAGGAGAGTAGATGCCTAGGTCTATATTACTACCCGAAACTAGAGGCGAGCTTCTGCAGTCGTCGGGGACCTCTCCCCCACCCCTCGATGAGATGACCCCTCCCCCGACGGCGACGACCATGAAGTAAGATCCCTCCCTTTTCTCCCCTGCCTGAGGCTAGATTTGTCCTTCACGCAGAGGCGTAGTAACATTTTTTGTAGTTGGGGGGGGGGGGGAGGGGGGTCAGACTAAAATATCTATAAAAAACACAAGAAACATATTATACAGTAATAATTATATAGGCCTATGGATAAATGGTCTTTCGTGGTTTAAGTATACGTGTTTTTGTACAATGGGGGTAAGTAAGGTGAGAGGCCCCTCGGCTATTGCGAGTCCGGGGCGCAGAGACCAGGAAATGTTTTCGATTCTTAGAGTGTGATTGTCAATTTAACGAGTTTTAGGCATGTTTCTTTAAAACATTTGTTCTTGGTGACTTAGTGATTATACCATATTGTTGTGATTGCAAAATTATATTATGTTCTTTGACAAACTTTCGTGCCGGCGGCCGGAATGATGATAACATTAGTTAGTGAGCGACACTCATACCTGATTGACGGATTGACCCCCGTGGGCGGTCAAGCCCCCGGGAAGTTCCTCCTCCCCCATTCCTTCACCCTGCCTTCGCGGGTCTCTCCTACCCATATCCCCTTATAGGCTACAGAAACACATAATGTCCTAACGGTTGACGCGTCCTCATGCCAAATAAACTAAATTTGACACACCAGCAGAACTTTGTTCGGAAGCATTTTCATTGTTGTACCAGCTTTTTGTATATCAATTCTTAAAAACATTGTTTTTTATCAAGAGCAAATCATTCTTTATGCAAATCTTAAGATTTATGTTTACAATAGAAAATATATCAACGTTCTCGGGCATAAACAACCGTGTAATCGTGAAATGGTAATTCTCACAAACAGTTTGTAATTATTGTCATGAATATCAAGACATGAAAACGACAGATTGTATAATCACACATAGCTTCGTTTCATCATTCATGGCGTTAATGGAGTTATACTTGCTTTGCGTTGTGTTCCATTGCGTAACTTCATTTACATTCATGCATCTCGGCAATGAATTAATTCAATTCGTGCTCGACGACGTATGAAACAAAATGTGCTCCAACCACGTTAGCCGATAATTTCTAGCCTTCATCAGCGACAGTTTGAAGCTTATACGTAGTTCGCATTCTGATTGGGGAGGTCGTCGGGCCGATATCCGCCATTGCCAACCCTGATAAAAGACTTTTGTTACACCTTTCACACTCGTTTCCCAGCTTATGAATGCGGTTGTTTATTGTTTGATCATATTGTTATGATTGTTTTGATGTTGAGATTGCGACTAAAATAAACTGAGAATCTCGCTAGGAAAAGTAGTTGCAGACACACTGATAGGCATAGGGCCTACGTAAATCATGCTTAAACCAAGTTTGAAGAATTCTCCAATATAAAATGATCGTCTCCTAAAAATAAAACAAATTGGTTTTAAAAATAGTTTTATTATATGAAGGCATGCACTAGGCCCTAAGTTTATCACACTATTTCAAACCCATAACTAAATCCTACTGCACACGATTTTCATTCGAAGACATTGCATGCCATATTCTTAATTTTTAATTCTTCGACACTGACTAATATATTGGCTAGAGTTGATTTACGTACAATATACCCAACGCCAATTATGTTAATTCTAATGACATTTATTACAGAATCAAAGAACAATTTTTCACACTTCAAGTTAGAAAGTCGTTTATTGGCGACGGTAGTAGAGGAATTCGTCACGAATTGTTACTACACCGCTATTTATTGTTTCATTAATATACTACATCGTTTTCCTTTTCTTTTGTGATTGCACTATTAGATTATTTTGTTGAATGCAAATTAAATGGAAACTGGTATTGCTTATTAAGTGTTATAATGGCTTTATTAGGCATGGGATATTCCCTATCGAAGGCAATTATTTTCATGATTGGTCAATCTCTGTCAGAGTGCACGAATTCGTGATGTTGTGTGCGAGGTGTTTACTGCTCGGTTGTACGGCTGACTGGTCTTGTTAGGCTGGCGGCTGGATAGATCTGCAGGGCTGCAAATTACTTCTAGTTGCATTCGACGCAATCGACAGATCAGCACCGTTTCCTGATCACGCTGTACCACACGGAGTAATTCGTTTTACTTTGGAATCAGATTAGAAGAAGATTGATTAGAAACTGCTTTAATTCATTGAAGATATTGCCAACTTAACGGTTATTCAATCTAAATGAAGACCATGTCGGGCGTTTGATGACTTTGATTGCAATCGGCGATCTTTCATGGATGGGCTGGTTGGTTGGAAGCATGTTGGACCACTCCTATCAATATGCACGCGCCAAATACTAAATACATATTATATGTTCTACATACCACACTTACCGACATAGGTGGCACATGATTAGCTTGTAAGACTCTGTTTCGAAAGGTCACGGATTTGAAACCCGCCGACGGCAATCCCAACTGAAAGTTTTCCCGCAATTTTCTTCAGTCGTTGAAGCGAATGTAGGGTATTTGGTCGTATCGCTCGCCGAGAACGAAAAAGGGTCTTCCTTCTTCTTTTGGTTTAGCCCAGGCTTATACATTTTGCCATAGTTTTGTTGTTTTTTTAATTTCTTATTTCGTCGTAAACTCTAGTCTGGTTGTGTTGTAACGTGCTAGGGCTGATCCACACCCTGGCGGAGCGCGCCGTGCGCGAGTCCAAGCGGTCCTTCCAGTCGAAGGGCTCGGCGCCCAAAGACACCAACGCCGACCTCTTCATCGAGACGCTCGTCGTGCTGGACAAGCCGTTCCTCACCTACCACAAGTCGTACGACGTCGAGAACTACGCGCTCACCGTCATGAACATGGTCTACAATATCTACGCGGACGCGAGTCTCGGGGCGCAGGCAGAGGTCAGCATCGTCCGCATGATTCGACTGGAGAAGGAGGACGACGAGGTGGGTACATGGTCCATGGTCTAAGTTCTGTGTTCTTAGGTCATTGTTCTATGGTCCATGGTCTATGGTTTATGCTCTAAGTTCTGTGTTCTTTTTGGTCGTTGTTCCATGATCCATGGTCTATGGTCTATGGTATGGTTTACGGTATATGGTCAAGTTAGTTTATGGTCTATGGTCTATGGTCTATGGACGACCTAGTGGAATTAAAGTAATATCAATAATATAGGCCTACTAGAATTGATTCTAACCTAGAGATTGCATGATATGACACATTAAGGGTACGTTCCGAATGATGCTAACTTGCAGCTTGGGCGTGCCCAAAGCATTCCGTAAACACCGCCGCCATCACAACGCCCGTAACGCCCAATGTTAAACCTCGGGCATCTTGGGCATGTCTGGGTGTTGTGGGCGCGTGGGAGCATCATTCGGAACGTACCCTATGAAAGCCTTGTGACTGGAGCGAGTTCCATCTCATTCCAGATGAACCTGGGGGTGAACAAAGACGCCGAAACCACTCTCTCGTTCTTCTGTGACTGGCAGAAGAAGATGAACCCCGGGGACGACACCCACCCCAACCACCACGACGTGGCTGTGCTGCTCACGAGGTGAGGCTACCCTTCTCTAGGCTGGAGCCCACACACCTTACACAACAACTAAACATCTCTACCCCGTCCGGGCCCGGGGAAGACCGACACTAACGATGCCAAATACGAAGACGACATGAGAAACCCTCCATTTCCTCTCCCCTCTTCCTGTGGCTGGATCAACCCAGCATAGGTCTGTCCTCCCCGCATCCTCTAAGCTAGAGTGGCGCATTATCACTTAACAAATGACGGGCTCTTAACCCAACAGAGTAAAATGAAAACTCTCCATTTCCACTTTAGGCATGGGTTACAAAATGAAAGTTGACGTACGATCCGAGTTCTCCTCTAAAGTAGAGCCACTGAGTCCCACTTAACTTGCTCGCCTGTGGGTGTTGCTGCCCAGCACGAGCTTGCCCCCTCATCTTCATCCTTGAGATTTCTGTCGAGCAAAACGACCTTATCACAATTCTTTAACCTCTAAGTTACATTGCGCATTATCTTCGGCACTATACCAATATACAATATGTTCCGGTTTCAGGGTCGACATTTGCTACGACAACACCGACTGCGGCCTGCTGGGTCTCGCCAAGATGGGCGGCACGTGCGACCCGAATATCGCGTGCGCCATCAATGAAGACAACGGCCTGATACTCGGCTACACCGTGGCTCACGAGATGGGGCACACGTAAGTTGACAACACTACTTGAACTTAGAGGCTATGAATTTAGCTTGAAAATATAGGTGGATAATAGTTACCCTGAACTAAAACTTTCTTGTTTGTTTAAATTTCTTAATAGTAGGCCTACACCAGTGTTTTACGATAACTAATTTATTCTCATTGTAATTCGGATCACAAAGTTTCCCTAATCAGTCAGATTGTTAATGATTGTAGTATTGTAGTTTCTAAATTACTGAATAGGTTATAGAGCCTACATTGAATAAACCAAAAGTGTTGGCTCGAGCGCTAAGCGCTTGACTCTGATTCGTGAAGTTTCGGGTTCTAATCCCGTCGAGACCGGCAATCCTGACTGAAGTTTTTTCCCGAGGTTACCTCAGTCGTTAATCCGAATGCAAGGGATTAAGTCCTCTCAAACAGCCCTCGGAAATCCCTTCACAATGATCTTATCCGCAACATACCTAGTTTGTCAACTGAAGAGGGTCACACCGGTTAAATTTGATGTGTAGACCCTACAGCGGGCATCCTACAAAAATTAAAATCTTATTGAATAACAATACATTTACGTCTGACGTACTACCCGCCTGACTTAACTGATGCCTTGTTGCAGACTGGGACTGGAGCACGACGACCCTAAGGAGACCTCTTGTAGCGGGCTCATGCCCGATGGAGTTTGGCACACGGTGATGAACCCCAGCATTGATTCGTTCACTGCGGAGTGGTCGGCCTGCAGCCAGTCCTACTTCAAGGTCTTCATCGAGTGAGTATAAGCCCATCCCATGTACTAGTTTTAAGGATTATGCTTGGTTGTGTTCAAAAAGTGACTACCTTCACTGGTGACTTGTGCAATTTCATTAGTTGGTTTGGGAATTGTCGGTTATTCATATTTACCATTGTTAATACCATTTATTAACATACATCAAGCCTTAATGTGGTGGAAAGGGAGGAATTGTGGCATGAGAGAAGAAGATGGTTAGGCTTGTCTGTCTTCAATGCCGACCGAACTCAGAGCTGGAAGTGTCAAAGATAATGATGACGAATGCCTGAATGTGTGTGCGAACTGGCCTTTCAAGATGTTATGAATTATTTATAAAAGATTCGAAACTATCCCACCCTACATCATGAATGTTTGAGCGTTGTTAGAATCGTTAACTAATATTTATAGCAGTCCGTCTTGGATACGTGTTCGGAAGACTGGCTCGATGGTCTACTTGTTACACGGTATGAGCAAGAAAGATTATGGAGTAGCATCCTTTCCTGACGGACGGACAAGGTTTGAAAGTCTGGAGTTAAAATACCTCCATGTGACTAGAACTTATCTGACTCTCACTATCTACTTGGGATAGAAATCCGTAAAGTAAGTGCAAGATCTAAGTTCTAATCACAGGTGATATTGGTATTGAATTTCTATCTTAAACAATCGTGAATAGCCAAATGTTTGTTTTGTATACATCCATTACGTTTACTTCAAAAGCCAAATTACTAAAACAACTTTTCTTATTTGAAATATATTTACAGTATCCTATTTCCTACGAGTGAATCGAACAAGTGTATTATACCAGAACAGCACATCACAAGCTAATGGCTCGTTAAAAGGTTAAACCAACTTAAACGAAGGCATGGGTAATTGGTCCAGTGCCAAAAATAAGACTGGTCTCTACACACAAACGAAGATCACAAGAAGTCTAGTACATACATTTTTGGATGAGCGTAGCGAGCGTAGCGAGCGAAGCGAAGATTCCATTTCACTACACTGGAGAAAAAAATCCGGAATGTTTTTTTTTTTTTTTCTTTCTTTTTTTTTGTATTTTTGTCTGTTTGTCCACACGATTCCGGCTAAACCGATACTCCGATTGCGATGAAATTTAATGGAGGCCTTCGAAATCTCTGAACTTAGAACTGCCACGTTTTTGAGCGCAATCGGAAATTTTTTTCTCATGAAAATCGCAATTTTACGATTTTTTTCAATTTTTAAAAAATTTCTTCGACTTATAACACCTACATGCTTTATCCGATTTTAATGATTTTTGCTCAGAACCTTTATTTTATGAATTTAGATATTCTTGTGAAATTTGAGCGCAATTGAAAAAATATTTATCATAAAAATCGAAATTTTACGGGTTTTTTTCTTTTTGGATGAGCGTAGCGAGCGTAGCGAGCGGAGCGAAGATTCCATTTCACTACACTGGAGAAAAAAATCCGGAATGTTTTTTTTTTTTTTTTTTTTTTTTTTTTTTTTTTCTGTATTTTTGTCTGTTTGTTAACACGATTCCGGCTAAACCGATAATCCGATTGCGATGAAATTTTATGGAGGTCTTCGAAATCTCTGAACTTAGAACTGCCACGTTTTTGAGCACAATCGGAAAATTATTTCTCATCAAAATCGCAATTTTACGATTTTTTTTCGATTTTTTAAAAATTTCTTCGACTTATAACACCTACATGCTTTATCCGATTTTGATGATTTTTTCACAGAACCTTAATTTTATGAATTAATATATTCTTGTGAAATTTGAGCACAATCGAATAACTATTTCTTATGAAATCGAAAATTTACGATTTTTTTCTTTTTTTAAATTACGATTAATTAAAAAAATTAAAGATTAAAGTTTATTTTTCATTAAATTTAAATTAATTTAAAAAAAATCTTCAACTAAGTAATGATTTTTTCACAGAACAACAGAAAATCCGCGTAACACATGGCATCTCAATGCACCATATACGCTCATCCAACAACGCGGCGGGACTTAAGCGTTTTCCTAGTTTTAAACAATTCTTTGACTTATAACACCTACATGCTTTATCCGATTGTAATGATTTTTTCGCAGAACCTTAATTTTATGAATTAATATATTAGTGTTAAATTTGAGCGCAATCGAGAAATTATTTCTTATAAAAATCGCAATTTTACGATTTTTTTTAACAATTACGATTTATTAAAAAAAAAAAAAAGTTAATTTTTAATTTAATTTAAAAAAAAAATCAACTTAGTAATGATTTTGCCACAGAACAACAGAAAATTCGCATAACACATGGCAGCTCAATGCACCAATTACGCTCATCCAACAACGCGGCGGGACTTAAGCGTTTTCCTAGTATTTCATCAATTGCTCGGTGTTGTGAACGCGGTTAAACTCAACATAATAATATAATGTTAATGAGGTTGGGGCTGACGCCCGGTAAATGACGATCCACGTCAATTGCCAACTGCAATTGTGCCAAATGTTTCTGAGTGTGTAACTTCGACTATTAACGCTGCTTAATGCATCGTCAAATCAACACGTCACGAAGATGTCTTGTGGTCTGGTTTGTATTGCACAATCTTTGACTATAGTTTTATCCAAGTCCACTTTCTCGCCGGAGGTTTCCCGATGAAGTACACGCTTGAAGATTCAGTGGAGTTTGGTTTTATCGTGAGGTATGAACTGGGGTCGAACTGTCCCCTCAGACTCGGGTCTCGCCGCTTCTGCTCTGATTCCTCTCGTCTCGTTCCCTGCTGTCTTCACTTGACCGGTACCGCGCGTCCTCGGAGCCGACGTTGCTCTCGTTCGAGTCTGCGCCCTCCGACCTCCTGTCCGACCGCGAGTGATGCCGGTGATGGGAGTGGTGTCGGTGACCCTTGTTCTTGTTCCGCTTCCGCTTCTTCTCCTTCTTCCTGATGACCTCCTCCTCGCTGAACGACCCCTCGTCGTCGATGTACTGATCGGAGTCGATCGACACCTCGCCAGAGTCGTGCGGTAGCGACCGGTCGTTGTCTTGCTCAGTCTTGGACGAGTCTTGGTGCTCCGGCTGCGAGGTCGAGTCCTTATTGACATCTGAATCGCCCCTCTCTTCCGACTTTGAGGAGGGCGGCGATTCTGTTGTGCTGCTTTCCGGTTGGCCAGACGAGTCTGAGTGGGTCACATCATCGACTGCGGTCTCGTAACGGTTGAAATCGTGACCTGGCGAATCGGACGTGAAGAATTCCGGTTGCTGGTGTTCTTCATGCTGGTGTTCTTGATGTTGGTGTTCTTCATGTTGTTGGTTTTGTAGTTGCAACAAATGTTGTTGCTCTAGTTCCTGCAGCTGATGTTGCTCCAAGCGATATTGCTCTTCCGGCTGGTGATGTTCTTGCTGCTGAAGCTCTTGTTGTAGCTGATGTACTTCTGGTTGCTGGTGATGTTGATCTTGTAAGTGATGGTTCAGTTGATGTAGTTCAGGTTGTTGTTGATGTTGTAGCTGATCATGTAACTGCTGTTGTAGTTGATGTTGTTCTGGTTGATGTTGTTGGTGTTGTATTTGTTCCTGTAAATGCTGTTGCAGCTGATATTGTTCTTGTTGAGGATGATGTTGTGTTTGCTCTTGATGTAGTAACTCATTTTGTTCATGCAGTTTTCCCAGTTGTTGATGGTCAGTGTGAGGACCGTTTGAGGTTACAAATTCCGGCTTCCTATGCCAGTTCACATTGTCAGGATGTGGCTTGCCGTAAGGTGGGAATGAAATGTATTCATCATGTTTCTGTGGTTCTTGACGGTCGTAATAGTGACTATGACCAATTGACAGCGGTGGATTGTAAGCTACCGGCACAGCTACTGGTAAGTGATGCCCGATCGCCATTGGCAGTGGCGGACTATACACCACCTGCGTGTGTGGGTAGAGTGATGGGATATGCGTTGACGTTGGTGATCCGTAAGAAATACTAAAATCGGTGTTGAAGATTTTCCCCAAGAAACTCATCGTGTTCGAAGCGGTAAACTTGCCGGTGCTTGGCATACCGTAGCCGAAATTGTTCGTATCCATGTTGAGGCCAGTGAGCAGGCCTAGAGCGGCCTTGAGGAGGGTTCTCGACTCGTCTGCTGCTTCCATGCCGGTGACGTTCCGGGAGAAGTTGACTCGCCGAAGAGCATACGGTCTTGTGATGTTCGGATGCGACATCGGAGTTATCATGAAGTTTGGCTCGATGAAGGGTTGTTGTTCTGTAGCTGCTGACTGGATCTTCTCACCCTCCTCGCTAGGAGTGTCTTCGGACTTGTTCTGGGACTGCGGCTTCCAACTTTCCAATGCGCTACTCTCATTTTGTCCGCTATTATCAATCTCGGTGCTGTTTTCTCCTGATTGGAAACCAGTGGCTCTGGGTGGAGGAATTTGTGTCTCCACCTGTATGTCTGGCCGATTTTGTTCTCCCTGACTTTCTAACGGCTGAGGTAGTACTGATGTTGCTGTTTCGATGGCTGACCATGCAGGTCGTTCTCTTCCCGCTCCGGCTTCTGCGGAGGTTGACTTTGACCTTGAATCTCTACTACAGTGGTTTGTTCTGGTTCTTCCAGAGTAACTGCTTCCGACGTCTCGTTGCTAACAACTCTCTGCTGAGTATCTTCTTCTAGTTGTTCCATAGGAAGCTGATCTGGCGATACATCTTGTCTCTCTGGATTCTGTGTTTGATTGTTGTTATCTGTGATAACTCCTTCTGGTTCTGTCTTATTATTAGAATCTTCTTGTTGAAGTGTTAATCGTTCGTTGGCCTGTGTTAGAGTTGTGGTGTCCACGTTTTCATTTTGTTTTGGTTCCTCTAAAACTAGTTTATCTCCTTCATTCGGTGTGTCTTCGGTATTTTCCGGATCTTGATTTTGTCTGTCTTGCTCTCGTTGCTGTTGACCCTGTTTTTCCTTCAGCTCACTTTGTTGTGGAGTTTCCTCTAAATCCTCAGGATTATCTTTAGCGATTTGTTTCTTCTGTTGTTTTACCTTCTGCCGAGGTTTCTGTTTCCTAGCCGACGGTTCTTCTTCCTCCTCTTCCTCCTCCTCTTCTTCTTCATCTTCTTGCTTGGACCTTGTCTCGCTGCACCAGTTCTTGTGACCCCTCCCTCTGTTCGACTGCCTCTTGAGACGGTTCTTGCTCCCCCGACTCCACCTGTCTGCTCGGCTGCTCTTGCGATTGCTCTCGGCGTGCTTGCTGCCTCTTGAGCTCTCTACTTCGCTGTTGTCGTTCTTCTGATTCTCGAAGCTGCCTCTCCTGGGAGTCCTCGTGTTCGGGCTGATAATCTTGTTGCTCTTCAGTCTCCCCGCTGTTCAGTTTTCCTTGTCGAAGACTCTTCAATGGCAACGCTGAGCCTAGATAGAATAAGAACAATTATTAGTACATACAGAATTAATTTCAGATTTAACGCTTGCGAGTCGATTAAATCATTTAGAAGTGTATGTACCGCTTCCCACAGATTGTTTCTTTATCAACGCATTCGTTAGTATTATATTAATCGTTTCTCCGAAGATGAAAAGTTGAAACAGAAAAGTGAGGCATCAAAAAAGTCTTCTCTGCGCGGGCCTGAAGCAAGTCTTGACTGCTTTACAATGTGTGCGGAATTATGTTGACTTTATAATTAATACAAAATAATGAACTGTTAAACATCAGTTTTGAAACCCAAGTTTGGTTGATTTTAAAACCGAAAAGCAAAACAAAACGATTATTTTGTGTACTGTGTTTGCACATTCATAAACATGGCCAGCATGTAAGTTTACTACTGAACAAAGTGAACTATAAAGCGCTCATATACGGGCGGTTTCTCCTCGCTATAGTAGAGCATTAGGTAGGAGAAATCGCCCGTGTATGTGATTGTATGTAGGCCTGGGGGGGGGGGGGGGGATCGCGACACACACACACAGAAGTTTCTTCTACATTTGTTCATCTAAGAACATAACCAAGTCAAGAGCGAATATAAAGATGAGCCATTGCTAATATTATATCTATTCAAAAGTCATGATCAACTGACACTGATATATGAATGTGTGGCTACATTTTTAAGTTACATCGTGAGTTAAATATAATTTTGTGACCAGGCACCAGTACATATTATGAACATTCGGGTTTTAAATTATAGTTTTTAAAGGTCAAAAAGATTTTGGTTTGTTTGTTCAGATAAAAAAATGAGCATGTTCTGTCAGAAAAGCGAAAAACATCGAAGAATTTGTTATTCAAACGGACAGTCTGCTGGCTGTGACTAAGTGAAAAGACGCTGGTTTTATGAACTGCTTCATAAAATCGAAACAAACACTCATACACTATGTCCCGGAGGGATACCAATCCTAAAACTTGCCACAAGAATTATGACAATAGTTCTAGAATTATAAAATGCACAGATGTACGGCCCTCAAATAATAATTCCTGGTGAGTTTCTTCATACAAATTGTATAAACTGCCGGTAGTTTTCAAGAAGTTACTCGTATTATTCAATAATGGGACCTCTCTAGGACAATGCTATTAGTATTTAAGGTTAATTCTACCGGTTTTAAGGTTGTTTCTCAATAATTATGAACTGTCTCATTTATATATTTGTTTAATTTTTATCGGAATCGTTCCACATTTGATTACAATCCGAAGAATCTGTTTGCGAATCAAGTACTTTCTATAATTTTGACAGAAAATTGCTTTTTACAATTGAAACTGTTAGTAATGATGCCAAAATAGTCACAGAGCACGAGAATTAGCGTTCGAAAACTGTTATTGTTTTTAAATCTCACTCAACCAAATGCAAGGCAATTTTTATGGATATAATGACTTACCACTTTAGTTCTACGTAATTTTATAGTTCACCACTTTAAACCTGCATCATAAACTTTGCCTAACATCGACGATTTAAACTGTTTGTTCAATTACTTTGTAAACTATAAAATTCGCTTTATTACTTTAACTTATCGAGCGGCACTGTATCTGTCGTGGCTCATGCAACAAACAAATCATTATTTTAGTGCACTCAGATTAAATCAGACGTTGTGTTGTAAATTTTCAATCTTGAAACTTTTATTACTGAGTTACAAAATATTTAAAACCCCACTTTATAATATAGATAAATAAACCTTTCTACTAACCTTCTGCGTTCAAGCACAGTTGGCATGCTATGAAGCACACACACACTTTGTACAGCTCCAGCATGGTGCGTACTGTCACGACCGATTGTTATAAGGAAATGCCTAGTTTTGCATCCGGTCTACAAACTATATGCTTTAAAGCGAGAAAGTCCAGACCCAAGTGCGGGTGGACCTAACGGTCAAACTGGGCGACGTCCTCTGAATTCCTACCACTCTTACTTGCCACACATACGGGCCAAGGGTTTCACTTTGAAGTGGAAATGCTTTTCGCTTTTGTTGCCCTCTGATAATAATGTGGGTCATACTCATTGGACATCTACTTGCCTTACCTTATATTATTATACTTTTCTCACGATAATGACCTCTTCCGTATTGCACCTGATATTTCATATTCCCCACTTTATAGTATTAATAATACAATGGCATAAATTCATTCGTATTTTGAGTCGAACCATTCCGTCACACGTAGCTAACAGATTTCCTGAGAGTACCCTAACGTTACAGTAATGCCGACGTCTTGGACGTACGAATAAAGGAAAATAGTTTGGTTTGGTTTATTTGTAAATAATTAATTTGCTCAACCATTTAGATTAACAAACTATGGTCTCTATCCCGATTGATAATACATTGTTATACTGGGAGTGGCAGGATCTGATATAAACTGCACGGTAAAATAAGTCTAGTCTAGTTATCCAATTAGAATGTAGGATTGAGCGGTTGAAAATGTGAAGTGTTTCTTAGTTTACTTCATCATCATTATATCGATTGTCGTTACCCGCTTCTGGCAGGGTAGCTTGGGTTTTGTAACCCAATTTGTCCACTTCTTTATATCCTCCCACAATCGTATCACTTTCACATCTTCCCAGCTCTCTCCTTGGTCTTAAGTCTCTTTTACTATAATACAACTCCATCTCTTCTTTGGCTTCCCTCACCTTCCTCCTTCTTGAATCCTTCTTTTATACATTCTTATAGGCATCCTCTCTTGTCCAACGTTCAAACCAACCTAAATGTGGTTCTGATTCTATCGCTTCTTTTTTTAGTTGGAAACAGGTCAAACAATTTACATCACAAAATAAGCAAACAAGTGACTTTAATTATCAACATACTTAATTTTGTTCAAGATCCATTTTTCACAATCTTGGTGATATTCTGCAAATTGTAGTGTGTAATTCAGTTCAGAATTGCAAAACCGAAAATAGCAATGTCAGTTTTCGATTTGACCTGTTGGAATCAGTTCGACCACCAGATTGTTTTGGTTTTGGAATTAATCTATGTATCTTGCTCTAGTTCTGGGTTTGGATCGTGCTTGCTGGACAAACCTACCGACCACGACTTCAAGATCATAGACATACTGCCCGGGGTGATGTACGGGGCAACCTACCAGTGCAAGGAACTCATCAGCAAGGACGCGTTCGTCTGCGAGATGGGCATTGTACGTAGCAACAAACAAAACAAATGTTTAACAAAAATATAAATTAAGTTCCAAAAAAATTCTAAGCGACAGCTAATCTATGCCTTATAAGAAATTTACACCCATTCATATACAAGAACTAGCTTAAGCGATGCTAAATTATAAATAAACTAAAAACAGACTTTATTACATTTTCTTCGGTGTTGTTGAGACAATGTAATATGAAATGTTGACCGCTACAACATCTTTTATCCAGAGTGAATGGTTGTTGTTCAATCACAGTCTAACATGTGAATTAACAATCATTATTGTAAATGTTGGGAATTAATTTTGAAGGATAACATGAAATGTTGATGGTTATGATTGTGTGTGAAGTTGTTTTAATTACGCAATTTGATTGTTGTATATTCTGTACACAATTTCCACTCAGAGTTACACAAATACACATGTTCATTTTCATGTTATGGTCATGCCAATGGGCTTAATCTCATTTTACATAAAATAACAACACATATATGGTACCGATATGTATGTACTCTCAATACAACAATCCATACGTGATTGTGGCTGTTGTACTAGTTGTATCTGGTAGCGGAATAGGAAACCCAGAATTGTGTTTTCTCTTCCATTATGTCCTCTGATTTTTGTTTGTTAATGTGTTTCTGTTTTTATGTGTATCATTGTACATGTGAGCTGCAGAACGAAGTAATGTATCTTTAAACTTAAGGCTGCAGAGGGAGCGGTATTGAGTCGACCAGCAAGTAGCAACATAGTATTGTAACAATGAAATCATTTTAATTTAAATTAACTACAAGCTTTAGATTGTCTAAGATATCAACAAACTAAAACGTTGCAAATCTGTATGATTTAAACAGTCGTACCCATAGAATCTACCCAACATTTAAAAAAATTGTATCACAAATTCGTCTAGGAAATTTTCAAGGTCGTGACTTTTTAACAAGTTCATATTTGCTTTGCAATGTTTTAGTTTGTTGTTGTCCTAGTCACTTTTTTTTCCTTTCTTGAGTTTTCCCGCCCAAACAGTGTGTGTGCTCGATTCCTTGCGAGATTGTGCGAGAGTTCGACCGAGCCCGCCACCTGTGGGCGGACATCGGAACTCGTGGTCTCGCAGTGTAGAGTGCTGCCACCTGCGTCCTCTTTATAAACCAGCCGCTGCGGGCGATAAAACAGTTCTCTTCTTCGTACGACTTGGCGTTACAGTTTCTGCTATTAAATGCAAAATATTTTGCTGTTACACCATTTTTCTAACTAATGTCCCATTAGTTCATTTGTATCAAGAATATTGTACACTTGCTGTGTCACTCTTGCTCCCCATGTTTTTAAAGGAAATACTAGATTTGCATTACACAAAATAATTTGTAAAATAGCCTAATGTTTAAATAAAGGGGCAAGTGAATTGTGATCTGAAGCTGTTGTTGTGTAGTTTAAACTAGGAAAACGCTTAAGTCCCGCCGCGTTGTTGGATGAGCGTAATTGGTGCATTGAGCTGCCATCTGTTATGCGAATTTTCTGTTGTTCTGTGGAAAAATCATTATTAAGTTGATAATTTTTTTAAATTAAATTAAATTAAATAAAAAATTAACTTCATTCTTTTAAATTTGTTTTTAATTAATCGTAATTGTAAAAAAAAATCGTAAAATTGCGATTTTTATAAGAAATAATTTCTCGATTGCGCTCAAATTTAACACGAATATATTAATTCATAAAATTAAGGTTCTGCGAAAAAATCATTACAATCGGATAAAGCATGTAGGTGTTATAAGTCAAAGAATTGTTTAAAAAATGAAAAAACCCGTAAAATATCGATTCTTATGATAAACATTTTTTCAATTGCGCTCAAATTTCACAAGAATATCTAAATTCATAAAATAAAGGTTCTGTGCAAAAATCATTAAAATCGGATAAAGCATGTAGGTGTTATAAGTCGAAGAATTTTTTTAAAAATTGAAAAAAATCGTAAAATTGCGATTTTCATGAGAAAAAAATTTCCGATTGCGCTCAAAAACGTGGCAGTTCTAAGTTCAGAGATTTCGAAGGTCTCCATAAAATTTCATCGCAATCGGAGTATCGGTTTAGCCGGAATCGTGTGGACAAACAGACAAAAATACAAAAAAAAAAAAAAAAAGAAAGAAAAAAAAAAAAAACATTCCGGATTTTTTTCTCCAGTGTAGTAGAATGGAATCTTCGCTTCGCTCGCTACGCTCGCTACGCTCATCCAAAAAGTGAGATGCTCCCTTAAAAGGTACATTGTTACTAAAATCTCACTGTTACTGTAACCATTGTCTGCATCCCATTTACCATTACCATGTTTCACAACCTATCCCCGAACTCGCCCTCCATTCTTATTCCTCCGCTCAAACTAAACATAAATGTAAAAAAAACTACAAAAAAACTTTGTATATAATGTTTTTGTTTGGGGGAGTCATCAGTTTGATCCCAGCCACCGGCAATCTCACCGAAGGTTTTCCGTGATTTCCTTCAGTCACGCGAATACCGGGATTGGTTCCTTCTACACTGCTCACCCATCCATCAGACTATTGAGCCGAGTTTTGATGTCCCCGCCTGCTTTTGTTTCAGACATGCGACAGTCTGAACTGCCGGACTGCGGAATCTGATTGTTACCAGACCCACGAACCTCCTGTACCCGGTACATCGTGTGGCGAGAAGAAGGTTAGCTTTTATTTTTATTTTATTTATTTATTTAACGTCTATCCTATTCGGTTATAAAAACTGATTTACAATGGAGGACAACTAAATAAATCTAATTAATCAATCTAATTAAGTCAAGAGCCTGGGCCCGGGGCTCCCTTTCCTCCCCTTACCCGTGGCTGGTTCTGACCAGCATGCCCCCCCCCGCCCTAGGTTAGATTGGTGCATATGACCTAACGGTTGACGCGCCCTTAATCCAAATAAACAAAAAGAATAGACAAACACAAACAACATAAACATAAATGCAGACACAACAATGAACTACATTTAAGTATATGTTTGAAATAGTAATTGTTATTCTATTTGAGTTCTCATAACACAATCCCACATGTCATCTTACTCCATTCTGCTGGCCAGAACACAATCATAGTTAGCATGGCGGGGACGTCGGATTTGATTGAGTTTCTCTTAGTTCAGTTGCAGGAACGTATTAGTTGTTACCTGTTAACTGTACACTAATTATTAACTATAAATCCTTATAGAACTAGGACAATTGAGTTTCGTTAACATTCCAATGTAGCCAACAGTGGTAACGAGTGAATTCAATTAAGAATGTTCACTGAATTCAGAGTAAACTTATCTATACTTGTAATCTATGTATGTGGGTCACAAGTTGGTGGTCTCCAAACTTGTGTCCCAACCAATATAACACCTTAGGACGTGTACCCCTATTCTGTAATTATGTAATATGCCTAGTTTTCATTTACAGCTCACTGACAAGCTATAATTTCACATGAAATGACATGTCAAAAAGCGGTCCTGAATGCCAAGTGAGAAGTCTATAGTATAGTCAAGAGCACAGGGGTTCGGATGCTAAGTGAGGAGTCTAGTATTAGTCAAGAGCACAGGGGTTCGGATGCTAAGTGAGGAGTCTAGTATTAGTCACGAGCACAGGGGTTCGGATGCTAAGTGAGAAGTCTAGTAGTCACGAGCTCATGGTTTCGGATGTTAAAACTTATCAATCAACATTGACAACTTGGTATTGTGAACCCCTAGGGCTAACATTCGCCTCAAATAACAAGTTATTCTTACAAAGTTGTCACTGTCAATTGACAAGTTTTTTTTTTTAGTTAGATAATAGGCCCCCAGGTATTTCTATGGTCTTTCGACATCGCGACATTTTCACTTCGATGTATTATAAAATTCACTTTTTCCTTGTTCTTTTTCCCAATTATTCCTCTCTATTTTATTACTACCCTATTTGCCTTTGATACCCTTCCTTCACGGGTGACTAGGTACGTACCCATGAGGTATCTCAAGCGCGTCTCGTTGACTCTAGCCAGGGTAGCGCCCCCTCGGTTGTCATTGTGCTCAGGAGTGCAGTATAACATCACTCGTACCCGATGCACTCCTTACATTTATAACGACCTCATCCCCACCTGTACACACACCGACTGGAGATATACTTCCCACAATCTCACGCGAATCTCCATCGTATTGTCGTTACTTCTTTACTTTATGGAAGGTGCTCAGATTTAATAACGCCTATCACCGGATGAGTTAATTAAAACTTGTCATTTACTGGCGCTGCATAAAAGTCATTATCTGGCTTTCTCTTCCCGCCGTAATGGAGGTGTATTATCACCGACCATAGCAGGCTTGTTACACAATGATGGTGTGCGGGATAAATATTATTTCCTTCTCAGAGGAAGTTTGTAGTAACAAACACGGTTATTGTCGCGAGAGCGAAGAAAACGAAGCAAGGTTGAGATTATTCACAGAGAGCTCAACTCAAGTGTAAATTTTGCAATAAATGGGTTTCTATATCAATGATCAGAATTGAATCGAAGAAATAAAATGAGAATCATCTTTTCCCAGAAGTTTTGTAATTCATATTTTCCAAGTATTGAATAATATGTTTTGAAGTGTAATGCTGAATATTTTATTTTGAAGTGTATTGAATGCAATGCAGCAAATCATAACTCGTATACTTCTCTTATTCAAGTTATAATTACATTCGTTGAATTCCAAAACTATCGTATAGCTCATCATATTATTATTTTATTGTTTCTTGATGTGAAAACTAGAACGTATTACTTGATCGTTTAATAACTATGAGTTAATAAAACAGACATGGAATCGTGTCAATATTACACAGTTCACTTATTTAATATCACCTAGTTTAGAAAGAAAATCAAATGAAACAGCTCGCAATTACATTTTGAACTATGCTTTTTCTTTTCTGCATGTTAAACATTTCGAACATAAGCTAAACAAAGCTAATTAAATAAACTGTTTGGCAGACAATGTTAGATGTTTCAATAACAAACCTTGTAAGTTGTAATCAAAATAACAACCATCAATAGGAAACTTTTCTTTGACAGTTAAAGGACATTTAAATTTTGTATCCATTATCAAAATTATTTCAACACACAATGATACTTGCCTACCGCAACTAGTTTCACATTGTACAGTGTATTGCACGTGGGTACATCAAGCTGTGTGTGTTGCAGTGGTGCTACAAGCAGGAGTGCCTGACGATAGGGCAGCGACCAGGCGCTGTGGACGGGAAATGGGGGAAATGGGGTCCGTGGAGTGCCTGCTCCAGAACATGCGGGGCCGGAGTCACCTCCACAGAGCGGAAGTGTAACGCGCCTCAGCCGGCGCACGGGGGCAAATATTGCATCGGAGAGAGGAAGCGCCACAAGATTTGCAGCGCCGAGGTGAGTGTGGCATTTGTATTGCATTTTCTTACCCAAACTGTGCATTGCTTTTGTGCATTTACTAGTTTATAATGCTCCATGTAGAGATATACCAAGGAGTGTAGTATTTCAAGTCAAAACGTTACTCGCTTGTAAAGGTGTATGAAGATTGGTAAGAACATGTTTTCGTGCATCATTTTGTATTTATTTATTTTTTAAATGTTTTTACATACGTCTATTCTGGTGTTGCTCTGTGTCTGTCTCTAGTCAATTCGCACATTATATCGGCATTTCAATAATACGGAATTTAATTTATTTGCCGGCCATTTGTTCTGTTTATTGTAACACGCGACTCCAATAAGGTCTTGAAAGCGTCAGACATCACCCCACGAACTATAGCATGTTGAGTAACAAGAGTGTAACGAGTGTCTACAGAGCGGAAACTCAGAGTATTAGAGTACAGAGTCTTGAATGGTAGACATAGGCGAAGGAAGTGTTTGTGTCCGTGAAAACTTAGACGCATAACATGCTAATGTATAATGGATTGGTTCTTCCCCAGTAAGTTTCTAAAAATGTCTTGGTTTATGACAAATGTGTTTGTTTATTTTCCCTCGTTGCTCAGTGACCGTAACCAGGACGATGCCCATCCTAGCCGATATCTCTATATCTCTATCTTTAAATGAAAAGTGTTCATGCAATAAGTTATTACATAGCCGCAACGTAAACTATGCTTTTCATCTCCGTAACACAATGACTCTCGGTTAGTTTCTAGTACTATTTGTGATGGACGAGATGAAGGAGAGTTTAGAGATTCATGTCTCTCGCGGGACGCGATCTCCGTCCTCATACGTCGCAGTACTGTCCTCGAAACTGCGCTCATAACGTATAGCTTAACTCATAACGTCACCGTTGACTGCTTGATAAAGTGTCAAGAAGAGCACACAGATTGATTGTGATATTCACTAGAATGCTGCGCAGATGTGCTAAACTGTGATATTTGGAAACATCACTGCTAAATGCAAAACATGTTAGTTACTTTATTTATTAGTTATTAGTGCACGAATATTAGTAATGCAATAACATTATTAATAAAGTGACGTTTATATGGAAATGTTCTTGATTCGTACCGTTTTGCTTTCATTGGACGAATGGTAAACGAAAAGGGAAAACTGTCCTGGGAATCCATCTGTTTGCGTTACATTTCCATTACCGGTGCTACATCAGAAAGCTTGTACCTCGTTATCTGGAGTTGATTCACGTTATTTTACCACACAATTATTCATACCTGGCAGGCATGAAACACGAATATTTTAACTTGATCATGTTGCAGTATGCCCAATTGAAAACGTATTTAGTTGTTGCTTCCTCGGGTCCAACGCACTTGTTTCATGTTTGTATTTCATTTTTATTTGCTTGTGTTTTGTTTTGTAATTTAAATTAATTTTCGAATGATGACGATTAACAATTATACAAAAACGAAGATGCCATTGATTTTTTAGTAGACGACTTTGACGCCGGTATGATGTTATTTTAGATAGACAAAAATCCGGGACCTCTGCTGTCCGGGCAGATACTTTAACAACTGAAAAATGGAAGACGACCACGACGTGAGGACCCTTCATTTCCTCCCCTTGACTGTGGCTGGATCTGTCCAGCATGTCCTTGCTGCTAGATTGGCGCAATAATCACCTAACTATCAACGCCTCCTTTAACTAAATAAACTTGAAAAACATATGACGGTGTTTCATAGCAGAGATCACAGGTTCAGTCCCGGGTGGAACCAGTTTTGGTATTATGAGTGTAGGTGTGAAACACGACTAACATGATACTTGAGAGGATGCCTATCTATATCACAGACGTAGACAACGCTTGTAAGACGCGAGGCAAGGGCTGTATCGCGTGAAGAGACGTGCAATAACGCTGTGCCGTTTATTCGTTGACGCCGCTCTGAAGGTGCGTGCTGTCACAGATAATATGTTCTGAGTAGAAATCATCACGCCCCACGGAGAATTCGCTTATTATAATTTGAGTCAGGTTCTCAAGGTACAAGACGTTGTGACTAATATGACACGATCCAGGTTATAAGGCAGGAACTCTGATATTGTACTCCGTTGTAAATTAATAGAAATCTCTTTGAAAATAATGTAAGAAATATATGTTTTTTTAAACGAAAAACGTAACTATAGGTATTATATATTATAGTCTCTGTTTGGGCCGGAAGTCACATTTGGCCCAGACTATTCCGCTGTTGATCGTAAAATGCAAAGTCGAGGCTAAGGCCATCTTGCAAACATTAGAAAGTCAGTAGGGGAATATTATCCCCCCCCCCTCCCTACCCTCCCTCACGACCTTTCCCAACGACGACCAAAACTATGACAAAGACGACGACAGCATTTGAATCCGCCCTTCCTTCCTCTCTGCCTGTGGCTGAATCTGTCCAGCACGGGGCTGTCCTACCCTACATCTTCTAGGCTAGATTGGCGCACTATCACCTAACGGTTTACGCGCCCTTGAATCAAATACTTTAGTTCCTTTAACCTACATCATGCTGGAGCTAATTAAAAAGTGCCAACAATCTAGTAGTTCTTATAGAGCACTTCGTTCAACTTATAATCAATCAATCGTTTCACAACTCAGTATAATGTAATGTTATGTTTGACTTTCGGAGTTCAAGTTATACACATTTGATTTATCTTATAACATTTAAAAGCAGTTTAGTTTTTTTGACAGTGACGAATGTACGTTTAGATAAGAAAGCAAAGAAACCGCACAGAATGGAAATGAAAGTCGAATTCGTCGTCCACCATTACCTAAACAAGTTGTTTTTTTATGTCTACTTGGATTTCCCAATGAAGTGCTTGCGGACTCTGAGCGAACGTGGAACGTGGAGTGTACTTGATACAATTTGTTTCACATCCCGTTTATCTTTTAGGCATACACAGAAGTGCTATAAATCACTCAATCCACCGCACATCCCATGCAGACTTGTTGCGCGGGTTCCAATCGCACTGCGTTTAAAAGAGATTGTACTTTACCTAAACTACCCTCCCTAGTGTTCTGGTTCTGGTGTTTAAACACACAAGGCGAGATTCCCACATTGAAATAAAACAAACTTTACTGCGGTTGAAATTCAAATTTACTAAAATTACGTTGGTTATATTAATTTATTTTTCATATTTAAGCAAAGCACGCAGTTTTCACGGTTTAATCTCTTTAAAATTAAAATTAAATGCTAGGGGTTGTTTGCAATTTTAACAACAAAACCACCGTCAGGATTAAAATATATAAACGAGACACGTAGAAACAAAGTGAGATTGTTTGTAGATTACACCTCACAGTGATTATATTAATATTAGACAAACAATGCATAAAGCTAAAAAATAAAACATTAGATCCTATAAATCAGAACTTCCAAATAGAAAGAAAATCAAACGCGTCTGCCACGAAGACCTTTTGAATGTGATCCGTCTTTTGTCTGAGGAATATTTCACTCAAAGATGTTTGTCTGATTTCGATTCTGTTCTGTTCGCGGTGATCAATCAAAGGATGGAAAACAGAACGCGAAGGAAAGAGTAGACCGCTCAGGGAGGGTCGTGGACAAATGAGATAGAGACGGTTCTGGCTATCATTTCCTAGACTTCTTATTCAGTATTTAAACAATGAAAGGGAACGATTTCCAAGCTACAGACTTTCAACGACATTATATTGCAAATAAGGAGGGACAAAGTTAATACCCGGGTTTTTGTCCATCGACTCAAATTTGCAACGTCAGCGTCCACAGGATGTAGTTTGGGAAAGGAATATATTATGAAGAAAATGATTTTGTTTCGAAACTAATGGAGGTGGCTCAGCACTAGCGTACGATACTCACAGATTCCACACTGAACTAACTCTGCTTTCATCGCATTCACTGGCAATCCTGACAGAAGTTCGGGGACTCATCAGATTCTGAAAATCACGTGAATGTATTTTAATTTACAAATCAGCGAGGTTATGGGAGTACCCATATTAAGGTCCAAAATTTCAAATTTAGTTAAAATTTATCTTACAAGGCTTCTGATTGGTGGTATCTTTAGTGATAACAAGTTATACAGCAGTTAAATTTACTTTTTACTTTAACTGGACATTGAAATACCGAACCTTAGAGCGAAGGTTAGTTACCGCTATTTTTCCTCGTGTGTACTAGCCTTCACTTATGGTGAAGGTGCCGAGTAGATATTCAAACTTTTTAATATTTATTTGTTATTTTTAATAAATTAACAAATAAATCATTTTGTTTCTGGTTGTTAGAAAGTGGCATAGCCCTAAATACATTGATGCGTCAAAAGCCTGTTGGATAACTTGGTCAAAGCATAGTAGGTTTGATGTAGAATGCAGCGCTCTGCAGCTCTATCGATTGTCCAGTGGGGTAGTGGTTTGCGCCAGTGTGTCAAGCTAGAATGTGTACTCGTCTCTATCAGAGCACATCAGAGCACAGTTTCTAATTGTTACTCAGCTGTTGTTTTATTGGCTGTCCGTATATAGGCCATGCACCAAAGAGCTGTTAGTACTTATTTCCGAAGCTTCTGCAGGAAACATTTATAATGTTAAAACGTTCTCTGATCGCGACTTGCACGTGACTTTACTTAATAACCTTTCATTTAAACCTCGACCCAACCTTCCAAGTGAACAGGTTTTGTGTGAAAATTACAGGTCGAATAGTGGCCCGGAATGTATTCGAAATTATCTGGATTTGGCGATAAAGCAGTGTTTTTAAATTCACATTTCACACTGCAAATAAAGTTAACTCTCAGTCAACTGTCCTAGCATCCTTACTGTGTGAAAAATTACGGCATTTTACCGGAAGTGTTGGCTCGAGCACTAAGCGCATAACTCTGTTTTGAGAGGTCCCGGGTTCGAATCCCGTCGAGACCGGAAATCATGAGTGAAGTTTTTCCGTGTTTTTCCTCAGTCGACAATGCGGATTCAAGGGATTGAGTCCTCTTCAATAGCCCTCGGACATCCCTTCACATCCACAACATACATACTTCACTTGAAGATATATAATATAATATATATTGCACCCTACAACATGGTTTAATTCCCACTGTAAAAATTTAAAATGTTATAGCTTCTTGGTATTTTGTTAGCTGGTGACGGTTGAGTGTAGGAAGCCTAGAATTAGACCAAAAACAGGTTAAAGTGCGCGATATGGAATTAATGAATGAGAAACTGAAACACCAAGAAAGTGTTTACACATGTTGAAGTATGAGTGTTGACTGAATGCTTGAATGTGCCTTGTTCCCTGTTACTATTATCTAGTTACAATACAATTCCAATATTCCATATTAATTACAACATATTGAGTTCAATATTTACACAATATAATGAGGTACGCAAACAAAATGCACATTTTAATTAATTTTCGTATTATCGGAATGGAAACGATATGCAAATATGCACGTGGATAGCAATCACCAATCAGAGCTCCTCTGCTGGGTCGACGAGTAGGGTCTGGTTGTCATGATTTGCCAGGGGCGCCAATATCGAGCCAATATCGAGCCAATGTTGCCGCGAGCGATGATACCATGTCTGTCGACTCGATGCTGGAGTTTGTCATTGATAGGACGCGAATATCGTTGGCTAAAACATTGAAAAGTAACGTTTCTACTTTGTCTTTCAATACCAACACAAACATTTCAATATTATTAATGGATGTGATTGTGATGAAGTATTCCGTGTTTTATAGCATGTAAGTTTCCTAGGAAAACTCGTATTTACTTTCCATTTATTATTTTAATTTTAATTTCTTAAATTCTGCATACCGCAAACCAACTGTTTATTTTATTTGTATAAACACGTCATTAAATTTTACCAGGTGGTACCGTTATCATAAGAAAGTCCTGTTTATTTATAAACGTAAAATGTTTCTCCAACGCTAATAATTTAGTTAAACTAAATAAATAGGGCCTACACATATTAATTGTACCATAATACTTGTGATACAAACGCAAATATAATCAATTTGTTGTTGTTATACCAATGAACCGAATATTGATAGGGCCTTGAATATACAATGCCACCCAAGGAACTACGAAAAAACAAGTGATTATGGGAAAGATGGGGAACAATATCTGAGTGGTAAAAATGAATTGTTTGGATTATCACATTTTCAGAATACATAACGTACATTATTATTTTTACTAAGGGACAACGTAAAGAGGTCGAGATCGTCTAAGTATAGCACATTCTCCCGGGTATCAGATGTATTTGTGTGTTGATATCCGAAAGTACCGGTGAGAGATTCAAATTGATAGCCTACTAAAGGTTAAGCCGTCACACCATTTTTTTTAATATTTGTAATCATTATCTAACTAAACAATAGTATCAAGTTTTAATACATATTGTTTCGAAATTTCATTCCGTTAATTCATTATTTTTCATAGATTGCATTAGGCTATATAAATACATTTTAAAATGATACGAAACATGAATGTTTTTTAATTAAAAACAATTCATAAATTTATAATAATGATTAAATAATAAAAGTATTCAACTGAAACTTGTTAAGAAATTTCATTCTGAAGTGAATTCTGGATTTATAAGTTGTTTACATTCGTCATGTTGTATTTTTCCTCAATGTAGAAAATAAATTGTTGTTTGTCGTCTACTACCTGAGGTTTTTATGCAGAGTTCAAGACTGTATCAAAGTTTATGAAAATAACGACCCTTCTAGTTAGCTGTTGAAGAACGTACACAGCGAAGTAAACAAGGGGTTTCTTTATTTCTAAAACTCAATCCTCCCTTATTGTAAGTCTCTTTTACAATCTGTGTTTACGTCGAGGTCTTGTCTCAGCATTGCTAACCTGGTGTCTCCCACGCCCACTTATCTTTCTCCGTGTTTCGAGTGAGAGGGGCGAGAGAGAGGAGAGGGTCAGGGGAAGAGAGGGAGAGAGAGAGAGAGAGAGAGAGAGAGAGAGAGAGAGGGAGAGAGAGGGTCAGAGGAAGAGAGAGAGGGGGGATGGAATGGGAGGGGGAGAGGGAGGTAGATGGAGAGATAGAAGGGAGAGAAGGAGAGAGAGAAAGATGGAGAGATAGAGTGGGAGAGAGGGGTGATAAGAGAGAAGGCAAATAAGAGGAATAGACGTGGTAATGACATACGAGATGCTTGCAGCCCTCGGGTACAGCACTCGTCAAGACAGGCCAATTGTTGCATCCCCTAGAGGATTGTGAACAGTCAGCCCCATCTGGGGACGATGACGTTTTTCCGTTTCAGATGTGACGGTGTCTGGAATTAGCATACGAGTGTTATCTTTTGAAACACATGCAGACAGAAGATACGCTGACTTTTTCAGCTGTCATATTATCCTGCAGGCTACTTATCAATTATTTCCACATGTTTTTCTGGTAAAAGTTTATAATAATATTCCATCTCAGGCCTGAAACATTATAACGATTGCTAGTATGAAAATACGAATTGTACAAATAGAGATAATACCAGAAAAACTAGATTTGAATATATTAAAAATACACCTAGAGGAAACGTTAACGGCAACAGTTTCATCCAAGTGAAAACTGGAGGTAGGGAATGAGAGAATGAATGATGATGATGGTTGGATGAGCTCCGTTTATCCTGGAACTTTTTTTGACCTCTTGTTTTCACTCTTAACATTTGAAACGTGTATTAGTTTTTTTTAAAGAATGTGCTATATTTCAGAGTACGATTTCATAATATTACTGAACTTTTCATTAACAAACCGTAAACATGCCAGAAAAGTGGAAAAATTTGATCAATTGTCCAAGTTTATGTACAGAAGACATTTATTTTTAAATATGGTTACGTTGGCATATAGAGTCATGTGCATATCATTAATTCATTTTGTTCAAAAAGCTATTTTTAAACGGACATTCAACATTGTACAAAAAAAGTTGGCTCAAGCTCATCCAACCGCGCCGAGCTCGAAAACAATATTGAAAAGTGCTTCGTCAAATTGCCGAGACTCAAAGTAACATATACGTATTTCAATCACTTACCAAATTAATATCGCGAATGAAAATAAATGTGATAACTTAACAAATTGTCTGTCTAGTTCAACAATCTACTGTACTCCTGTTGAAACCGCTAAAACCTACATTCCGAAATATTATATTACACTTTTTACAAAAGAAACGTTTATGCCTCTATTAAAGACTACTATCAGCACTCAAAGCGTTGAAGGTGACTACGGATAGATTCATCAAAATTTCATTTACTTGCAATCTGACGTTAGTTATAACGTGATGATGCTAAAGTACTAGGTGGGTTCCAAACTTATTTCTTGTTGTTGCATTTGTGTGTTTGATATACTTATTTATAACAATGTATCACCAACGATATTTATTAGTACGATGGACTTAAGCCAGGACAAAAGCTTCATTTTGACGTCGTATTTTGACTGACATATTATATTATCTCTGATAGGTTGAATAAATTTGACACTTTATTGGCAGTTTTGGACAAGATGTCACAAGGCTTTTAATTGGACGTGTAAGCTGGTGAATGTATTGCTGTCTATGCCTGGCTCTCGATACAACGTCAATAGTGAAGCATTGTAACAAAATAAACAAATAAATCTGTATTTAGAATCAGTCTGTTACGAAACTGACTTTCAGTACGGCAGAGGACTTGAATTAAAGTAGCTGTGTGCTGTGAACTAAAACTGTCGGCTCTGACAATGATGATAATGATTTATATAATATAATTTAACATTGCAACGTCCTATATGCATCGTAAACTATGAATCGTTATCTGTTTACTAATCCATATTTTCTATAGCCACACAAGTAATTATTTTTTAAATTTAGTAACTCGGTTTTAGTAACATCAGTATCCTGATTACTAAGAGGGAGGTGCGTATTTATGCGTATTTACATGTATGTTTATACACAGTTTCAATATAACTATTTTAAATTTTAAATTGTATACGTTTGTGAAACTAAAAATCAAAAGGTTACAGTCCCCTTTAAGAAATTTAAGAATTTAATTCTCATTCACCCATATAGCTAAGTGGCCAAATACTGATTTAATCATGTGAAATCAGAGATTTTGAAAATGTTCTATTGACAATGTGTAACTTTTAAGATAGTTATTATGATATGAAATATGTTCCAACAAGTAATTTTTTGATAAGCGCAAAAGTATCTGAAAATGTTCATAGTGTATTATTTCTTCTTCCAACCCGGCACCTCCACCAAATAGCTGTGACCTGATTTCCAGTGTAGCCTGGCTGTGACCCGACACCAGCCAGGTGAAACGATGGTTTCTTGACGCCGACAGATAGGATACGTAAGAAATATCTTGATGCTACGTTTTGTTTCCTTTTTGATCCGATTTCGAAACGTGCTTCTTAGTTTACCGGTCGCTGCTACAGAATATAATATAGTCCACATACAATTTTGACGGAATAGTAGTCTATTTAAAGAGTTTTTTTGCTCGTTTTTTTTGTATCAACACATTGTATTGATAAAACATACAACGTATCTAAAATAAACATGCAAAAAAAACAAATTGAAACTTGGAAAATTGTAGCCGTTTTTGCTCTGCGTTTGTGGAAAATGTCTATGAGGAGTTTTGTACGGGGATGGTCTGCCCCGGGTCTGCCCCGAGCCTTACATGAACCATTCTAGAGTAGCCGGGGATGGCCTACGACTCAAGAGCCAAGCCTACACTCAAAATGTGGCACACTGAAATTACACTTTTCTCTGGCAATTGACTTATTGTGACTGGAACAAGTGCTGAAATAACACATAGAACTTCATGTTTGCTAAGGAAATAGGACTAAAATATTGTAAATGGCTTGAAACATTTTCTGAGCAGAATTCTTGAAGTTAGTGGGTTAAAAAACACATCGTTTTCTTATTTCTTATGTGTTTATTTTACGAATTTACCTGTAGCTATAATAAACAGTTCAATTTTTTCCCTCGGGTTTAAGTGGATTTTTTCATTATTACTTGTTTACTTTTAACTAATTAACCTTGTAATATTTTTCTGGATTAGGTCTAAAAGCCCACTTCGCCAGAGCTGAGTGTACATCAACACTAGGCTTGCTAATCCCGGCGATGTAAACAGGCCTAGTTTTTATTGCAAAGTCTTTCCAGCTAGAGTGAATGTTTAAGTGGGGGAACGTCACGCCCACTCACGCACTCGGCACATCACACTCTGGACGCGTCACGAAAATTGTGTTTTAAATTTTCCTACACATTTTCCGAGTTTTTATAACTTTGTATGACATTTTCTTTGACATGCTTCCAAACTGCCGGATGGCGGCTATCCACTCTGCGTGCGTGTGTGCGTGTGCTTGGGCAGACTCCATAAACTTTTATGGCTGATAAACTGACTGGCACGCCCGATGAGATTGTAGTCAACGTCAGCCTTCGTCAAACTTAATGTCAATCCTGAAAACGGGGGGAAAAATTCAAAAATAATTTCACGCATCAAAACGCTTCATTGTGTAGTCACTTTGATTTGCACTTTGTAACTTTTTCCTCGTCACACATTTGTCTCTTGTTTGTTGAAATCTGTCCCTCTCATCAGCAATAATAATTAATCTTATGTTTAGCGTTTTTTCATTACTGAATACACAAAACATCCACTAAACAAGCACTCAGACAAGCTTTGCGTACAGAAAAACTTTACCACAATGATGTAAGTTTAATTCACCGTTTTCATTTGTGTTGTACGACGGGAAAATAATTATTCATTTCATTTCAGCGAAAAAGTCCAATGAAACAGTCATTCCGCTTGCGAACAAGTGGTATACGGCTTTGTTAAACAGAACTTAGTCTTTGTCGTAAAAACGTTTGATTTACATATCAGATAAATAAATGCACCGCATTGTGTGACAGTAATTTGATTACAGTTTACTTTTTACTAGTGCCAATTTTGCAACAAAAGCTCAATATTGATAGATGATAAATTTGATGCCCGTTAAAACTGTGCACAAACTCAATTCAATATCTAGAAGGAGCTGATGTGGATATTTTTTAATGCAATATTGAGTACTCACTAATGGAGGTATTTACAATAATTGAAGACAATATTATACGATTTTTAACCATTTTTGTTTTGATTTTTGGTAACAAAGCTCAATAGATTTCTAAGGAAATTTTGGGTATAGTTGACAAACACAAAACTTGATAAAGTTTGAAGAGCAGCATTAGATCATTATTATAAGTCCATGATTAGATAAAGTTTAATATGTTTATTCGTTATAACCCAACACTCCAACTAGTTTTAATACCAGTACTAGTGAGTACTAAACAAGCTAATACTGCTCCTCTAATGTTTGACAATATTGTCTTTAAAGATGTTTAAGACTTTCAAACTTTCAGTCGGCGAAAGTTGTTTTCAACTTCTTGCGTTGTTGTGTGTGGGCCCGGGGTAGAATAGGCCCAGAGCATGGCTCTGCTAATCGTAAAAGGCGATTCAAGAGAAAAAGTCCACCTCGCAAACATCAGCTAGAAAGAGCGGAGTATCTTACTCCCCGAAACTAGAGGCGAGCTCTGGCAATCGTCGTCGGGGACCTTGTCCCCTTCCCTTGACGACCCCCCGGCGACGATGACAATGACACAACGAACGATGACAAAGACGATGACGACCGCGACGTGAGAAAACCCCCTTCCTCCCCTTACCCGTGGCTGGTTCTGACCAGCATGGGCCCCTCCTCCCCCACCCCCCTTAGGCTAGAGTGGTGCATTATGACCTAACGGTTGACGCGTCCTTAATCCAAATAAACCAAACTCAATCGTTATGACTACATTTTCTCCTAGTAAGTACTCATTGTTACTAAGGGTTCTTACATTTACTTGATCCGAGTAACTCGATCAGTAAAATCTCTTACGAAAACCTGATCCGAGTCGATCACTTTAGTCTGAATACTTGATCTGATCTCTTGACGGATCAGCGGATCAGTGATCTGTAGAAGTTGTATTGGGTAGATCAGTAATGTGCGTGCAATATTTTGAAATCGACGAATCTACAAGAAGGCCTTGTGACTGAAGAGTAGAAGGGTTGCGCATCTGGTCTATTTAAACTGTTGTATGTAGGGCCTGATGTATAGGTCTATTGCAGTAATCATTACGTAATACGATTTTATAAGATATAAGCCAACATAACCTTACATTTGGCAGCAACACATTACGTCAGCCATTTTTGACCAACCATATTTAAAATTATGCGTTCGTAAACCTTTGTGTGATCCGATCAGGTAAATGAAAGCACCCTTACTGGCAGAGAATTCGCCTGAGTCCGGTTTATTCCCGCATAGTAACTTCAAAATCTCGTCCGTATTGCGTGTGGCTAAATCCCACCCTAGATTCATCATCATCTTTCTCCTATCACTCCTCATCGCTCAACGTCTTGATTAGGCTTTGCTCTGGATAAATAGAGACGTGAGGCCCTAGTTCCGATCAATCTCTCACGCTACGCCATCCTTGTCACCGGTCTTCCCACGGTGTCTTATCTCTGGCACGCACAGCCGGGCGGCGGGGCAGTGTCCCTCTTACCGACACAACCCCCCATTATCAGCACGTAGATGGCGTCGGCGCCGACGTGCTTGATTTCGACGACTTAAATTTAAGTTTGGTTTTTATGACCAAACGGTTGACGCGCCCTTCACCCAAATATCGTCGGTGCCTACAGGGTTGGCTTAGTCTCTTTGATTTACTGCCCCCCACTGAAAATCAGTTATAAGTTATAACTGAGTGGGTAGACTCTAAATACAATAATTTATTTATTTTATTTGTTTAATAAACTTTAAAAAAAAAGCTTCTCAATTCTGTGAAGGTGCGGTTATAACTTCTAAGAACACATTTTTAAAATTACAAATAAACTTTTTTATTTAAAATAAAATTACTCATACATTTTAATTCTCAGTATTACAATCTCTAGATAAGTAAATTATCCCGCCTTCTGGGCTAGGGTTAGAATTGGGCCTAGAGTCCTCTGCTGACCGTTGAAAAGCGAGATATAAAGCAAAGCCCGTCTCGAAAACATTAGCTGGTATGTAGGAGAGTATTATTACTCCCTTTTTTCACTCCGCTTCTGACCGGCATGGGACTTTCTTCCATACAGTCCCCAAAGACTCGAGTGGCGCAATAACGGTTGACGCGCCCTTCACCCAAATAAACCCAAAACCAAGCCACTTTTATCGTGACATATCCTTTATTTACACTGGCTACAGATCGTAAAATCTATAGTTTGAAGTCCTACCCATAACTTATTTGCTATACTTATAACTTTCTTATCGGTTGACCTATATTCTTTAATAATATCCAATGCCAAAAAGAATAGTCAACTCTTTGGTATAGTCCAGCTCCCAATCATTGCGGGGTGAATTATTTTCAATATGAGAAAAAAAATATGATGCATCGACTCGTAGTTTATTTGTGAGTCATAAATATTTCGGTTTTGAATATTACATCTAGTTCCCTTCATGACCACACGTTTAGTTTGGTTGGAAGACGATGTTTTATGGCTCACTTGAACGTCCAGTTTTCAAAATAAAAATTTAAAAATATTTCAGATAAAATCCTCTAATAATTCAGAAAGCTCGTTTTGATTTATCCTTGAGAGGTCGCGTGTGATGGGGACGTGTGCGGGCGTGTGAACAGAAATATGCGACGATCGGTTAATCCCACACCCCGGGCTCTCCGATGCCCAACGGGGTAATATCGATTGCTAGGAGCCTGCCGGTTAGGAGGGATATCTGGCAGTGGGCCATCAATCTGTTAGTGCGCGAAGATCTATTAGGACGTTTCATCGCTGCGGAGGGGGGCGATTCACACACAGTTTTTGATTTTGTCATTATCACCGTTAGTACGTCGTAAAATTCAAATGTCTTTGTAGCAGATCTGAATTTTATTTTCAAGTGACTTGTTTTTGAATATGAGCTGTAATACGTAGAAAGTTTGAAGAGTTTGATGGAGGGGCTGGGAAAAGTTTTGACCGAGCCTTTGTGGTTAATAATCTCGCCATAATTTACGTCCTGCCGTTTCTGCTAGAAGGAAACCGTAACCGTTTGATGTTCTAATGTATGCTCTGACGTGCGGTTGCGGATTATGCACGCGTGCGTGCACTCTTGATGTAACCTCTTGTTGATGGCGACCTAGCTCGTTATTCTAGACTAGTGTTCATATGAAGCAACAAGTAAATACAATACGAAAACTGGCATTTTATTGTAGAGTTCAGTATTTTGTCGGCGAACCCGGCAACTCCACCAAAACTAGTTCACAGCTAAGAGAATCGTTTAACAAAGGTTCGCTTCGCTCCCTAGTTTGGGTATTAGTATTCGTTCTTGTACTAATATTACAGTCTTGATCAATTAACTTGGTAATATGTATTCTTTTACCATTTATTATTGTGTTGCACAAAAATATTTGCATTAATATCGTGCCATTTGAAATGAATAAAGTCAGTATGATTAACGTCGTCACCCTGGTTTTTAATTCGTAGCAGAATAGCGCACTTATTCATTATATATAAGTCGCAACTAGACAAATCTCTCCCCGAAAAAACACGTTTCTCTTAAAAATGTTTATGAAATTTGAGCCGGAATTTCAGCTGTGAATATTTTAATTATTTGAAACGTTTTTCATTAAAGCCCAACGTTTCGTGTCCTCGGAGTCTGAAAAGTCGAGTTTTAAAAACAATGTTTGCTAGTTTTTAAACATTCCTGCAGCGGAAGTTGTCTGCACACATTTTAATAAATTCCCCGCTGTTTTAAACTCATCTGTTTCTCTAGTAAACGACATTATCAGGCGACATTCAGATAATAATATGTAGGCTATTACTCTCATTGGTGATGGCTTGCTTCAAATTACACTAAGTACCGTCAATGGTGAATAAAATACATTTTCAAGTAATTTTAATAAATGTTTCCAGCGCAACCTTAGCATAATATCCACTCAATATAAAAAGTCAATACAATCAAATTTGGTAAATATTTCAGGCATCTCGAACCAAAATTTTAATCAGTTTTCAGTAATATTGTAACAATTCGATATTGATTGGCTATAAATACCATTGATAATCATTAAAAAGTAGTGAAAAAACTTGCTTAATAACTCCCATCTATACGTTTCAATGTATATATAAATACAAGACCATAACTTTGGCTTCATTTTGATAACGACAATATACTGATAGTAATGTAAATTCGGGAGCCAATTGGTGAAAAACAGAACAACGCTTCTATTAAAAGCCAACTTATTTTATTTTACTGGTACTTTATTGAATGTGCAGTACACACAATCAAATTGAATTATAACTTACACAAACAACAAATCCATCAATTATTTTAAATTGATTAAACGGTAGCGACCGTACATAATGGAGTGTGTTTGTAATGGACTCGATTGAAAATGATTGCGGATTAGTTTCGCAGAATATTTACTAGCTTTAATTACACTTTTTGGATTTTATGTTTGACGCTGTTATGTTTTCATTTTCAGCCCTGCGAAGTGGGAAAGCCTTCGTTCAGGGATGTCCAATGTGAAGAGTTCAATGACTGGACCTATCCAGAGACAAAGAAGAAACACAAGTGGAAGGGAATCTTTTTGCCTGGAGGTAAGCAGTTGATACAAGTGGAAGGGGATTTGAATGCTTTGAAATAGTGCTTAGGTTATTTGAGTATTATTGTCCGTTTAACTTCTTCTCAGTAGTGAAGCATTTGCACAATCAATAAGAAAATTAATGTATTAATTGAATTGTTGTACATCTCCTGAGCAGATTGCGCTTAACATTTGTTGTCACGTAACTCGTGTTTTACGTAGTAAACGTGTCACCTTCTCCCCAACTTATGTTTTGTGTTTGTGTTTTAGAAAACCCTTGCGCTCTGGCTTGTGTGAACGAGGAGAAGACTGTCACCACCCTGAAGCCCCAAGTCACAGACGGCACAACCTGTCACAGGGGTCTCAGAGACATCTGCATTGGGGGCGCTTGCAGGGTGGGTACTTTCATAAGGCTAGAGCTGGATGAGATTTCCAGAATGTCTCGGTGTGTCCTCTAATCTTATCATAACGACCGCTCTCAGGGAGGGCAACGTCTCACTTGAATACGTTTCATCACTTTACTGTAATGTATAAACCATTGCCACATACGTTACTTTTCCTATAAAACGCCATTTATAAAAGTCCCTTTATCCGATCCTTGTTTCAAGCTATCTCTCGTCAGTCATCCCTTGCCAAGCTCAACCCGTTGTTATATAGGTCAGTGTGTTTTGCCTCTCAATTCACCTGTGGCTAGGTCTAGCCAGCATAGGCCTGGAATGCCTATTTTGTTTGTATGTCTTGGCACAGATCACACGAACACCTTTCTTCACTTGTTAAAACCTTTTGAGTGTGGGTTCTATATTCAATGCTAAACCTCAACGATTTTTAAACGGATGTTGAAATAGTCGCAATATGCTGTAGAAGAAGGAAAAATATCTAGATATTATCTATAGAGTATGTTCGAGAATAGTCTAGTATGTCAATATTAAACCGTACTTGTGCGGAGAAGAAACTAGAAGCAACGTTTGACCATGGATTTACCAGTTACTATTCTAAGTCCATGGTTCAGGTTTGACAGTCGTTGTGTTTAGGCCTAAACAGGAAACGAGGATCGCAGACGCACCGCCCCATAATGTTGCAGGTCCAGTAACGCCAGTTACTATTCTAAGTCCATTAGTGGGTGGATGGAAGAGAAGGCTTAACAGGCCTTAATCCCGCCATCAATAAAGTTGACAATCAAATAAAATCAAAATCCATAGTTTGACAGTCGTTGTCGGAGAGTTTGCTCCTCTCTACGTCCTCCCTGATGACGGCTACGATGTGAGAAAGTCCACTTCCCCCCACCGTCATGCTTTTGGTGGCCCCACATCCTCAAGGCTAGAACGTAACGGTTGGCACGCCCTCTAACCAACTCTATTCCCCCCCCCCCCGCAGGCGATCCCGTGCGACCTGGACCTAGAGTCCCGCGCCGTCGAGGACCAGTGCGGCGTCTGCCACGGGGACGGCAAGGGGTGCACGGTGAAGAGAGGCAAGGAGTCCTTCAAGAAGAACCTCAAGTCGCTGCAGAAGGTGATCGAGGTGCCGTCGGGCTCGCGGAACGTCCGGGTGCAGGAGGTGGAACCCACCAGGGCGCACATCGTCGTCAGGGACGGCAAGAAGACGCTCATCAACGGAGACAAACTGGGTAAGAGAGGGCACGTGTAATAAACGCGGTTTAAAGTAGAACCATTAAGGTTCGGAGAAAGGCACGGCACTTGCACGTGTACAATAAACCTCCTATCTGACCTCCTGCGAGCGAGTGGTATTCCCCGTACTAATGGGTGAGAATATATGGAATTCAATCCAGAAATTACAAAATCCATCTTAGCGGGGTATCGAACCCCGGCCTCCCGATTGCCGGTCGGGTACTTTACTCCTAAGTTACCTAGACGGTTAGCAAACCTCAGGATTGTTAGTGCATTATAGTTCTTTATAGAGTTTTGCTTACACCCACCCCAGGCCGCCTGTGGCTGGTCCTGCCCAGCGCTCTCTGCGTGTCTGAGGTTAGTGTAGTGTGAAATAATCAAGAACATTTGACCGTGTCTTTAATCGAATAAACCCAAAGATTAACGTTCGCACGTGCGTGTCTCTAGGGATGTTCCAGGTTCCCGGCTCTAAGGCCTGGCTGGGCATGATCCACGAGAACCAGGAGTCCCTGAACATTCCGGGTCCGACGTCCAAGGTGCTGACGATCAACGTGCGGTGTATCGAGGACGTGAAGGTCGAGTACTCGATGGCCACCAAGACGGGCAAGGGGCGCCGCGAAGACAACCCGGCCAGCTACGCGTGGGACTGGATCGACTGGTCCGAGTGCTCGGCAAACTGCGGCCCCGGCCTGCAGATGTCCTTGCCAAAGTGTGTGGAGAAGGAGGCGGGGCTTGTCGAGGACTTGTACTGCCACGACAAGGAGAAGCCGGACGACAAGGAGAGGCCGTGCTACCTGGAACCCTGCGCGCCCAGGTTTGTAACGCTTCTTACTTAGTGGAATCAGCAAGATGCCGATACCCATACCTTACCCTAAACAATGTGACATTACCAGTTGTTCAGAGAAAAAATGGGAAATTTGTAACTCATTTTACTGCGACTATCGGACGATCGACGCTGTAGGTCTACGCTCACAATAATTTTGCTGTTCTAACCAGTATTAAAGCGACAACTCTGTGTAATACTGTTCCACTTCAAGGTTTTTCTGAGTGCAACCTAAGCAAAGACCAGCTCTCAGACTGTTTGCAGTTTTTTTTTGACCAACTGGAGAAAATAATAATATAAACGATTTATTGATAGGAATTGTCGTAAAAGTTTGTTCCTGATGGGGCCCATATCCTCCGGCTCAACGTACCAGTGCTATATCTAATTAAGCCACCGGGGCAACGAGTCAAACCTTTTCTAACTGCTGTGCGTTGTGATGGTTGAGTTTTATGATGTTAACCCAACAGGACTGCCATGTCACCGTCATCCCTAAAAGATAACATGGTTTTTGTCAGTTGGGACAAATGTTTCCAATTATTGCTATTTATAGATTCATCCGATCAATTTCATGCTTTTTGTTATCCTTTTGTTTAGGAATTTAACTACCTACATACCGTGGTTATGATATTGCCGTTGTAACATAGTTGTACCATAACTCCTTGCACTTCTCCTTGCAGGTGGATGATAGGGGACTGGTCCACGGAGTGTGAGAATGGCAAACGCTTCCGCGTCGTGAAGTGCGTGAAGCCTGCCGGAGAGGGCGAGGGCGAGTCGGACATCACCGACGACGCCGAGTGTAAGGGCGCCAAGCCGGAGAGCGAGACGGACTGCAAGGCGACTGGCAAGTCTCCCGTTGCTGGTGCCCCTGCTGCTAGCGTCGCAGGCGAGGCCAGTGCGACGAACTCTACACTGACGAGCCGGCAGGTCCACATCCGCGAGCACGAACCCCTGCTACCGCCAAACAGGAATTATCCGGAGAGCTTCCCGCTACCCAAGGACAGCGTGGAGGAGAATATTCCGCTCGAAAAGAGGGTGCCGGATAGCAGTTTCACGGATCAACACATTCCAGCCATACCAATGCTCGAAAATGATAGCAGTTTCTGGGAACAGCACATTCCAGCCGTACCAACTCTGGAAAAGGATAGTAATTTCTGGGAACAACACATTCCGGCCTCACCAACGCTCGAAAAGGGTAGCAGTTTCTGGGGCTCATCGCCGGTCGACAAAGGTAGTAGTTCCTTGGAGAAGCACTTACCATTTGACAATGAGAACCAAGGTACCCTGGGCATTGTAGACAATGAGCTTGATGGAAACTACAAGGCTAAGATAGACATGACGAAGCGGTCCGTGGAACAGAGTACACAGGAAAAGAGTACACTGGAAAAGATTACACCTGAAAAGAGTACACCGGAGAAGAATACGCCGGAAAAGAGAGAAAAAACGGAAGAATATGCGGGAAATGTAAAGGAGGATTTCCTCTTTTCTCCCGACGCGTTGTCACATCAAAAAGCTCTGAGAGACAAGACTGACGACGAGAGCAACTCCTTAGAGGTTCGCAGTATCAAGGAAAGCGCTCAGTCTCATCCTAATGTCAAGCGCTCGGTTGAGATGAGGAATCAAGGCCACCAGAGTACGGAGTTTCTGGACAACGATTTGAGTTTGAAGGAATATCTAGATGCGTCTAAGCTGGACATACGAAACAGTGAAAGTGAGTATGTTGGCTCGTCCGGCGAAGCAGCCCTTGATAAAGAAGCGGAATCGAATGTTCACAGACGATCAGTTAGGGGTTTGAGGCTTGCGGATAGACGTGGAAGTCCATCCCCAAAGAACATTCATCGACGATCTCCAGCGTATCTGGGAGAAGATTTGACAGAATATGAGGAAGGGCCTAAAGTTGCGGAGAAAGGTTTGCTTGCGTCAATGGATAACGGTGTCAAGAGTAATGTGGAAGTCAGAGAAATTAATGGGGACGGCAGGCAAGCCGAGTCAAATTTAGTTTCTTCCAAAACGGTGCCATCACATAACGATGGAATTAAGCAATCTGTGTTATCGCGCAGGTATGTGTATACTGATAAAGATAAGGTGGACAATGCACTATTGGAGAAAACGAATGAGCGTGATACTAAAAAAGAAAATCATGCAAGTGCAAACAAAAATTTGGATGATGGCCCACCTTTAGATATGAACTCTAATGCTAAGGTGGCCAGTGTGGATGATGCTACTTCATCGAAATCGTCCAACGACGCCAAGGAGAAGGAAGAACGACCGTTTAGTCTGCTCGATTTGGAAATTGAGAGAGAACAAGACGAGAAATTTAAAAAGCGCGACTCAGCTTCCGGTCAAGCATCGTCTAGTTCCTCTTCCGGTGCAGGACCGCAGCAAAACACACCGTTGGCGAGTGTGCGAAGGGAATCTGAAGTGATACTTCCGAGCCCGATGGAACCGAGGATTGGCGTCAACTCACGACGCAGGCGCAGCCGGGGCAACACCGAGGAGAAGACAAAGCCGTTTATCTCCGGTCAGTTCTATGATATCGACGTCATGCCCGTTGTCGGCGTGAACGACGCGGGCAAGCTAATAGAAGAGTGTTTCCCATTCAGTGAAATGGACGAAATGATCGATGAAAACGAAGAACTCGTAGATGAAGAAAGAAGAACGAAACGACAAAATTCTGGGAACATTCACTCTCCCACGGCACGACAAACGCACAGTGTGCGTTCAGCCGGATCACCTACCATTGCTACAAAGAAGTTAGAGCTTATGATTCCTATCGAGGTGGATCTCCTATCCAGTCAAGAATCGATCCGCCCACAAAAAGTAAAAAGTCGTCGTTCAGACGGCCCCCGAGGAAAGATGCGCATAGATCGAGGGAATAAAGAGGAATTTGGAAAATTTTCGAACTTTCACTCGAAATATAACAAAGGAAACACGTTGCATGCACACAAAGTTTCACGTCTGGAAGACAACCCGTATCTAGATAACACATATAAAATGCCTGCTGCATTGGGAGGGACACTCAACGAGGAAGGTTATTACGAGATGAACTCTAACGACACGCCATATGGCATTGATGACCCGTATCAACCCCTGGACGAGGATGTCTACGACAATACTCATGACGATTCAATAGTGATGCCTACTTTGACTGAAGATGAGAAAGCAGCTCTCATGGATTCTGTTATTCGGAAGAAACAGGCATACAATACTGGCATGGATGCAAGGGATGCTGACTCCTTGGTCAATCAGAAACGTACATACAATGCTGATCTGGAATCGAGGGATGCTGGCTTTTCTATCAAAAAGAGAGTTGAAGATAACGCCGATGTGGAATCAAGGGATGCTCTCTCCTCGATCAATCAGAAAGTTGAAGGTAATGCCGATCTGGAGCCAAGTGACGCCGAGTCCTTAATAAATCAGAAACGAGCATACGATGCTGATATGGAATCAAGGGATGCTGGCTCCTGATCAAAAAGAGTTGAAGAACGCCGATATGGAATCAAGGGATGCTTTCTCCTCGATCAATAATAGAGTTGAAGAAAACGCTGATTTGGAATCAAAGGGATTCAGTCTCCTCCATCAATAGAAGAAATGGAAGACAACTCCGATTTGGAACAAAGGGGATGCAATCTCCTCCATTAATCAGAGAGTTGAAGACACCGCTCTTACGGAGTCAAGAGATGCCGAGTCTTCCGTTAATCAGAGACATGAACACAACAACGGTGCAGTGCCAAGAGCAGCCGTGTCCTCAAAAGACCAGAAACGCGATGACAAGGACAATGCTGAACCGACGTTAGAAGGAACCGAAAATGGAGGTCGTAAGTTGCCCGCGTCGGCCGTTCTATCGACGTTTGACATGAACAAGATAATGATCCAACACCTTCCGAAACTGAAACACCGTCCGTGGCAGCGTAATGCGAAGGGTCGTCTCTTGGCCGACCACGGGTCCGCTCCGAGTGTGCGCAGCTGCGGCGCTAAACCCCCAGCGAATCAAGACCACGTGACTAGCCTTCAGATGACGCCGAACTCTCGGACCGGACAACGAGTGGTGAAGAGCATGGCTAACTGTGCGGCGGCGAGGGACGAGGCCAAAACTAACCTCAAGGGTAATTTGGATCTGAACGGTCGAGATGATGGAAGTGCCAAAATCCTAAAGGAACATAAGCGGTCTACAGCGTGCGCAAAGAACCAGCTCCAGCATGTGCCCAAAGGCGCCGAGCCAAAGAAAATCGACCGCGGTAGAACGGTGGTCGATAAGATCAAGCCAGAAAATCTTCACTATTCGGTTGTGAACGAGTTGATTGACGAAGAGTCTGGGGAACAGAACAATACCATCACCGATATCGACGGGAAGCAGGCCGAACTAGCCATCCAGAAGATGCAGGAGGACGTGCGCCAGTCTAACTCGGACGGCGGGTAGTCACGTGACGTCATCGTGGAGACTGGCTGAGATTGTTTCTGTGAGAGATTTGTCGCGAGATGGAGACTTGTGATAATCGTGGGACAATGGTGAGTATCGAGTTACAGTTGGTGTCCAAGATGCTGGGGAATGGAGACTTGAGTCCAGTTCTTTCAATGGCCCGAGAAGACCTCCGAACTCGTCTGTCTTTCACTGTACGATGTTTTATGGGAAAACTTTTCTATTCCTAGCTACTATGACGAACCACTGGTACAATTCATCGGTTGAAAGCTCGCATTTTGTATTTTCCATAACATATTTTGTGACAAATGTATAATTTGAACATTTTGTATTTTAATAAAGTATTACAGAGATTTTGGGTCCACATTAACTTTTAAAAATAATGTAAATGTAATTATAAACTTTTTGTGCAGTACATTATTTAAGAAATGAAGAAAGTTTTGTTAAAGAACTTTCAGAGATTTCGGAGTGGGTTGTTAACAAAATTTGCATCTAAATTAAAATGTAGTCTGTTCGTAGAATAGAACAGTACATGCATTCGTATCCAGAGATGTTAAATGGGAAGTTTAAGTTTACTTCTGACGGTATATCCATATTTTATTAAGTATTACAATAGCAAACTATCTATTTTCCCTCGCCTTTTTTTTAAAGAATGTATTTTATTTATTTATTTATTTATGGAGGTTAACATATTTTACTTACTTTGGTATTTATTGGATGAGCGAAGCGAAGACTTCAATTTCACCGACCCCCCAAAAAATTTAGCTCGGTTGTTTTTTTTTTGTTTGTTTGTTTGTTTGTTTGTTTGTTTGTTTTTTTTTTGTTTTTCCGTCTGTTTGTTCGCTCTCTACCGTGCAAACGGCATATGCGATCTTGATGAAAATTTGACACGACCTTCGTTTTCTCTGAACTTAGACTTGCCACGTTTTTGGGTACAATCGAAGAAATATTTCTCATGAATATCGTACTTTTACGATTTTTTTTCGATTTTTAGTGCGATATTTTCGTGCCATTTGGGCCAATTCTGACCAAACGGGTGGGGCTACAACGTTCATATTTCACATGGACATTAAGGTAATGATGATGTATTGCTTTCTGAAAGAAAAAGTTGAAAAAGTTAGCCAGAATCGAGAGAAATAAAGCATTTAATATACGTTTTTTTACTTTTTGTGCGATATTTTCGTGCCATTTGGGCCAATTCTGACCAAACGGGTGGGGCTACAACGTTCATATTATACATGGACATTAAGGTTATGGTTATGTAGTACCTTTTGAAAGAAAAAGTGGAAAAATTAGCCAGAATCCATAGGAATAAAGCTTTTAATATAAGTTTTTTACGGTAAATAAAACCAATCGACAAGAAACAAAAGAAACTTGACAACATTCACCTACAATGCGTGGGCAGCAAAACAAAGCACTTGCAAAAGTAAAGATATCCCACGCAAACTAAAACCTTTAAAAAGCTCATCCATCAACGCGGCGGGACTTTAGCGTTTTCCTAGTTTTATATATTGTCACTCTTAATCTTCTTTTACATGCCCCTATGATGGCTTATAAGGTCATCATGCATTTTCTGGTTTCTTAGTAGTAACATGCCTTTTTCTCATAGTTTGGTCAGGACGACAATGTACTATCCGATCAGCTTATGTTCGGCGGTTTTGCAAGGCAACCGTCCCTATAACCTTCAATTTTCAATTCCTGGATACACCAATACATCCAATGTTCGTTTCATAAATAAGGTGAATTAACTATTATGTAATGGTCTCTAGTTATAGTTTAGATAGCTGACTCGTGGACCCTTTGCCTACCCTCCGACGACGAGAACGACGATATGAACTATTACAGACGACACAGCATGACAACCCCCTTAATTCCCTCCCATATTGCGAACGATGACAATGACTTTTTTCTCAACATCCCCTAGGCATGAGAGGCGCATAATGACCTTACGGTTGACGCGCCATTTAATTATATAAAATTAGATATCTGTCTGAGGGAGATATAATATCATTGATTCTAGATGAATTAAGTGAAATGTTTCATAATATTAAATCAGTATTTAATCTTTTAATTGTTCTCGTTTCTCTATGAGTGTGTTTTTATTTTTTGTAGTAATTAAAAACACAACTTATTTCCATGATATACCATCGTGTTAATTAACTACTGCGAACGTGAAGGCGAATCCAGGTCATTTCATTTCAAATCCACACGGAGCAAAGATTCTCTATGCGAACTGCTCGTTTCGTTCGAGTAACGTTTAGAGTGCGATGTAATATCGAAACTAATTGAAATGTAAAATGAGATGTCGTATTAAATACGTTCTGATAAAAACACCATGCATCTAGAAGATGTATTACTGTGCTGACTTGGAGGAAGAAACGAAATGTAACAAAACACTAGAGATGGGTGGAATTTAACTGAGAAAGATGTTCTGTTATCTTATAAATGCTTTCAGTGTGAACGCTTACGATGAGAGAGAGAGAGAGAGAGAGAGAGAGAGAACCAGTGATTAAGTTAGAGGAAGCTGGAATTTTCACATAACTAGGAAAACGCTTAAGTCCCGCCGCGTTGTTGGATGAGCGTATATGGTGCATTGAGATGCCATGTGTTACGCGGATTTTCTGTTGTTCTGTGAAAAAATCATTACTAAGTCGAAGATTTTTTTTAATTAAATTAAATTATATAAAAAATTAACTTAATTTTTATAATTAAATAAAATAAAATAAAAAATTAACTTAATTGTTTTAATTAATCGTAATTTTTTAAAAAGAAAAAAATCGTAAAATTGCAATTTGCATAAGAAATAATTATTCGATTGCGCTCAAATTTAACACGAATATATTAATTCATGAAATTAAGGTTCTGTAAAAAAATCATTACAATAGGATAAAGCATGTAGGTGTTATAAGTCAAAGAATTGTTTTTAAAAAGAAAAAAAACATAAAATTTTGATTTTCATGAGAAATAATTTTTCGATTACGCTCAAATTTCACACGAATATCTTAATTCATAAAATTAAGGTTCTGTGAAAAAATCATTACAATCGGATAAAGCATGTTGGCTTATCCACAAACAATTGTAACTAGATACATCATATAAATTATTATTCTTACCACCATTGAGTGTAGATTTCACAGTCCACAATGTTACAATTATTACAATGTATTAATTTATTTTATTTTCATTATTTTCTTTATTTACTTAATGTACATGATTACTCTGTAGTACTAGGATTAAATATACTTAGCTGTAAGTTACCTTAGGCTATTCACCTTCTCCTCCGGGAGTCAAACATGTACAATGTGCCTGTCAAGATGAATAAAGTTATCTATCTATCTATCTATCATGTAGGTGTTATAAGTCGAAGAAATTTTTTAAAAATCGAAAAAAATCGTAAAATTGCGTTTTTTATGTGAAAAAATTTCTCGATTGCGCTCAAAAACGTGGCAGTTCTAAGTTCAGATATTTCGAAGGTCTCCATTAAATTTCATTGCATTCGGAGTATCGGTTTAGCCGGAATCGTGTTAACAAACACACAAAAATACAAAAAAAAGAAAAAAAAAAAAAAAACATTCCGGATTTTTTTCTCCAGTGTAGTGAAATGGAATCTTCGCTTCGCTCATCCAATTATTATTATTATTATTATTATTATTATTATTATTATTATTATTATTATTATTATTATTATTATTACTAGGAAAACGCTTAAGTCCCGCCGCGTTGTTGGATGAGCGTAATTGGTGCATTGAGCTGCCATGTGTTATGCGGATTTTCTGTTGTTCTGTGAAAAAATTATTACTAAGTCGAAGATTTTTTTTAAATTAAATTAAATTAAATTAAAAATTTACTTTATTTTTTTATTAATCGTAATTTTTAAAAAAGAAAAAAATCGTAAAATTTCGATTTTCATGAGAAATAATTTTTCGATTGCGCTCAAATTTCACACGAATATCTTAATTCATGAAATTAAGGTTCTGTGAAAAAATCATTAAAATCGGATTAAGCATGTAGGTGTAATAAGTCGAAGAATTTTTTTTAAATCGAAATAAAATCGTAAAATTGCGATTTTCATGAGAAATTTTTTTTCGATTGCGCTCAAAAACGTGGCAGTTCTAAGTTCAGAGATTTCGAAGGCCTCCATAAAATTTCATCACAATTGGAGTATCGGTTTAGCCGGAATCGTGTTAACAAACACACAATAATACAAACAGAAAAAAAAAAGAAAACATTCCGGATTTTTTTCTCCAGTGTAGTGAAATGGAATCTTCGCTTCGCTCGCTACGCTCATCCAATAATACATTCTAGTATGCAGTGATATTTTATGTCAGTATATTTTATTTTGTGTTGCCCGTAGTAGAATACACAACACATCTTTCCAAGGGCACTTGCATGCAGACTAGCTGTAATTAACTAGATCATTAGTCTGCGGCGGCACATAAGGTTAGGGCGCTGGTCCAGAGTGTATGGCTTTACGAGGACGTGGGTTCGAATCCCGCATATGGCATGGGTATTTGGTAACCGTCCTTCATCGTCATCCATCTATCACCACTCATCGTATCCAATAGCCTCAATGCGTTAATGGAAATTTAAAGCAAGCAACAAAAATCAATCACTTTTAAAAGATCATTAGGGTATTAAGGTATTTGTGAAGGGAATGTCCCAGGGCTGAGAAAACTTCGACAAAAAGGATTGCCAGTTGCAGATATCGAGCCCGTGACCTTCCGAATCATGGTTATACGCGTAACGCATAAGCTACCTCTGGCGGTATATTATTTGTAGTGAACATTACTGTGTAGTTAGTAATAATCACGTTTAGAAAAAAGTATACAACAATTTAATTTGATTTGTTAAAAGTAATAGGATTTTTACCAATTTTTTAATTTATCCAATGATCTGTTCACTGATATTGAGTGTTCCAAATGACTAGTCACAAATGTTTGTTTGTTTATAGTTGTGCAAATACTGTTTTTGTTTAATGAAGCTCTTTTATTTTCACATTTTACGATAAGCAAATACAATCAATTTTTAAATTACTATTTTACCACTTGTAATTAACTATTTTTGTTGCAGATAAAATTTCAATAAACGGTTTACAGACAAACAAACAAAAATCCAATCAAATCACTGTACAAATTGTGTGTACACATGCTTTGACCTCTGGCATTGAATCTACTAAGTCAACATTGTTGTAGGCCATAATGTTAAATACGCTTTCGGATTCTGAAATGTATCTATCCGATGATGATGATGGAGTTAAATTGATGTTTTTATCGCATTCAGTCATAATACTGATTTTTTCTTAACATAAAGTAAAAAAAAGAATAACGTAGCAAACACTGGCTTTAAGTGTGTTAATATTGTAATCTTGTGGTAACAATAGCGTAATCAATTTAAAATCAATCACTGATGGCCTCGATGACATGTGAACTCAAACGACATTATTTAGTTTGCTCTTGGGAAACATAACCAAAACCATTGCATGCCCCTCTGCGGGTGTCAGTATATGTAGAGTTGAGTTGGGAAGGGAACGCCCAAAGGCTATCTCACATCAATTTCAATCTCCAGCGTTTGCATTAACGACTGATATAAAACTTTTACTCAGGATTGCCGGCAGTGGGTATCGAAACTGTGACCTCGCGAATCAGAGTCTCGCTCGTTGTGCATGTGTCTGGCGAGCTCTGGTAGTCGTCGGGGACCCCCCCACTCCCTGCCCCTTGTCAACCTTCTCAGACGACGTCTACACTACGACGATACAATACGAGGACGACAATGCCTTGAGAAACCCCCTCCCCTCCCCTGCCTGTGGCTGGATATGTCCAGCACGGGTCTGTCCTCCCCAGTCTTACAAACCCCAGGCTAGAGTGGGGCGTTATAACATAACGGTTGGCGCGCCCATAAACCAAATAAATAAAATAATATAAATTAAACCTTCAATCCTAGCATTTGATATTTTCATTAGGCCTATACGCACAGTTACAATTATCTTATATTGTCCATTGCTTCAACACGTACTGATTACTTCGTATGTGCATGTATCGGCTCTAAATTACATTGATTTCCATCTGAATAGAGATTAATTTATCATTAACCGGACGAGAAAAATCAACCCTTTATCTCCTGCTTTGATCCGTAGCGTGAAGCCTTTTTGTAAACGGTAATTGCCGTTTTTTCCCTATTTTACTCGGATTAATAGCAGCCCTGAAACCCCCACTCTGACGCGTTGACACAATGGGGCACAATTAACTCCGAATTTGCCACATTCACATTTTATATTGGTGATAATTTGTTTAAATTATTTTCTGCTCAATCAAGAGATTTTTTATTATCCAGGGCTGATCCTTGCATGGTGGAGCTCGGCTTATATCGCCGTATGGATTGCGCTCCATCATTGAATGTGGCACACTGCTTGGATACGAGGGTCTAGGTTAGGTGACTGTATACGGTATATAATATCATATAATATCATCATGATAATAAGCACAGAATTAGTGATCTAAATGCAATGACCCTAATTATTTATCGTATCTCTTTTCTATCATTCTCGCTATTTTGTTGTTTTAATCACCATGCTTTAGGTATTTTTGTTATGGTAAAATAAATTATACTTGAATTGAATGTTGCCCATATGTAGAACGATGATTTCTACGAATATACAAGTTAAGTTAATTCAAAGATGAAATTGTCGTGAGTTTCTCTGTTCTTGAATGGAAAATTCATTTAAATGCGATATTTATCAAGGTATAACCTTCTTGTTAGTAATAATACAACCATTTGACACCACATCAGTTTTGTGGATGTTAAATAGTTTAGTTTGGCTTAACAATATTGTAACTAAAATAAAATAATTGACCATGGCACAAAGTACTTCTCACGATTGCAGTAAAAAATGTTTTATTGAATGTTTTGTTTATCCGTATACTCAGTGGTCACCGGCCCCAGTTCGGGCATTGATAATCACTGGTACGAATCCTTTTGTTGAATCTTTTATTTTACTGTAATTTTCATGGAAAAAATCACCACATTTCGTCTTGATTCTGCGTTTTTAGAATATCTATTGTGTAGTCATGATGTATTCTTTTTAAATTTCTAGGTGCTCGTGCTGACTATAGACACTTGAAATGATGGGGATGTCCCAGGTTTGTTTAAATAGACATTCGTTAACGACCAAAGAAAACCTCGGGAAGTTGTGTTCAGTCAGGATTGCTGACATGCGGGATTCGAGCCCGCGACCTCCCGTATCAGTTTCCTTACGCATGAGCTACATCTGTGGGTTATGAACTATCCTATTGATATACAAAACTCTTAATCGAAAGTAATATTTACTGAAATAAATTTATTGTTTTCCCTTTGAACTTATTTAAAAGAACGTTTACAGTGGTTCTGTTGTATACCGTACTTTGTTTAAAAATCAGCAATGCAAATTCGTTAACGTCGTTTTAAAATGTGCAATGATGTTAACGTATAAAGAAGTTTTAACCGTAAATCCGGGTTTTCAAGCTAATATATTTTCTCCGTACTTCGTTACGGCTTACGAAGCGGTTCTGTTTGTAATGTTAATCAAACTCGAAGCGGAACTTTACATTTGAAATATTGCCAATACCAGATCACCACTCGAAACTTGGCTGGATGTTCTTTAACGTTGGTTCTTCATAACGATGATGACGGCTATCAATTGCAGGCATGTTAGGGCTAGGGTCCCGGAAAACATATCAGGACGCGTATATACATACACTCTTCCTCTGAATGCTACAGTGCGGTTGTATGACAGACTAGACGAAGGATTCAGTTTCACTGCCAGGATCATTTGCATGGAAATCGACTTGTGAGGAAGGTTCTTTTTCTGTCAAAGGAAATGAGTTCTACTAAAGAAAGAGACTTTTCTACAAATAAGGGAATAGCCAATTGAATTTTTAATGCAATTTGGATGTGAAGCTCTTTTCTTATCGATTTTCAACGTGAATATTTTTTTGCAGATGTGGCACATTCTACGCATTATAGCGAATTATTTTAGATAAAACCTTTTGATTTCTCTCTATGTTGTGAAAACCAAGTTTATATAAGTTTGTTTTGTAATCTTCCTTCCCCTTTCCCCCCTAACCCCCGCTTCGTGTGACGTTGTATGCATAGAGTAATTCGAAGATTCCAAAACGTAACCTTGTACTCATTTTGTTTACAGCTTGATAAAAACTATAAAAAAAAAACAATAAAATAATTAACTACTCATACACATTTACACACAAATGATTTAGGCGAAAATGCTTTGACTACATCTATTCACATTTGACTTTTCTTGCAATCGTGCACGCTAAATTATTTGAGTGATTTGTTTCACTCAATACGCCGAGCGGATGGTCACTTCACTCGTTTTGAGTGTTCGTCACTCATTTTTAGCTGGAATTGTCACTCGATGTATTGGGTGATCATTATTTAGCTCAATGTGCTGAGTGACCGTGTGACACCGCTCTTTTAGTTAGCGATGTTTAGTCAATAGTGAGCGATGCATAAAGCTTGTTCAAGGGATTAGTGTTGAGATTTATCTAAGGGATGAATGGGGCTTCTTCTTATTGTATGTCTACTGTATTGTCCTGATCGGTGCCAAGTCTAGGGGATGAATAGCAGAGATTTTACCGGCGACGTTTCAAACATGTCACTGGTGATTGCTTTTCATATACTCATGGCAAAGAACGAGGTAGGGCATTCCAATATATATCAACGGTCCTCTGTCCACGCCCGGCATCGTCGAAACCAACTCGTCAGTGTGTGTAAATTCGTGACCGTGTGCGCATTGCCAGTGTAAGTCTTCTAGCAAAAATGGTTGTGACTGGTGTAGTGATGAAGTGTTCAACGTTCTAATAGAAAGGGCATTTTCTGCAGAAAACGCCGAAAAGCAAAAGGTAAATGTCGACATCTGTTGTACTTCTATATGCACGAATAGTTAATTGTGTTTTCATTGTTTTAGTTGAAAACAACATAATATTTCATGTGTAGGCCTATATCATGTGCTGTAGGCCTAGATAATAATGCATATTATTATATGCATGCCTTTTCATGGGCGTCCACAGTGAGGAGAGAGAACGCAGTCGTCCATCTACATATTATTAGCGTGATGTTTGCATACAGCTGCTTTAGTTAAGTTAGTTTGTCTAAATTTTGAGTGAGTTTAGCTTCTGTTTGAGTTATTAATAGCCTGAGTAGAGAGTATCTTTAAAGCCAAAATATCGCTATTATTTGAGTGAATTTCGATCTTTTATTAGCGATTATCACCCTTATTTCAGAGTGAAAATTTCGCTCTATAATTGAGTGGAATTATTTCACTCAATTCTAGGAGTGGTGGTCACTCAGAAAGAGTGGTGCAAATACAAGCTAAAAAAGGAGCGAAATTTCACTCGATTTGAGTGTTTTTCCGCTCTTTTAATTAGAGTGTGTTTGTGCATTATTTCTAATGTTGAATGTGATTATCGACGGACCCGGCACCTCCACCAAAAATATTCCACAGCTAAAACAATCGTTAACAAAGCTACGCCTCGTTCCCTATTTTGGGTAGTAGTACACGTGCTTGTACTATTACTGACTTGATCTACTTCGTAAAATATATGTTTTCACCATTTGTTATCGTGTTTGAACAAAAATATGTGCATCAATATCGTGCCGTTTGAAGTTAATATAGTCAGTATGCTTAACGTTGCGACTCTGGTTTTTATTCGTTTATGTAATCTGGTTAAATTGAAAGTCTTGAATCTGTGTTACAAGTTAAACACAGTAAATCTGGGGTAGAGTTTCCAAAGTAATGTGCCCTGTGGATGGGAAACCACGAGTTAATTCGGCCATTAGTCGCAAACAAGAAAAATATGAACTTCTTTTTACAGTCTGAAAATCTTCTTTTTTGTCCGCCTTAAGCCGTTTGTGGTGGGAACAAGGGGTAAAAACAATCTTTTTAATGGATGAGAAAGTTGAAGCATTGAATGTTCTCTGGTGGTTAGTGGGGTGGGGTGGAGCGACGCAATGTAAATGAGATGAGCGGGCGCGTCGCATTGTCTCGCTCCTCCGCTCAGTCTTTTGAGAGATTGTGCCCCAGATGTTAGACCGGGGCCCAGACTGCCCTGCCCTCGCGCGATCTGTCTTGAGGTAACATTACTTTAAGACTTAAAGGGGAGCTGCACATCGGAGATGAAACTTGTTTCGAACACCAATCAATGTACTTCGTCTGGCGTATAATCGGGAACAAGCTTGATTTCACATGTCACGTCAACGTACCTACCTTGGCAACAGGTTGTTGCTAAGCAACTGCTATCTTTCTCCTCGAGTTGACATATTAAGTGTGACGTCTTCCCCTGCCAACAGGTTGCTAAGCAACTGCTGGGTTTATATCTGGTGACAACCATAAACACCCTAGGTGGTCGCGCGCAGTTCGTAAATCCAGCACATAACCTCACTTTTGCAGTTTCATTGTTTATTGGTCAATTTTCCTCGTTTAAACATATCGAGTTTGCCGTAAAGACACGATTTAGTGTTCTCTAAAGTTACACTGTAAAAAAGTTGATTTATTTCTCAGTTGTGAGTTAGGATAAGTCGTGGGCTATATAAAACACTGCCGACTGCAATCTGGCAGTCTAGAGCTCCATTCATTGCCTACACGTACTACTCAAGGTGCCGTTGGAACTTTATTTAGTACATAGACAGAAGTAAATCAAGAATATGAATGACGTAAACCTTCTTTTAACTCGTATGCTTATATTGTTTCAACTGACATGCTACATTGTATCAATTAACTAGTACAGGACTCTAGTCTTTGGCGAGTATTCGAGCAAAAGCAAGGGCATGTAAATGTTATACAAAACTGTGTTTTGCATAATTTTCTTTAGTGTTGTAAATACTCGGAACTAACATGATCTGATATCAATTGAGAAATGCATTGATCTGTGTTAGACTTATGGTATATTATTTTTAAATAAAAAAGGGCTAGTTAACACACATTTATGAATAACATTGTATTGTTGGGAACCATATTTTCTTCATTCATGGTTATTGGTGACGCCTAATGAGCATTGTGTTTGTGTGTAAAGTGTTACTTTCTCTTCACTAGTTCTTATTTTTAATTCTGACATTCTCTTTGGATGTTCATTATTGTTTTGGTAATGCTTTGTTATGATAATGAATTTATACAAATAAATATAAGTAATCAAGTGTTTTAATTCTTTTTTTCTGTCTAGATTATCTGGTTGCCCCGTCCACTGGCGGAGTGCATCTTGAGTTATGTGTCCTGCATCATTGCTGTGATCAGTTTTTTACGTATACAATAATAAATAATTATATGTCTGATATATTATTATATTTTAGAGTAATGATTTTTTAATGACTTGAGTTCGGTGGTTTCTTCCGTGTTAGTTCGAGTTTTCCTCGACTTTTACATATCGGTACATAACGCTTCGTTCACTTCGTGCGTAGGCCTGCAGCCCCTTCTCTAGGACAACAAGTTTATCAAACTGTATATTGCTGTTGGATGTTGTATATACACGGTTCTTGTACAAATCCCCTCGGCATTTCCCCCAAATATAATATTTCTCTGAATACAATTTATTAAATCCGCGCTCTCGAAGCAAGTTTCTAGTTCGTGTATAAAATACGAAACAGCACCCACGATATTTCACCACGTTTCAAAGCGATATGTTTGCCGTCCACCTGAGTTGGCAGACTCTATAGTTTAGCGAGGCAAGGACCTGTATAGCTTAGCTCAGCCCGAACTACTTACCCCGCGGATAACTCGATGAAGCCTAATTACTAAACCCAACTTTACCTCCTGAAACGTGTCAGCTCCTGATACGGAGAGCAAATTAACGCCTCGGGGAGTTCTCAAATCTTCATTTACCTAGGTGATTTTTCTCGTTTACCCGACACACACACAAACAAGTCTGCACTATATAGTGCGATGCCTCAAGGCGCGATACCTTCTTGATCCCCTTCATAACAGACTGGTGAACATTAACCCCACACTATACAAGGAAAACCATATCCTACCCTCACTATTTCACCGTTGTAGATGATAATACGCAATGCAGATGTTATTAATATACTTTGTATTTATTATCATGTGTTTTATATTAGTATTTTATGAAAAATATTAAAAATTGTTTCATGTTGACGGGGATGACGAGGATCGCCAGTGTGCCCGGATAAGAAACGAGCCTTGCGTGTTGTCACTCTTTCCCGCTTGCGGAGAAAAATGTTTGAAACGAGTTCTGGTGCTAATAAAAAATTTTGCATATTGAGACTTAATTATGGCAATTAAGCCTTGTTTTACAATATGGTTCATTAGTCAGGAAAACGCGAATGAGGAGATAATTACTTTTCAATAATACTATAGCCCTAGGGCATTCTCCACAGCTACCATCAGTCATACACCACATATTTTCTAGTTTAGCTGCCCTGACATCAATGCATTTTGTATTAGATTAATTGTGAAGAAACGAATCTACTATTCTTTCACAGAATTTGTGATGTCCCAGCATAAGTAAAATACATTTTGTCAAATTTATAATAGTGTCTAACATGAGTAAGGTATGTTTTAGGTTCCTATGTTATTAACATCTTCGGTCTTATAGATAATAGGGATAAATTAGGATAGAGTGAGAATTGACTGTTTGTTGGAATTTAATACTTGCTTTCACCTTCTGACTTAGGAATAGCACAGTACTCAGTCAGGGTAGTTCAGGCTGGGATCGAACACGCGTCGTCCCGGATTAGAGTCTCCGTGCCCATAAGACTTGAGCTACCTCCATCCTAACCGTATCCCTACCCCTATCTACTCTAAACGAGCAAGATTCTTCAAGCTAGGAAAGTAGAAGCTTAGGCCAAGAGCAACGTCATAGCTGGCAGTTTTTTCAGTCCGATGCAAAGCTCTGAAAACCATGAGAGGTTAAGCCCAATGATAAACCGGAACAGTTTTTGCTGACGGGATATACTGTGGGTATCAGGTTAACGCTGGCTTACTCTCGCGGTAATGGCGGGAAACCTGCGGGACGAACAAAATGGAACAGATTCAAATGATATCACGTTGGGCATCTTCTTCTACCTTGTGCGATGTACCTCGTTTCGAGTCACGGGATTTTGGTATAGCAAATCGGTAAGGGATAGAGATAGTGCGTAATAACAATATTTTTACTTTATACATCACCATTCTTGTCCATATTTACGCACTATCGATTAATTTGATAATGTAATCGATAAGTGAAATAAATAGAAATGCAAATCATGTTACTTATTGAACATTTGTCCACTTCTATAAAAACGATTATAAAGCGTTATAGTATAACATTATTATTATTATGATACGCACTCAATAACATTTGAGAAGCATACTTAATAGTCAACTTACCAGCATCGTTTAGTTATACATTTTTAAGCACACATTTTTATTTATTTACATTTAATTCAACGAAATAATGGAATCGGAAGGGCACATCTGTTATTTGTCAGATGTATTTTTTATTCAGGAATACAACGTAAACATAAATGTTATTTCCCCACTCAACCTATGTCATATTGTTTCCTTCAATCTATGGCAATATAACTGTAAATAATGTTATATCCTACCTTCCGGGTATAGAAGCAGACTCCTATATTTCTCCAATATGCAACTCTTAGATAACACGCGATAATAGTCTTTTATTTGTGAGAATTGGTATATTTTTTCTGTGTATTTTACTTGCTGTAAATGATTAGTTTGTTGATTCAGAACAGATCCAAATAGAGATATTAGACATTTATAAATATATAATCTAAAAAGCATTCAGTTCATGCTTTGAACGAAACATTATTCATATCTTGTTAGCATCAAACTTTGTGTTTAAATCTCTTTTGCTCGACCACGCCCTGCAAGCAAAATAATGTCACAGACAACTGTTATACTCAACTTTACTGCACTAGTTTTATGGAGAACAAACAATATGCTACGTATGTTATTCAACGGATGACCACGCCAATAAAACATTCATAAAATCCGTCGTCTGGGGACTTGTATTCACATATTTCACATTGCTCAGAACTTTCTACCTCTAGCTTAATAACAGCGCGAATATTTACTGATTCTCTTTAGAGTAAGATAAACACATTTTATTGTAATGTTAGCGCGATCTCGCTCCACGTTTTATCACTTGAAAGTCGTGACAGAATCATTATTGCTGTAATTCCGAACTTGTGAGCTCTCTCGCGGGGTTGAAAGTAATCAGCCAAATCATTTCTGCTACGTACTGAACGCACGCATCCCCCCGACTCGGGTTTAAAGGATCTGGAGATTTGGTTGTATTTTGAAATTAAAACACGGATTAAAAAGCGATACCAATCGATCGGTAGGGACTCGTTTGTAGATTGCTTGTTGCTGATATACGTTTCAAACACGAAATTCTTTTCATGTTTGACAGTACAGGATAAACCTGACATCAAACAACAAATCTCCCCAATGATACGCTACTAAATATAAACCTTGTATTCATTTCGGACCAATCTCAAAATGTGTTTTCCTTAACAAACTTTTTCACATTTTCACAATATTCCTATTTCACATTTAAAAAAGTTTTTTTAAAGTATAGTTGATTCACCGGAACGGCACCGTAGTGACAGAAAGAAACATACCATTTCTCAACTCTACATACACTTAACTTAACACTTTACTTTTACTTAAACTAAACACCGTTAGGAGGGTGCAGCTCTCAAAACACACATTTATATGACTGTTTTAAATTGTATTATTGAATGTCTTATTGGACCATATTTGATAGGTTGGTGGAGGTGCCGGTCCAGACAATTTGCAATTATAGCTAATATTTGAAAAAAACATTGAATACAAATTCAGACAATAGAAAATTAATTGGGTGATAATCTAAACGTAAGATACTTCAAAATAAAAATGTTATATCTATTTTTACATGCAGTATTATAACGACCGACTTTTTTTCTATCAAACCCAACTGTCAAAACCTCTACCCCAATATAAATATGGGAACGTCGATCGTCCCTGTAGAGGTTTCTTACGGAAATGGGTTTATCGTTTTGTTTTTATCTTCAAATCATATTTTAATTTCTGTCTGTATATGTTACGGGATTGGTTTTAGCACCATGTGCTGCGATGCATCTAATGTAAATATTCAGAGTGATTTTACAACATTGTTTAGTTAAGGTTTTGTGATAACTTTATAATCCCACATTTCTTTCATGTTGCTTATAGTTCCAATCTCTTAGCTTTTAGTTATAGCGCAACAGCGGCTTTCACGTTCTCTCCCGTGTAGGGCATTACAGCACTATCGAACATAATAATTACATAGCATTCACTGCTGTATCAAGACTGTAGACTGTAGTGTGTTGGTTTACACCTAGCGGTTCAAAGAACATGTCAAACTTTGCAAGTCAAAGAGAAAATCAAGAGAAATTAATTTTAATATTAATTGGTTACAAACTTGTAAAATGTTTCGCTACCGTAGGTTGGTAATTGCAAAGGAATTTTAGACTTCCACGTCTGGTAATTACTAAATCTTTCTAATCTGTTTGTTTTTGAAACTTGTTAAATTAAACTAGGTATTGACTTAAAGATTAGGCCCACATGATTGAAAATCAATACGACTCACCGTGGGAGGATAAACTAAAGCAGATCATTCCATTACTACTACATAAATGCTTCGTTCATAACGAGTTTATATTACAATCACTGTGTTTCTTGATTTCAGTGGGGTAATAGGAAACATGGGGTCAACGAGTACCTGCTCATATTGAGACAGTATGGTTCACTGTAATAATGTACTACCTCATAAAGTGCAATAATGTGAAATGTATTAAATAAACAACAATAAAAGTTGAAATGTAAATTTTGGGTAGTTTCGAACAAAATGGCTACGCTTTCGTTAATTCTAAGAAAGTAATATCAAGGTTCGAATGGTTTCAAAGTAACTTCAATGTTCAAATCATTCACTCAATACGATTAATACGGAAAAATTTAAAAACATAAATTGTTGACAATATTTTCGCATGTTCTGATCCGTTCTCACGGTCTCAAGAAAAACAACGTCTCGTCTAGTTACCTGTCTACTGTAACCGACTTACCTTCTGTGGCGAGAGACTCTGTTAGTATTTTCCAACCCTTGTTGTTTAATTAGCTTATGTGATTATGTTTTCTCTTTCAGAACCTCAAGCACTCTTAATGAACAGCCATGAATATATAATTGAAACCGCATTAAGCAGCCACTACAACTTTCAACGACATGGGGGCTGAAGCAAAACAGTGGCTATGATATTTCGTAGTTACATACCTGTATGTAGCCAACTTTATATCGGGGCCAGATACCGTAGGTATTTTCCAACCCTTGTTCAATAATAAACTAATGTAATGATATTTGCTATTTCAGAACCTCAAACACTCACATATTTCGAGGGATGTCATCACCGTGCATCATCAGTAGCATACGCAGTTTACAGTGTACTTGGCTTGATGGGGACAAGAGACGTCGGCATGGAGGACGAAAACAAACCACATACACTGTCATTATAAAAAATATTATCATAATTACTCTCTAGTGCGTCCACAAAATATGTCGTGTGTATTTATTTTTGTTTTTGACAATGCTATGATTAAAGACGTAGAAACGAAAACTAGTTTTGAGACGTTTGTCGTATTTAAAACACATTGCAAAAATTGAAAAGTAAACTGATAACCAATGAACAGTGCAGAGAGTCTGGTAAACACCCGTAACAAGTGTAAAGTTAATGTGTTTACTCCATCATCTTTCCTCGTATTTCACGTCTTTTGGTTCCCTCTCATCGTGAAAAAGACGCAGCTTCCCAGACAGTGTTGAGAAATGTGGACCATTTGAATGGTTCGCGATCCGGCGCCGTTTCACAGACTCAGCTTAGGACTTGGTTTCTTTGCTGAACTCTGGACTTGAGCTAGAACACAATCTGTCTTTAAAAGTGACTTTCTAGAATGCATTGCTGGTTACACATTTCGGGGTATATGTTGGATAAGGTTGGATTACCATGGATCGGATAATGGAATACTACATAATTATCTATTACCATAACTGTTGATCTTAAATGTTTTAAAGCAAATGAATCTTATATTTATAAGAATGACAAATATTATGGTTATGTAGTCACATAGTAATACATGCATTTGCTGCACTGTGTGTGTACTTCTTATTACTAAACTTCGAACAAACACCCAATGTTTTTACTTTTTAGTATCAACCAACGTTGAACAGCTTGCCAACTTACACTGTACATTTCTAGTGGAAGAACATTGTAAAAAAGTATTCGATATTTCGCAAATCTAGAAAATACGATACATTCCTTCAAGGGTTCTGGATTTATGGTTTTCTTGTGAAAGTAAGACTAGAGAAAACACATACAATATATTTCCAAATTTATCTTGTTAAACAAGGAGAAGTTAATGGATTTGCTCGTCTTTGTTTTTCTATTTTGGCAGAATGCGCTTGGATCGTTGCATTGATTGTTGAGAATTGATACTTCTAAATACTTTGTAATGACTGAAATAATTACTGCATCTAACAAAATGTATTTCTTTCTCAATTTTATTAATCGGTGTAATTGATAATCGGAAATCAACACAGAAATTAAAAAAATCCATTGTTAATCTCACAATTTTTAAACAAATAAACGCTGAGATGGATTCTTTAATATCTGTATTGATTCCATAATATTATCACAAGGTAATTGTGCGTTTTTAACTTTTATATTTACTTTTCTTTTAACATAAAAACCTTTTTCTTCTCCTGTGTTTGAATTTAATTGAAATCATTTTATACAATTGGATAGAAAGATGTTTTGAAGAGAGGTGTTCATAAAACGGGATCTCTGGGTCAATTTGGACACGTAATGAACGTCCGCCGACTGGAGCGCGCGAACAATGCCTGGCGCGGGTCTTTGTCCGTGAGAGGTTGGTGGGGGGCTGTCACTGTAGCCGTGTGGGGGGGGGGGGGGCGCATCGCGGCGGACAACTAATGATACCACACTCTCTAATTCAACACGTTCGTCACCAGCACACGATCGCAGTGTTCGATTGACATAGGGTAACTTTCTAGCGGGCATCTGAAACCGAAACATGACCAGGGCCAACCCAGAGGTGGATGTACTTACGGACATTCATTTGGAAAGGAAACTTTTCGATTACTTGAATTTCATGTTTGCGTTTTGTCTTAAATTAAATTGAATTTTCTATTAACAAAAGGTTTTATTTGGAAGAAGCGTTATCTGAAAACTTCACACATCATAAGTAAATGTAATAGTAACATCCTCTTATCATTACGACTTATAAGCTGCTGTATACAATTCAAGTGCTTAGAAATTAAAAAATGTGTGTTATCTTCTGTACATCGTCCTAAAGAATAAAAATAAACTTAATAACTGGATGTATGGTTGGGAGTTGTGACCTAGTTATTTAGCCAGCTACAACACACATTGCAAGATAGCTGCAAGCATGGTGTAGTTTTGACGCTATCTTCGTCGTTATTAACGTTGCTAATGTGGCTGTTGTTGTTGTCGTTGTCTTTGCTGGTTATGTTTAAGATATACTTGTGTTTTACGATAACTGTGTTGATTAATAATATAAGTGGATTCCACATAAAAATTATGAATGTACTAAAAGCATGTGGAATAGTGTGAACTGTCACATTGTACTGTATGTATTGATAGTGTGTTATGAGATGGTGGACACTCCCACGCATTATGAAGTATTCAAACCCAGATATCTTTATAAAAATAAGACTGGGACTCAATCATGAGTCCAGCACCACGGGTGACTAACAAAGTCAGGCAATCTACTCCTGGTTTTGCCTCTCGAATATTTTTTTCAATTCCGAACAACTTTCGACGATGAAGAAAAGTACGTTCACATTTGAAACCATTACCCATCCTTCACAATTGTCCTTTCTTTAATATGCCTAGTTGGACACCTGAAGACGGGCATAAATTGCACCACGGGTAGGCTTCCAACGAAACATTTTAATTTTACAACCCGTTTTTACCGCACATTGGCTGTCCTGTGGCCTCATCTTTTCAGCAGTTACGTTAATCTGAAATATTGTTGTTTTATTACATATAGTAGAGTATAATAAATAAACTGTAGTAAATGTATTAAAAAAAACACTTTCTAATATAATTTGGTAATTTTTACAAGATTCAATAATGTATTATTACCAAATGAAATTAGGAAGTCAAAATAGAAAAATGACACAGTTTTGGAGAGTCAAAACGTTATTCTTCTACTACTAACAACGGTCACTCAACGCTCCCACACAATAATAACATGCAAGCACAGTGAGTTAAACCATCTTTTAATAAGTGAGACCTACATACTTAGTCATTATCTTCTACTTCATTCCTTGATTAGCAACTCTTCTGTGTTGGAACTCAGAAGAAAGAGTAAATACTTATTATTTATGGTGAAAGGTATCACCACTCACCACTCACCACCCCTTCCTTCTGTTTAGTCATTAACAGCGACAACTATGTTCTCTAAGAGATGATCAGCTCTGGCCACGCCCCATAAAGTTCACAGAGTAAACTTTCTCAAGAGGGAATGTTAATTCTTAAATCGCTAATAGATTCCACAAGACTCGTTCGTTTCACCACTTGAGGAGCTCAAATATTCTACCGCTAATAAAATCGCGAACGGAAACTTGAACTTTCTTAAATCCTTATTAAAACATTGCTCATTGGAGCACTAAGAGCTCAGGTTAAGCGCATGAATAGCTCTATCGCATACCTAGAGAGGGTTCGAGTTTTGCTGATGACGGGGATCCATCTGTTTTCTAAGTTTTATTAATTATTAACTAACGGTAGAAAATGTTGGTTGAAGCACTCACAGCACGTGATATTGGCCTGAAGGGTAGAATCGTATTCGCAATTCGAGAGGGAACAATTAAACAAAACTATTAGCTTGGTGGGCTCTTAGTTTAAGTGGGGGACATTAATTATAACAATAACTTGAGTTATTGTGCTCAGGTGTATTTTAAGTTTGTATAATTCTGCAATATCGAAGCAGAGGGCTTATTTCTCGACGTTCGTCTTCAATTGTAGACAAACTAAACCAACCAACAAGGTTATGTGCTTGTCTGGGAGCTTGAATCACCAATGAATTGAGTATTAATGTCAGATGTTAAGCGGGTGAATTGTAGCCAATGGGTCATCTTATGCAAATATCGATCACTGGTTGGGCATGATTCGTAGATCGATTGGGTTGGCGCCCACAGGGTTGGTTGACGTTATTTAATTTCCGCACTGAAAACTTTTTTGAAACTGAGTGGGTAGCATCAAAATACACAATTAATATTTATGAACATTTTTTTGGTGAATATTTATATGATTCTTGAATAAATTATTGTATTACGTTGTCAGTAAAAATGCTTAAAAAATATCCATCCCATTTCTCCACTTGCGCCAAGCTTGTATTTTATAGCTAGTTGCTCGTATCGTAGTAATTGGAACTCGTTTTTTTTCAACGTGTGAAATAGTTTTTTTTACAAACACATAAATGGAATAAACCGTCATAGCGGACATGCTATATAACACATATATTCCTATTCACGAGTCCCGAACAAGCATGTCGCACGACCCTCGAGCAATTATAATCTGGAACACAATTCACAAAAATAAAATAAATGATTTATTTTGTTGAATTATTCACGTTTTAATAGTCTACGCATCGGGTTTTATTTGTGAAATCAAATTTGAACCATTTTAGTGTCCGCAACTTTCCGCTAGTATAAAAACAATGTTTTATTTGTTTTATGATAGCTTGTTGCGAGAGGTGAATAATGTTGCCTAGATTGGTGTTGGATGAGTAATTTTCAAGTGCGGCTCTACCTTAAACTAGATGCAAAATAAATCATTCTCATTTTTGGTGCTCATATCGTTTTAAGACCATTTCATGCTGAACTTCTGCAGTTACCATTTACCAGTTTTTATTTGGGTATGATTTTTGATTTCACAATTGATTATCTTCTAATAGTCTGGGTCTTTACAAAACCCTGGGAGTCAAGGGGACCATCGGAGCTAGCCTCACACCAAGAAAAATATCTCCGGCACGTCCACTAAAAGCTTATAATCTATGTTCGAAATTATGTTATTGTATCTTTCTTTGAATGTCGTTAGTTCCCTATTGTGTACACACCCTTACCTGCATGTACACGTTCATATAGTTGTAAGGTACGCTTGTAGAATACCGACATGATTGTTGGAGGCTGGTATCAAACCCACAGCTTCACGAATCACATTCTCTCTTGTTTGATGTCAATATAGAAGTATCTAGACCGAGTTAAATACGGAGCTAGCCTCACTTAAAGGGGCTAAAAACCCCAAAAAATATTTATTACCACGTGATCTATAGCACAATACTACATTAAATGACCGTTTAAAAAATAATATCTTGTAACTGCGATGTAACACGATTTTTTTATAATTGGTGTTTTGGAAAATTTCCTAAATTGGCTTTAACCTGCTTCTTTTTTGGTCCACATAGATACTAGAGCATAGTACCAATCTAAAATGCCCCTTTATAACATCGTGTCTTGAAACTTTGCACAAATATACCCTCAAACACGCAAAAATATGCATTCCAAAATCACACCCCATCTTGGTAATCAGCATATTTTGACCGAACTACTTGCCCAAATTACAAAACAAAATATAGAGAATTTACAGAAAAGGCTGTCGAGTACGTCAATATTGGCCAATATATTTTTGGATCAAAATCCTCCAAGGTCACGGGGCATAAAGATCGTCCCCATGTTATTTCTTATGGGAGATTTTTGCCGATGGGACCTAGCTCGAAAAATGTCATGTTTGACAATTTTTTGGGAGGTCATGGTGGCCCCAATAATTTTTCTGTTAATTGCTAAATTCATTACTAGTTAGCCTGAATGAAATATATTTTTTGAGTTTAGCGGTTAAATACCCCTTTAAAAGAAAAATATCTAGACCCGGCACCTCCACCAAAAGTTAATAATCTGCACGACATTGTGTTATTGTGTCTCTCTTGAATATCTGTTCGTTCCATATTGTGTACATTCCTCTACCTGCAAGTACACGTTCAGATGTTGTGAGGTACGCTTGTAGAATACCGACATGATTGTTGGAGGCTGGTATCAAACCCACAGCGTCACGAATCACATTCTCTCTTGTTTGATGTCAATATTGAAGTATCCAGACCGAGTTAAATACTCCTCGTTTTATTTTCCAGCAAGTAACTTTCAATGTAACTCAATTCAACTCATACAGTTCCCGGTTTCTCCTTAAATGTTAAATTACGTTGTGAAGTTTACTCTGCTGTCACTCCCCGATGTTTTTCTGCAACTGTGAGCGAAGTCTTAAGCGAGTCTCACTGTGGCGCACACAACAAAGTTAAATGATTTAGTTTCAGACGTTGCATCCTCACACTGTGAAATATTTAAGCAATCCTGACAAAGATGTAAACTTCACGTGATCCTATACGACTCGGAATGTTGCCATGAAGATGTAATGTTGGGCAGTACATTAATGATATCAAATAAAGTCGAGAAGTTTGACATAGCTTTTAACAACTGAATCGTGTTTTCTCACTTAGGCTACTCGACAGAGTCTTGCTGTTCACGCGCGTTTTCTGAACGCAACTATGTCTTATTATTAACCGTTATTGTAACATAACATTTCTAGGAAAGCTCTTATTTGAAAGTGATTAGATTTTAAGTGAATCAAACAATCTAATAAAACAATGTATTTTTCAAATTATATTTAAAACTCAAAACATCGATTTGTCTAACTATGTTTTAACGTATTCATTGTCTTTTTGTATGTAATATAATTGCAGTTGTGTTTTTATCGTGAACATGGTTTTACAACACTGTATATAATCCTAGTTTCTAAGTAAACAGCATCATCGAACAAATCATGTGCTACGTGATTGAGTCTTATCGACGCGGCAGTCTCATTTTGAGCCGTTTCTTTCCTTTGATACTGCTCCCTTTAATCATAAATTCAAAGAGATTCCGAATATAGCTAACGATCTAGCAAATCTGAAACTGTTACAGAATCAATCATTTCCCCCGTACAAAGTTTCCTCTGCTATACATCAGCCAAGCTCCTGGGGATCATTAAGAGTTCCCAATTTTATAACTTCACTTTTTCACCACAACATACCCACATTTCTTTTTATAGAGCTCGCCGATATAAAAATACTTCTTTTTGGGTTCGACGTAATATTTCTCCGATGTGTGATGAATAAAGGTAAGGGGTGGTCTCTAGCGGGCCTGAGACGAACTATCACCGAACAATCCCGACCCCCGCATTCATCAATGAAAGATGCTGGATTGAAACACGTTTCAGAAGAGTTTTAGTTCAAAGTGAATTCAGTGGATCATTCTTCAATAAGAAGACAAAGAGTTGTAACAGGGTTGTACAAAGTGCTGCAGACAGTTTAAAGAGATTAATTGTCACAGTTCAACTACGAAATTGTTTGACAAAAGAGGTTAATATGACACAGTTTAATCATTTTTTCCTCACTAAGGTGTTCCACAATACTTTAACGGTTTATGATATGTTTGTATGAAAAGTATGGAATGAAATGCTGCGTGTATATCATTTTTTACTGTATGCTCTCCAACACAATTTAAATTTTTATTTTAAAACTGTGTCAATTAAAATATTATCTGCTTAAATAAATAAAGGACAACAGAAAACCAATATTGTGTTCCTTAATAAACTTGCACATTGTAATTTTTCAATAATTTTGATTCGTTATTATTTGAATAATCCATGTAACGTATTTATGCATGAATTAATTTATAGTTTCAGAATGATTTAAGTCTGTCATCAGTTTGAAAACTGTAGTTATTCCGTTGGTAACCGCTCTGTTGATGTCAATATAGTTAAATTTCATCCAATGTGTCTGTTCGTTCATGTATAATATCACTCACATGCAGAATAGCTACGTTTTGTTCGTTCAGTATCATTCCAAACTTTTCCAATACCATCTTCATAAGCGGTGTTATTATCCACGTTGCCTTCAGTAAACCATGTATGTTATTAAATACTTTACCGAAATTAAATCCGCGAACCCTATCTTTGCGTTCTCGCCGTCTTGCACGAAGACTAAGACGATGCATAAAGTTCATACCTCCTCGGTTCATACTTTCACATTGTAACCGTCAGAGGTAAACGTGGACACTGAATCCAAGGGTCGTTGGTTCGATATCCATCACCGGCAATTCTTATTGAAAATATTTTCTAAAGGGTTTTATCGGTCTGTAAGACGACTGCTTGGAAAGTACTCTTACTTACACCCTCAGACATTCCCTTTATCGTTTATACCTCACAATGTTTGTCCAGTATAGTCTGACGAGGTGCATGAACCGTCCCTCGATACGTTTCTACCGGGCAGACAGTCAGTTGATCCAGGTATACGAATTAATGTGCTCGCCTAAGAAAGTATTGTATCAATCAAATCTATATTATACTGTACCCTTTTTTATTTTTTATTTTCATATTTTACTGGGTGATTATTTCTTATCCAGCTTGAAAATCATTCACAGTTTACTCATATTTTGTATAGTTATGTCACAATAATTTTTTTTGTTGCTAAAAGCTGGTTGTAATATTTCTCTTCAACAGCGTAAGTGGTGATAGATGAGGGTGAATGACGCTTGCACCTGCGCCCTAACCGCATGAGCCACCGTGGCCGGCTCGGCACAATAAATCAAACATTTAATGAAATTGGCATAAATGTTAATAACAGGTATGAGTGTACCCAAAAGAAGGTTTGAAACTATTTAATGAACTGATCGATGAAGAATACAGGAATTAAATAGGCGTTTCTTTCACCGTACAAATAACGTTGTTGGTGGAGGTGCCGGGTTATTCTATTTTTACTTTGGGTGACGTCTAAAGAGAGAAACAAAATAAACATAAGTTATATTCGGGCATTTAGATGTAGTTTATGGTGGAGGTGCCGGGTGTCTATGTCAATTTTTGTGACGCTAGCCCCGCCCCGTTAGAAAAACGTTCAACCTAGTTGAAGGTCAATGTCAACAAAATACGATTGCCAATCAGAGGTCGTGTTTGGTTTTTATCGTGAGACTGAAGACGCACAGAGAGAAAGTTCTGCTGATAGGAGAGGATTAACTAGAAGACATTCTGAGAAATATTTTTATTTATTTAACGTCTATTCTATTCAGTCCAAAAACTGATTTTCAAAGGAGGACAACTAAATAAATCTCGTTACATAATTGCAGACTCATGATCGATTCATTGCGTTTATCATCACCATGATTCATTTAAAAATACTTTTTTTGTGTCGATCATTATCATTTATCACTGCATTTAAAACAATTATTACTTATTCCCATAAGTACTCGGCATCCTCTTCGCTCAACGTGATATGACAACGTCGATTTATTTCCCTTGGACCATGGACTAATTATATTTGGCGCAGCGTTTTTAGTTTTCGATTGAGCCATTAAAATACACACATTTATTACTATTTTTGGGTTTTCTGTTGTTCCCATTTTAATTGTTTAAGCTAATTTAAATTTGTAAATGTCAAAGTTCGTCATATTTCACGAGTGTGGAATAAATAACCCTCATCTATCAATGTAATATTTTAAGCTGTGCAAATAATTTAATTTGTCAGTCAGCGTAGGTGTTGTGGCATAATGGAGCAATTAAGCGATTATGCGCATGAGTCAACTGTCATGCGAGGGGGATTGTGAATAATTTAATATCAATTCTCTAGTTAATTTATTGGCTTTTGTAAATCATTAAATCAACTGAGCGACTAGACGACACTAACAAAAGACTTGTTAATTAATTGAAACCTCATATGAAATACTATATAATATTAATTGTAATGTATTTCTCATTTGTATAATGATTGTCTTACCCAAACGGGCATATCTTGCTTGTTTTCCTTTCTTTGTAAACACTCATATAATACATGAGCACTCGTTTCAGTTAATTAATTATTTATACTCATATTTCATTACAATTTCTATCTAACTTAACAATGTTCGGTATATACACGATTTTTTATATTCATAACAAAATGTAATTGCAGTATTTGAATTGTTTGTGGGCATTTAATCATACTAGAGAATGTGTAAGCTTTTACTTTGTCAGTGGTAGGAAGTTTTAATTGCGAATCAGTATGATTGAGAATTTCTCGACAATTGTAATGAAATGTAATTTTGTAAAACATTTTAACCTGTTGGATCAAAAATAATAACGTAAATCATGCAAACAATTGTGTAGAATGTAATGGTTTATCAATCTAGTCTATATATACTAGACAACAGCAATTAAATTTTATTATTATTTCATTCATTAAATCAAACTGGTTAAAATTAAACACTAGACAATGTTTCTCTAGTATGAGAATTATGTTTAGATGTAAAACTTGATATTGTAAAATAAAGGGAAGATAATATTTATCACTCGGTTCGAAAAAGTAATTAATAATTAATTGCCTAAATAAACAGAATAAAACGTACACTAAAATAATTAAATTTCAATTCGTATTTTCAAATTTTATTTTATTTAATTATACGATTCTGTGACTGCGCTGTCCTCGGTCTCTGGTTCTTACATTGATCTTGCGATGAGGGAAGAGGCAAGGAGCAAATTAAAATGTCTCTCTCTCAACAAGTCAAACCTAAGCCGGTGTTCCATTAGGAGGCATACGCATGGCTGTACTGAGAGGGGTGGAAGCCAAGACCGAGGAATAATAAGACCTTGTTTCTCCAAACAGGCGGGGCGGAAAATACAAGTTTCATTTTCGCGTGGTTAAATTAGCTATTTTTGTTGCAGAGACACCAATGTTGCCAAAACTGACGACAAAAACATGTTCAAACTAGCAGCACCTCAACTATTGTTTTATAGAGAAATTGTCAAGAGAAAATTGTCCTGAGTGCCAAAAATAAAGAACCCTAGAAGAATTTTTATTAAAAAACGCATTTTACACCCTAAGCGAAATGATTGAAGACTAACATAATATAATTCATTGGTGTATGGTTTCTTTTCGCGTTAATAACTTTATTAAACTGCATTTCTATCCACATATTTTACTGTGTTAGCTGTATTTCAATTGCATGTGCTGTGTAGCCTATAGTAAAGTTTATATTTTTATGACAGGTTTCAATATTCAGGTGCCATGTGCATCACTCTGAATGTATGAAACGCTTATTAAATAAATACATACTTTATATGCTGTCAAAGCTAGTGACGTCGTCATCGACTCTTGTTCTCGTTCAGATACTACTATTGCATTACACATTATACTTTATACGGTTGTCGTAGAAACTTGCTCGCTTTGAACGCAGGGATCGACGTTAAATAAAAAAAATTAAAATTCCGTACACCTGTCAATTTTGAAAGACAAGCTCAGCCCAATGTAACTTAACTCAACTTACTTTTCAGTGTAGTTGTCCTACTAAGGGCATGAATGTTCTTTACAACCCACTACACGCGCACCGCAGCATAGGGCGCGTTCTCTGTTGGTTACTAACGACCAGAGAAAGAGCAACTTCCGGCCAAGACAAATCGCATTTCCACCCTCTGTTGGGGTTTTCTCTGACGGCTTAACGAATGTTGACAAATTTTCTGTAAGTAGCAAAAGTAATTAACTGAAGAGCTAATGTGGTTCGAAGCCAATATGACTCGGAGTGGGGAGCTAATATACCATTCGTTAGTCGAGCGATCGATTAGTTTCCGCTTCGCTCATTTCTTCACTGTACTTTCTGTTTAAAGAAAAAACAGCATAAACAAATACATTGATAGGCCTACTAATTATTTGTGACGAAAAGTATGCTATGGAATATCTTATCAATTCATTCGTTGATTTTTATTTTATTTTATTAATTTTTTTTTTGCCAGAAGTGAGTAGACTTAAATATAGAGTAGAAGATAATAAAAAAAAAGGATTATACACAAATATTATATAAACAGTTGTATTATTTTTGCATATTTTGTTGTTTTTTTTTTGGCTCACTATCACATTGTTTCTCGTCAAATATTTACTATTTTACGAAATATAACAAAAAATAAACATGTTATTGGTTGTGTAAATGTCAGCGCCGTCCATTTCTCTTGGCCAGTGTAAAACTAACTAGGTGATTATGGTGAAGTGTAATTGGGAAAGGAATATCCAAGGGCTATTCAAGAGGACTCAATCCCAGCATTCGCCTTAAGAGGAATCCCTAGACCAAAATATGATTTCTTAAGAATGCAGTAAAGACGTCTGAAAAGTTAGTAGAATGTAAGAGGGGCTTAATAATTGAGCGGATTATTTTTTTGAAATTTGTTTGACGGGACATAACCTCAGAATCAACAATTGTATTCAAATTACTGGAATCAGTTGCTCAAGTTCAAAATTGAATTTTTAGCAGCGGTTTTTTGTATATTATTTCTACACTCCTTTAACTACAACCTTAATAAAAGGATTTTTGGATTTATATGGTTTTTTGCGTTGCACAATTTTTTTCGCCTGCCGGTACAATTTCAAATTTTGTACCGTTTAACGGAAAAAATCGTGCAACGCCAGAAACCATATAAAACCAATAATACTTATATTAAGGTTGTAGATAAAGGAGTGTAGAAATAATATACAAAAAACCGCTGCTTAAAATTCAATTTTGAACTTGACAACTAGGGAACTAGCTTTCATTCCAGAAATCGAATATGTTGAAGATAACATCTAAAAAAAATAACATAAAAGTTTTTTTTTGTCTAAGGTTAATACTTTTCTCAATTTTAACGCTGAAATTTGAATCTGGCTTCCCGCCAAAAGACAACACGAAAAGTAGTGTGACGTCAGACTGCTGACCGCAGCCTAGCGCAGACCCAAAGGCGCACCGCTATCTAGATATAAATGGTAGATATTCTACCATCCAGTCGGCGGTGGGTCAAACACATCCTAGCAGACAGTTGCCGTCACTGCGCCCGCTGTCATTCCTGCTATCGTTTCTCAATGATCCTTTTGATTGAATTTAAAAGAAATGGCGCTTTATAAAAGGTGTAAGGTACCGATGTGTTTGAACACCACTCTAGAAACACCGGAGAAAGTATTTATATATGTGCCAAAAAAACTAAACAGGTGAAAATAATGGTTAAACGCAACAAGACGAGAATATGTCAAGGAGTCGTAGGGCCTCTAGCCTACCGCTGCAAATTCACTTTACCGTTGTGAATACCACTTTCATGTAAGTAAATGATATTAATTGGTCTACCTAGTACTTTTTATTTCGCAGGTTAGTTTCCTATGAGCTTCTAATTTACCTCGAGATTATTATAAGCCTAGGACCTATACGTAACTCATTTTCTCGCGGGGAAATATTAAAAAAAAATTGAATTTGTGACATTCTCCCATGCGAGAAAACGCCTCTCACGTTTAGGCCCTAGACTTATAATCCCAAGGCCAATTTTGCTGCGAGAATATTTGGCCGGAGCCTAACAGAAGCTTAAAGGAAATTCACTTGTGAATTAAAAGCTAGTAGACCAATAATATTTACTTGCATCAAAGTGGTCTTCACAACAGTAGAGTGAATTTGTTAGAGAAGGCGTCCTCCTCAAAACATTCTCGTGCTGCAGCTTTGAACAATTCTTTTTGCCTTGTTTGTCGTTTGGTTCTTTTGGCACGTGTATAAAATGATCTTCTCCGGTGTTTCTACAGTGGTAGCCTTTGCCCGCTTGGTAGACCTAGGCCCTTCTACCTAGGGCCGAGGTAGGCCTATCACTACGCCCAGGTCTAGGCGCATATTTAAATATAAAATCTAAAGCCCTACCAAACATCAATGATATAAATGATATCATCATCATCAACCTAAAAAAACTTGGCTAAGGATACAGGAAATGCCTCTGCCTAGCCCTACCTAAGCTAGGCTGTGTCTAGGGCATCCAAATGGACATTTTATAGAATTGGTTTACCTAACCTAGGGCAAAGACACAGCCTAGGGCGTAGGGCCTAGCCTAGCGCAGCCTTGAATGACTGTACCATAGAGAAATAACCAGTGGCTCTTTCCCACCAATGAGAAATAAATCGCTTTCTAGTCAAGGTCGGGTAGACGCACTGTCAAAATCACATGGTCGTCATCTTTGTCATCGTTCGTGTTGTCAAAATAGTCCGATTATTGATGAGCACGGTCCACTGGATTGCCTCTAGGCTTCGCTGCCGCGCACGGCCGCTCGTCGAGCTTTTGTTGTTGTTGTGTAGTATTTATACAAACTACAACGATGAGCATGCTGCAAGCTACGTAACGCAGTTGAACCAAGAACGAGCGTTTGCGCGGGGGTTCAAAACCCTATAACTTTGTACCCCCGTAGTTACCACGGATGATTTTTAAAAAAAAATCTTTCATTTGTGAAGTTTATTTAACTGTGTTCTATAAATAATAAAAAATGAAAAACGTGAATTTGAGACCAAGGCTAGTTCCCTATTGTTGATTCTGAGGTTATGTCCCGTCAAAAAAATTTCAAAAAAATTATCCGCTCTTTTATTAAGCCCCTCTTACATTCTACTTACTTTTCAGACGTCTTTACTGCATTCTTTAGAAATCATATTTGGGTCTTAACCCAGAAAAAAGCTTAAAGTAAGAAATTGACGGTTTCGGGATTTGTACGTAAGACCTTCCGATCCACAGTGAAACTCGTTACTCATGAGCCGCCACTGTTTGGTACTCGATGCGAATAATTGCCCGTGAGTACCTTGCTGTATTGATAATTCATCGAATTACATCGGTCCGTTGAACCTATTGTTGCAATCACATTCGAGGTGTTGGTTTCAGTGTTTGTGATAATTGAATGTTACATCGCAATTATATTCCTGTTAATTAGCCCATGGCTCATCAAGGGACGTGACCGCTATTCCTCCCTATATCGGCGGTGTCGATGTGGGCTGAATACCAAGCCATGATATCTCCTCCCCCTCGTTCCAAGAAGTCAGTCCGCTCCAAGTCTCTCTTTGCCACGAGTTTTGTAACTCGCCATAAAAATACCCCCCAGGTCTTGAAACTTTACTAACTTATTGGACAAGTTCCGCACAAAAGAGGGATCCACGGCTACCACACTGCAAACACTCGACCGGCGGGGAAACATGATATCTAAACCTCCTAACTTTGCCTTTGACCGTTGAATTGTTGTTGTTATCGTAGCCATACACAAACTCGATTCAAATACACTCTTAAATATATAACGTATTTACTTATAGAAATCTTGTGCCTTACTATGGTTATTTTCTAGACTCGATAACATCTATGAAATTTTATGGGTGGAAGATTGAACGAAAATCGAAAAATGCGATATTTACAATGATATAAAGGAGAAGTACATAGTAGGAAGACGTTAGAAGAGACAAGAGCACGTTGTTGATAGATGATGCAAAGAAGCGAAACGTCGGTTTGAGGGGGTGGGGGGGGGGGGACCATTTGCTCAATTGTAAATAAAGATCCATTAAACATTAACCGAAGGGTCATTAATTAATAAAGAAAGACAACATTTCAAAGATAATTGATGTTCAGAGTACTTTGCAACCTTATTTTAGTGTGATAAAGTCCGACAACTGCAAGATAATAATATATAGAATGCACAATTGTATTTAAAATTTAATAACAGGTACTATTTATGAATTAGAGAATTAAATAAGTTTTCTTCCAGAACGTTAGTTTTTAATAAATGTAATGATTAAAAAATCGCCCTTGACATAAAAGATTTCATAATGATTGTTGTAACGTATTGTTGTCTGTGTTTTGTAAGCCAGAATGTTTATTTGAGTTGTGGCAAGAGATAATAAAACTGTTATCATTATTCACGACGGGAGCGCTTCATTGCATGGTGTTCACTCTGTTTTGTTTTGCCCCGCCGTCAGCGCACCTCGCATAATCATCTCTTCATTTAGGCCACATTCACCGCCTGTTCGATACATCATAAGGCATCATGTTATCACGTCCGGGGCTGAGACCCTAAGCTTTCACTTTCATTATCTTCACCAAGATAGATGCATTCTAATATAAGAAAGTGAGAAAATGTGTTCGCCGCGTTGAGTGTGTATTGCCCCCATCCATCACGATGTGCGTGACCCTGGTCGTTTCGCCCCACCTGTTTATTGTCGTATCAGGAAGCGATATATTAACCCCCCATGGCCACCACGACGACGCGTTCATACATATCTCGGGCGGTGGTTTATTATGTGGCGACTGCTAGCCCCCAAGGGGCCCCACACTTCACCCGCAGCCGCAGATACCAACCGAGTCATAAAACAATATTAGGGGACCCGACCAACTAAAACAAGTGTTGGCGGATTTCTTTTTAGGTGGTTTTACAAACTGTAAAATAGGTTAGTTTATCCACTTATTGACAGTTGTATCAGTGAAAGGGTCAGAATGTAGGAACATTCCGTTTGGTTTTTCTTTTCGTTGAAGGAGATAAGTCAAGTTGTTCGGTCAATTTATCGTGTAGTAATGTAACATAGGTATCTACAATCCAACAAATCGTGGCTCAATGTAAGATTAATTATAATCCCTTAACCTCTTTTAACTGATACAAGGGTGTAGGGGAGTTTTTCTTTGTGGGGTAAAGCCTACGCGAGGCGGCTATCGGAAATCCCGTGGCGGGGCGCGTGAGAAATGTGCAAGGCTTGTAGCATGTGTAGTGGCGATTTGTTATGTGGTTCGCTGATTATACGCTACGCTGCTGTGTTAACAGGCAATACATTGTTCAAATTACGGAAAACCATGAATTCTGAATTTATATTTACATTAATTTGTTTTTGTTTGTAGGGGATTTAGGGAGAAAATTTATTTTTAATCCATGTAAAAATAACATTTTTTAAATAATGCTAACGTTTATCGAGGGAATGTTGAGTGAATCAGTTGTGTTGTTCTCAAGCTAATCGAAAGTCTTCATCAGCAATGCTCAGCTTGGTATTTAAAATGAAATGCATGCAAATTTATACTTTTTTTATCAACAGCTAATGGAATATGTTTGCATTTGAAAACGTAAAAATAAAATTGTAATTTTTAACGTGTTGACATGTATGACCTGAATATTATACAATTAAGTTATGATAAGGTTTCGTAAACAAGCCACAAGCCACGCTCCACTGCTTCACACTTCGTTGTTTGTTTAATGGCAAAATGATGCATGTTTCATGGAAATTTTATTTACATTAAATGGATGGTCACAGTCGTGTTAATTTATTATACGTTCGAGTAAGTCAAATGAATAAAATGGGATTAACATGTATGTGCTTGATAACAAACTCAATCTTGCAAAATTAGTTGATTTTAAAATAAAATTAGTAAATATTTTTAATTGTTGCCTAATTTCTTATCATAAAGACGAACCATGCAAAAAATGTATTTCATATTATATACCACCAGCCAAATAAGGATATTATTAATTTTGATTTTGTTTTAGATTTTAAATATTGATTGCTCACAAAGATTTTACTGACCATCTATAAAATGTTAATTTACAACCTAAAAATGTAACATTTGGCAGTGCAAATATGAATGGATAATTGTACAAATTATATCGTTAATAGGCACTCGTAATGTTTTTTTCTTTTTATTAGAACGAAGAGTATAATTATTTTACTTCTGAATCTGCTGCTTAAAGAATGCGACTTGTCTAGAAGTCACGCATTAAAAGATAGCGATAACAATGTTATAATTCGTGCTCAACTCTCACGATATTAAGTTTTATTGGAGGTCTTGTCTTATGTAGCCCACTATATACGTACGGATTAGACTGTTTGCTTACGAAGCCATGAAAAACACGGTTGGGCGTGGTCTCAAGCGACGCACACAATTACTTAGGGCTGCACAGGTGACAGGGCGCATTCAACCAGCCTGGGGTAGGTAGTGCTTTGTTCTCCCAAGGAACATTTCGTAGTTTCTACTGTCGTGTTAGCCCGTGGAAAATAGTTTGCATAAAAAGAGTCAATTTACAAATTAAAACTGTCACAAAATATATAGTCGTAGTTTACGTATCTGTAAGTCTATACAATTTAACAATCTTTTATAATGATTTGTACGCTTCATGTACTTGCTAAAGTTTAAATTAAAAATAAACTAAACTTCGCAACATCATCGAGTATGTTTTAGTACTGAGACACACTTAAAATTATCTAAATGTTATGAGAAATATTTGGTTTAATGATGTCGGACTAATTACGTTGTAATTAATGTCCAATTTTATTTCCAATGTGCTTTGGACTCAGTTATACAGTTCACATAAGTACGATACATCTTCATAATATAATATCAATAAATCGGTTGTGTGGTCGTTTTTCTAGAAATATGACTTTTATAATAAGACCTGTACAATGTAGAGTTTACTCTTTACAAGAATATGGCGTGTATATATTGTCAAACCCACATATTTTATGTTCAATTCTAACTATTGATCACTTTATTGTTCATTAACGCTGAAATTATTTTCATCCAAGTCAGGATTCTGAAATCAAATGTTTGTGTTTTAAATTATTTAGAACTAAGATTTAAGGGAGAACATAACTTTTAGTGCGCCTTTAGTTGGAAAAGCTCGTTGAACCCGCAGCTCAAGCCCAGAAACTACTTCCAAGTTTCTTGATAACGATATTGATAATTGAATCTATTCCTACTTTAAAAACTCCCAATTCTTTAAAGTTTAATTTTGTTATCGATTCTAAAAAAACTAGCTGATGCTTGCAAAGTAAATTGTGTGCATATTATTAATAACCGATTCGTGATAGAAGTAGAAGATTTTTCCAATTATAGAAGGAATATTAATGTAGATGAACGGGCAAATATAGGAAAGTACTGAGCAAACTAGAAACTAGGACATGGCATAAAGTCAGACAGCCAATTTAATATCGCGAAGTATGAACGAATAATAATAAAGTCTTTGGATGATGATTACTTTCAGAACGATGAATCTGTATGACATACACAGATGGGTGAATACGATTAAAATGCAATGTTCATAATGAATAAACACGAATACAAATCTAAAACAGCAACAAGTCGAAAATGAGCTAGTTACCAACTCGAATAAATATCCTTTTGACTGCTTACTCGAACTTATTTTCAGATGTGTAGGTAATGTTGAATTTTAAGGGGTGTTTGTATGTAGTTAAAGGACAAGTTAAAACAGCGATATAAAGGTAGTGAAATTAAATTTAAATGATGCAAAGTTGAATATAACTTATATTTTGAGAGGGAGGAGTATGAGATATTTGTATTGAGGCGATGGTGGACTGAATAAGTAGAAAAGTGATAGACCAAGTTAAAAAAAATATATATACATATATATGGATAAGTCAGAGTTAAATGAAGAAACTAAACTTTTAAATATAGGCCTACCTCATAAACAGCATAAATCCAGATTGATAATGAGCTGGTTATGCTATTTAGTAATTTTGTCTAAATCTGTTCGATTTTTTTTGCATGTGTGCCCCCTCTGTTACCCTCTTTTAGATTAAGTCCTCTGTAGCAAATTAGTTTCTGTGACTGCTGAATACGAGACGTTAAATAAACAACCAAACTGTCCATCTTGAAGACTTTATTCCGATCTTCAGGAGAGTTGCCAGTGATGTTTCAGCAATGTCCGTGAACAAGCTTCATTAGACTGTCGCAGCAGTCGGTCTTTTGACGGAGTAGCCCTATTGTTGGACAAGAGTAGCTTAAAGTAGCACTATTGTCTAGATTTAATGAGTTATTCATTAAAACAGTAATCGTTCCACAGAGGAATAAACATAAACCACTCCGCCATTAATTAAACCTAATGAGTTATCACAGTAATGAAGTGACAGGTTTCAAGACGAGGAATAATTCGCCCACAATTCTTCTTGATTACCATAAATTAAAACCTTCAGCGTAGAACTTGACACTAAAAATATCTTGAGATATGCGACAAAACGAGTAAAAAAATAAAAACACAGCTTGGTTGTTGTGTAACCACCACCCCGCCTGTATTTCTGCAACATTCCTCGTTCAGAAACACGGCTCACTTGGCTTTGCAGTCACGCTTTGATTGGTCAAGCATGCAAAGCAAGTCAGTGCTATCATTAATAATTTTCAATTGCGTTCTTAAAGTTTCACATAACTCAAAACACTGCTGCCAAGGAGTTTATAAAAATATATCAATCATTTTTGGGTAGAAATATTACAGGAAACTATTTTATTAAACATTAAAAATATCGTATACTAATTAAGCATATTTTTTGTGAATTCATCCGTAGATCGTAACAAAAAGAAAAACAGTTACTGTGCATTTCAAATACTGGCTTTTTAATAGCATCATATAATCATACAATCTTACGACGCCTTCAAAGGCATTCTCTGTCAATACGTAATTATATGATGTCGATATTGCAATGAGAAAGTATACTCATATGTCTAATCACAAATCTGAAGACATCGATTTTTTTTATCACAACTCGTAATACTCCTTACAGTATATTATGTATTCTCTATTCGAGTGCTATCAAAGTAGGCAGTGGAAATGTTTAGAATGAGTTCTATTACGAAGCCATTGGGTTAATTCTTGCAACACTACAGTTATGAAGTCACCTGAAGAGGGTAAAGAAAACGTTAAGAACTCATCAGTCATAATTGTCGACAGCAGGATCGAACTCGCAAAGTCCTTAGACTCACTGATACCTAAGGCATGAATCCTAGTTCACATAACTCTGTTATTATTGTTTATTCTTGCAACTATTTTAAAACACTACAGTTATAAAGTCACCTGAAGAAGAGTTAAGAAAACGTTAAGAACTCATCAGTCATAATTGTCGACAGCAGGATCGAACTCGCAAAGTCCTTAGACTCACTGATATCTAAGGCATGAATCCTAATCCACATAACTCTGGGATTAATGTTTAGTTCTTCATCCTCATCTATCATCCCCCACCGATCGTCTGAAGTAGCGTGAATGCGTCAATAGAGGCGTAAAAGGAAAAACAACATCTGTCGGTATATGATACTCGCGTTTATCGATATCCCTCCCCATATAGAAAGAAAGAAAGACATCACGCCTTTCTCTCGAATTCCCTCGAAAGTGGCTGGATTCTTTAGGTCGCCGGCAAAGACAATAATCGATCATTTGGTTCTGACAAATTGATCTGTCTCCCTCAGCAGACGAGGTGCGTCTTTCGACTCCAACCTGGTTGGCGATGTATCACTTAACCTGGGCGAAGAAAATAAACAAAGTTTTTTCTTTGAGGGCAAGACCCGGGCCGGCTTTCTTTTCTCTCTTATGAACACCGGGCGAATATAATCAATCACGAATGTTGTACTTGGAGAAATATCGCGCACGATATGAACCGGAGTAATTATGTTACGGTCTATGGAACCGCATTGTTGTGAAGGCTTACTAATGGTAGTGGCCAAGGAAATCTATTTATAATGTAGTTATTTGTAATATTATTTAGATCAACTTACAGATTATATAGAATAAGGTGATCTAATTAAATATTGTTTTATGTTTTTTTCCTTATTACTTAACTTGTTCTCTCTTTTACGTGTTTCCAATTAATATTCGTGTCAGTTCCATTCACTTTTGTACATATATTTTATCATGTTAGGGATAACCAAACATTTTCTTGTTTGCACATTAATCTGGGTTTAGATTATTTTATGTGTGCATTTGTGTTATTCTAATGTTATTTGTGTATAATTTAATTATTCAGATTTGAACACAAGAATGAAGATTCGCGTTCGGTGGTTTCTTCCGCGAAAGTTTGATTACTCCCTGATTTGCTCTTCCTAATTTTTGGCGAACCTCTATTCGTTTGAGTATGATCGTCCAATAAATCAGATTTTTTTCGTGTTTCTTTTTTGATGATTTTTTTCTTTCATTCTTTCTTTTCTTTTTCTTCCCTTTTTGTTTCTTCTCCCCTTTTTATTTTTGATTCATTAATTAATTACATTGACTATCCTTTGTAATCTATTACCAAAATTATAGTGTTTTAATACATTGTTGTAATATTAGTATTCCAAAAAAATATTTTCTTAACTGTAGTTCATTGTTGTATCTGCATCTATGAAATTAGATTTATTTAGTTGTCCTCCTTTGTAAACCAGTTTTTTAACTAAAAAGATATACGTTAAATTAAATAAATTGATAAATAAAATATTGTCTTCCTACACAAATATTTTTTTTTTACTTAAATTATTGATAAACGTTAAATATTACATACATTTTCGCCTAATAGATACTTAATCTTGTTTGCATGTTCCATGACGAGAAGGGGTATTCGAACTCCTTTTTTCCAACAACTAAAGCCGTTCTGTGAAATTTACACAATAACACAATTGTATTTGTGATATAAAAGGCTACTGCAGTAGCCGGCTCAGAGGCGTCTACGGTACCAGTGGTTGTGGGTTCCAATCCCGACTTCCGCATAGTCTTTAACTTTCCTTGATATTAAACATGGCCGTCTTAAACAGTATTGTTCGTATACTTTTAATTACAATATTCAAAACAATATCAATCAATAATATCTCATCACAAATACATCCCAATCGTTTTGAAAAGTGACAGCTCTATTGGTAGGCTCAAGTAAACGAGTCAAGTGCCGTATAACCTTATATTGACTAAACTGTTGTAATCCTCGGAATCTCTCAAGTTTCCATGTCTCGCGAATGTTCGACAACACTTCTTGCGGTATTGGAAGTGGATACTTCTCGCGAGTTTTTGTTCTCGGGATGTCAGAATTCGTAAGGAAGTTCGCGAACGGAAATGGTTCCCAAGGAATCAATAAACTAGAGAGTTCTTAACAAACGTGACTGTCGGTGTGATATCATGGCCATAGAAAGTCATAACACTACAGTAAAATAGCGCACACTCCGAAACTTATAAATTCCCCCTCTTTACTTCCGAAAGTCTTTAGTCCTACTATTTAACACCGTAATCGATAGCCCTAATTTTAAAAAAGTAATATTTAGCTTTTTATCTACGGCATTTTAATTTCTTAGTTATTAAAACTATTTTATTGATGCTTTTTATTTATTTTAACAGCAGTTTTTGGATTATTCAATTTAGTTTATTATTTTCTAACAACATTTAATATAATATAATTATGTAGAATATATTATTCTAAAAAAACTGAATTATCTATAATCTTACTAGACATGAGCTGTCAACAGTTCTGTAAGTACACTTAAAAGTTAAGGCTGTGTGTTCACCAAAAACCAAAATCCAAAATATACATAAAACAGTAGTTATAGAGTTTGATCATTAATCACAGTCTTTTGACAAGATCAACATATATTTTTTGGATTTTTTTGGTTGATGCATTTTTCCGCTATTGCTACTTTTTTGAACGATTTTTGGTGCTAAGTTTTGCCAACAGTATACCATTTGGATGGCTGATATTTTTATTGTAGCTTACACTCATATTTGACTATAGAATGAGGTATTTCAAAAAGTATAGCCTAGATTTCGTATCTTAAGGTCTTCTTATTTTTCCTTTGACGGTACAAATACCACAAAAGTACCGGAAAATTTAAAACACTGAAAAATGTAAGGTATTGAAGATACAAATTTCAAAATACCTCATTCTTTAAGTCAAAGATGATTGAAAGCTACAATAAAAATCAGCCATCCAAATAGTATACTTTTTGCAAACCTTAGCCCCAAAAATCTTTAAAAAAAGTAGCAATAGCGGAAAAATGCAACAACCAAAAAATACATAAGTTTGGTCTTTTCAAAAGACTGTGATTAATGATCATACTCTATAACAACTGTTTTATGCTTAATTTGAATTTTGGTTTTTGGTGAACACACAGCCCTAAAACACATTTTTATTTTCAAATACATGTATGCCAGAGGCTAAATAATTTTAAAAATGCGTACGGATGTACGTAGGCGTATTATGTACCACGCACATTGGGCTTTTCAGTCGCTATCGTTAGTGTAACCAGTGGGATTGGAAACTCTTTGACCAAGCCAATTTTTATTCTATCCTGGTAGATGAAGCGTGAGATCAATTCGACCATTGCGATTGATTCTACAAATAAACACCAAGAGGAAAAAGAAGGGTTTATTTTTATAGACGGCATCTCGCTGGTGGACGCCCAGCTGTGTTTGGTTTGGGGGGGCTATAAGACCGCGTCTCGGCTTTCTAGGGGGAAGCTTCTCAGTTGAACCACAGAAATCTGTAATTTTACCCTCGTCTTTTTGTAATGCCCATCTGATTGATGTGATGGTGGGGCCAAGTTTACAAAGAGTGTTTCGTTGTGAAAACCAATGTCAATGTAATTTGAATCTCAGTGGATGGCGCCTTTAAAGGTGAGGGTTTGCTGTTTCCTTGCTCGTTAGCTGCTACGGCGTGGTAACCATTAGCCCCGGACCGGTGCGAGTGTGACCCCAGGGGGGGGGGGGGCGATAGGGGGAACAATATTGCCAACGTCTCGAGCTTTCTACTTGAGAGTCAATGAAAGGAATAAGAAAGCGTCTGAAACTCGGAATGAGAGTAGTTTTGTATTAATTGTCGTTTGGATTGTAATTTATGTAATGTGAAAATAATTAGTGTGTAAGATGATGATGGTAAAATTAAAATTATATTTCTTTCAAACTTAACATTGCTTGTCAATGCAGTATTAGAGAAAAACGAAAATGAAACACTTAATACATTAATGATCTAATTATAACTAAATCCTTGAAATAATACGTCGTAATAAAATGAAATACACTCAAATTAAGACACACACAAAAGGAAACTGTCATTAAAGTAGAAAGATTTTAAAGTGGAGGAAAATTAACATGTTGATTATCGCCATAACAATTATTATCGTTAATAATTAGTGTAAAATTGGACTGGATAAATAGAGCAGATAAATACATTCTCGGAATTACTTGGGATACATAGTTACAATCAAAAAAGAGTATACAAAAATTTACAATACAAACAAATACAAAAATACAATATAATACACAACAATTAACATAAACACCACAATGTGAATATAATAAGTAATCAACATAAAGTACAGAAAGCAATCGGAATAAATCCAATCAACTTAGGAAACTGACCAGGGTTGTGTGTAACTCATTACCTAGCATCGCGTTCCTTAGGCACTAAACGCGTTCTCAGGAACTTAGGAACTTGAAACTGCGTCTCAATTATCTGCGCCCTAAAACTCCTTCTTCTCCCACGCAGTCTGCCACACAGCCGAGTCCACACAGTCCTCCTGTGTAAATCAGTTTTTATAACTGAATAGGATAGACGTTAAATAAATAAAGAAAGAAAGAACCCTCTGTCTCCCACAATGCTTTGCGCGCTTGGTGATACTAAAACTAGTTCATTGTGGTGAGCCACAAACATAAATATGTGTGTTAATTGTATGTGAAAATAAGTGTCATGATTATTATTTCCGAGTCTTTTTATCAACGATGGTTGTCAAGTTGATGAACGTTTTATGTTGCTCCTATTTTTAAATAATTAGTAATTAAAAGCATCATGCGAGTGCAGGTTTGTGGGTTAATGGGATAATGGCTCATCTGTGCACTAGATAACAGCTCGTAATCAAACCCGTTAATTGTATAGAGACTCATATTACACTTAAATGACACCCCGTCTATTTTTATTGTGAGTAATTCAAGCCACTTAGATAGAGGTAGCGCAACCTGTGTTAGTAATGAAGCATTTCGAGCCATCCCTATAGAGTGTTTGGTAGCCTGTGCACGCGATACTTTTTCGGAGGTCAGCGGTTCGACACCAGCCACCTGGAATCCCCACTGAGGGGTTATAAGGGTTTCTCTACGCAAAAGTGAACACACAATCGGATTGATATATATTTTTAATAGTATTTATTAACTCTTTCAGACACGAAATTTTAATGTTTATATTTTCTCAAATTCATTTTTTGATACAATTCCTCATTAAAAAAAATAATTTCAATATTTATTTCTCAGTTTTGGTCAAAATTTTGTGCGAGTAAATTTTTTTAAAAATCTGATTTTTTTCATTTCGTTCCATCCAAAGTTCCGGGACACTACAAAACTGTATGTTTTTATTATTTTTTACACTTAGATAATTTTTTTTGTTCATAAAATCTCTGTCTGTTTGTGGAAAAAACTGTAGTGTCAAGTGAAGTCTGTATTTTCCGTAGAAAGGTGGTTATTGTTGCTAACCACCATGCATTAATCACACAAAATCTGCTAGTTGGTGGTCAACATCGCTTACCACTGTGCCGGAAAGAGATAATACAATATATATATATGTTTATGGTTATGGTTTAGCGGTGATAAAAAGGCGGTATCTAAAATTTGTCAAAATCGTTCTTTTGGATAGGACTGGGCGGGTAAGTTTCGGGTCGGTCGGGTAGGGAAACGACGGCCTGTATGATACTGCATGCTAAAATGTGAGAGTCCTGCATGATATTTTAATCCCAATTTATTTTCTATTGCCTGGATTTATTTTAAATGTTATCTTTTTAAAGGCTATAAATAAATATTGTCTGGACCGGCACCTCCACCAAAAACGCATGTAAAATATTTGAAATGTCCCACCATAATTGCATCGTATGAATCATTTCTGTCATATTTTTCCGCAAATGTAAGATATTAAAATGGCTGATTTTTTATTATTGCTGGCTTACATGTGACCAAGATAGACGTTTTAAATTTGTGTCCTTAATATCTTGCGTTTTACGATCTTTTTGCTTTGCTTTCCTAGTACAGAGAATTATTCGTTCAGACAAACACAAATAATTTTAAAAAGCAAGATTTTAAAGACATGCATTAAAAAAACACAAGTCCTAGGCACAGATAAGTGTAACTGTAAGCTATAGCCAGTATAGATTCTTGTTATAACTAAAAAGTCAACTATCCAATTTGAATACTTTTACGAAATATTGCCCGACAAATGTTTTACTAGTCACAATTTTGTAATTTGTAATCGATTCAAAAACAATAAAAAACATTTTTATTTTTCCCAAAAGACAGCAACTGATGTTTTAATTGTGATATTTATAATATTTTAAAACCCGTGTGTTCTTACTCGCACTGCCTTCATATTTGTGTGCTAGTAGAATTCATCACATGGGGCAGTCGAGCATACCTGATTTACGACGTCTATTTCGTCTCAAGTGACGCCGCGACGCCTCTGAGAGTGAGAGACGCCACGCAGCCGCTGGCTAAGTCGGCTAAGCCCTCCTAAGCCAGGCCGTATCGACAGCCCAGAGTCACCCCTGGAAACCATGTGTCAGTCGAGACGAGCCCGAGTCCACAAAGCACCAAGACGAATAGCCCGGGTCCAATTTAATCAATCTCACGGAAATGTAAATTCAAGGCGAGGTCGGAAAAATATTCTTGTGACCTTCTTTAACTTTTCCGCAGATAAATTATTGTACTCTTGGGGTCGTCATTTAGCCTCATATTTTAACGTACTCATATTGGGTTACACATTCTAATTGTGTTAAATTAGTCCCATTAATAATTGTAGACTCCGGATTTTAAAAGTCTAAAGACGTTATTATGTGGGTTATTAACAGCAAAAAATATTTTTTCTGCATATTCTATGGCACAATTTTAATCTTAAATTACCTCTAAAATCTGTAACTTAAAACCGTGGTTTTACAGGAATTCAATACAAAGGTTTTGACTAAAATGTTTGTAAAAATTCGAGTGTTGTGAATTTATTAAACGGACTCTATAACATTTTTATTTTTCTATTCGCGCATATTCTAGAGTCTAGACCATGTCACAAGTCTAAAATACTCATTTAAAAAAACGCTCAAACATATTTATTACGAATTTAGAAACTTTTTTGGTTTACATCATTGTGACTAAACTAAGTATAGTCACAAAATTTAAAAAAAAATGGTGTTTTCAAATATTTTTAAAGTTAATAAATACATTTTTTTCAGAATTCTTCAAGGTTATGGAACATACGGAACGTCACCATGTTTCATATGTAGGAGATTTCGCCGATGGGAGGAAGCTTGAAAGTAACAAAGATATACTATATTTCTCTTCGTCATAGTGAACCCATTTTTTCAAAGTCATAACTAATTCGCATTATCAAATAACTGATTTTCAACGTCCATCAGTCCGTCAGTCAGTGTTTATATTAGTTTGTTAGGCAGGTAGACTCCCTTTCTCACAAACCCTTGTGATATATTTAAAAATCAATGTAAAATGTAACATCAAATTACCAATCCAACAACAACACAGTGTGTCATTCTATTTTTGCTTGGGTTGTGCCTCTTTTCTTCGTCTTGTGTGGCTGACATATTTCTCGTATTCACATTTCAAACCATAAGCACAGAGAGAAATAGAAACTCAAACACACCCCATGCTAATAATGCTTGAGACGACTTATGAGTCATTAGGAACGTTAGTTGTTACTTCCTAATCGCCGACTGTAAACTTTTATTATCCTCAAAGGAAGCGAAAATGAGGTCATATGTACGGGAACGTATCCTGCACCAGCCAGATTCCCCCTTACACAATAATGATCCTCCAGGATTGAACGTGGATCCTATTATTATTTGAAATGTAATACCCTGGAACGAGCAATAGAATGCACATGAAATATATATAGTCACTTAGCTCTATTTTTACACTTCACTTTGAAGAATGCTGTCGATAATCGAAGTTTCTAGTATTTTGACCTATATTTCACACAAAGACCTTTAAATCGAATAATTATTACACTCTTGAATTTTGCTGACTTGAATTTTTTTTAAACATCACAGAATATTGAACATAGTTCTTACAAGGGATCATTGGTGTTCATGATCTCCATTATAGAGTGAGTACCGTATAACGATATTGACCAAGTTCAGTACGGTTCCCGGATATCATTACGAAGTTGAAAGCTTATCGACATGTTTAAAGCACATTATATAAGAGAGTGGATGGTTATGTTGTCACTGTTAACGTTTGTAGTAAAATATTATGTAATTAAACTGAGATGGGTACAAGATTGTTGCTCGTTATTGGATGAGCGAAGCGAAGACTTCAATTTCACTGACCCCCCCCCCCCCCCCTCCCCCCAAAAAAAATAGCTCGGGTGTTTTTTTATTATTAGTATTTTTTCTGTTTGTCTGTTTGTTCTCGCTCTTCCGAGCAAACAGCATATGCGACCTTGATAAGAAATTGGATGGGACCTTCGAAATCTTTAGACTACTTGCCACGTTTTTGGGTATAATCGAAGAAATATTTGTAATGAATATCATACTTTTACAAATTTTTTCGATTTTTAATGCGATATTTTCGTGATATTTGGGCCGATTCTGACCAAATGGGTGGGGCTACAACGTTCATATTTCACAAGGACATTAAGGTTATGGTGATGTATTGTCTTTTGAAAGAAAAAATTGAGAAAATTAGCCAGAATCCATAGAAATAAAGATTTTAATATGAGTTTTTGGGGTGTATAATAAAAACAAATTACTATAGAAACTTGACAACAATCACCAACAATGCGTTCAATAAGAAAATCTTCGGGCCTCCAGATATTTTACATTCTATTAATTGGTATTACCATTGCGATTAAAACTATTTTATAAAAAATTATCCTAATTTAACAAAAATGATTTCGCACCTGTGTTTTGCTCACGGAAGAAGTGGTCAGTTGCCTCGTACTGAGTCCACCTCCAGCCAACCAAGTGACCCTGATATGAAGCTCCTGCCAGTGATAACACCTTTGTTATTAGGAGCCTGTGTTTAGTCACTTAGGCTACCATGCGTAGTGACCAGTAGACGTGTTTGTGTGCAAGCTCGTGGAACTGAATCCTAGGTAAGTTGAAAGCAATCAGTAACAATTTGAGATGAGTATATTGTATTATTGGGCAAAGCTTGCATCGCATCATATTGGCTACAAAGTATTGAGATAATATGCTCTTATTTTCATAAACGGAACCAGTTGGGATTGTTTTAAAATGTTTCTATAATCCACGATTCCAACCATTTGATTTAACATATGAAGCGTCAGTGAGATAATATTTTGTTAGAATTGGGGATTTCTCTCAACAACCACATAGTAGGTACATCACTACAACGATAAAAAAAATATTGAAATAATACTACTGAACATTTATGCTATTCAAAGACCGTTCGATATAACAAGACTTAAACTTAGTTTTGTAAATTAATTATCGAAGTCACTAGGTGTTATTGATAGTTCGATGTAACAGGGGTGTTCAACCGCTAAACTCAAAACATATATTTCATTCAGGCTAGCTAGTTATGAATTTAGAAACGAACAGTAAAATTATTGGGTCCACCATTGACCCCCAAAAAATTGTCAAACTTGGAAATTTCTCGAACTAGGTCCCATCGGCAAAAATCTCCCATAATAAATAACATGGGGACGATCTTTATGCCCCGTGACCTTGGAGGATATTGATCCAAAAAAATATTGGCCATATTGACGTACTCTACAACCTTTTCTGACAATCCTCTATATTTTGTCTTGTAATTTGGGCAAGTGGTTCAGTCAAAATATGCAGACTACCAAGAAGGGGTGTGATTTTGGAATGAATATTTTTGCGAGTTTGAGAGTATAGTTGTGCTTAGTTTCAAGACACGATGTTACAAAGAGCCATTTTAGTTTGGTATGTTGCTCTAGTATCTATGTGGAACAAAAAAGATGTAGTATAAAGCCGATTTAAGAAATTTCCCAAAACGCCAATTTTCGCTATTTTCTGGATCAAAAAAATTGAAAACTTCATATAAATTCACAGTTACAAGATATAATTTTTTAATCGGTCATTTAAATGTAGTAATGTGCTATAGATTATGTGATAAAAATAATTTTTTGGGTTAATAGTCCCTTGAAGTTGAGACATATAATACTGTTTATTGGAATGGGCCAATATCTGTCGAGTCGTATTTGTTCAGCATTCTGTGCGACTGGACGAAGTTCAACATTTCAAAGAAATTAGCAGGGGAACGCTATATTTTGAGGCAAAAATTTACGTTCGTACTTTTCAACTACGCATTCATTTTTCTATATATCAAGATAATATTTTGTGCATACTCAGAAAGGTAATGCCAACCTTCATAGATGAATTGTAAAAAAAAAAAATGGCCTCCTTTGGTCACACACAATTTTTGAATAGTGACCAAAAATTGAAATTTTGAATGGACTTTCAGGGTTTTCACGAAAATATCTGTTTTTTAAATGGAAAAAGGGCTATGCACGAGGAATAGGTATTAAGTTATCTGTCTGTGGGTGAAACAGACCAAGAAAATGTTGATTTTTCTCGATGTAATTTGATAAGCACGGAGGTGCTGCACTCTAGACGCTCAGCGTCCGCACGCAAGCCTCTCAAACACTAATTGTACAAAGTTAAATTAGCAATTAAACTATAAGTCTTCTGCATGCATGCGAAGGCCAATACAACACACTGCGTAAGATTAGCGGCAAAAGACGAAACTGTTAGCCCGTAATATTTAACATCCATCATTTGTAAATTCATTTAATACTTAGAGACGTATTGTTTAAATAATATTTAATGCAAACTGAAAGAGTTTTAAAAGCGAAGAATGTTCTTTTTTGTTTGCTACGGAAATTGTACGGAATGGAAAAATTGTGTTTGTGATAGAACATAATTATAACGTTAAAAATAATTAGAGCAAATGATTTTTAACTAACAACTTATTTCCGGCAAACCTATTTAAGCGAGCGAAGCGAGCGTTTCCATTTGACTCTGCCGGAAAAATTAGTCACTGGTTTTGTTTTTTTTTTTTTTGTTTGTTTGTTTGTTTTTTTTTTTTTTTTTTTTTTGTTTTGTTTGTTTGTATGTCTCGCGATAACGTTCGAACGGAGGCTCGGATCGAGTTGAAATTTTGACCATCCGCAAGCTTTGTTCTCGATTGAATGCCATTAGTTTTGTGGCAAAATCGTTCAAAAAGTTAAAAAGTTACATTAAAGTTAATCGAAAGTTTTTTTTTCAAACTAACCGGCGACAAAATCTGAGATAGCCAAATCGTTTAGAATGTCCGTCCGGTCAAGAATATGTAAATTTTATTTTGATCCGATAAGTAGTGTAGATGGAAATTACATTATAACAAAAGTAACGTTGCCATGGCAACGAAAAGACGCGCGAAGTTTCTATCTAATACACTGCCACCTAGAAGTAATCAAAATACTTTCGAGAAAGCAGTCTATTATTTGTCACCAAAGAGTTTAAATAGTTTTCCCAAGGAGTCAAGGTCCTCTAGATGGCGGTGGATTTTTTCCACAAAGTAAAGGTTTTCACACACGGGTTTACCCAAATACCTTGGCAATAATAAATAATATTGGAAACGCAAACGCCATAAATTTTATGTGCAATGTGGGTCTAGCTATAGCACGTGCTCGCTTATCAACGCGTCCAACTGAGCGTTTCCTAGTTATAACTTCATAGGCAAATATATTTTGTGTATTACGTGTTTATTGTGTATTGTCCTGGAAAGGCACTTTGTGTTATGGGGCTTAGCTCTAATTGCCACTACCAGCAAGTTGATTGTCATGTCATGTCATGGTAATGCTGAAAAATATAAAAACAAAATTCATGAGGCATGTATCCTAAGCGAGAACATTCAGTTTATACCCGATACCAAATAGTGATTACATAGGCAATTTGAGTGGCGATTGTTAAGCGAGCGAAGCGAGCGTTTTCATTCGACACTGCCGGAAAAATTAGTCACTGTTTTTTTTTTTTTTTTTTTTGTTTGTTTGTTTTTTTTTGTTTGTATGTCTCGCCATAACGTTCGAACGGAGGCTCGGATCGAGTTGAAATTTTGACCATCCGCAAGCTTTGTTCTCGATTGAATGCCATTAGTTTTGTGGCAAAATCGTTCAAAAAGTTAAAAAGTTACATTAAAGTTAATCGAAAGTTTTTTTTTCAAACTCAACGGCGACAAAATCTGAGATAGCCAAATCATTTAGAATGTCCGTCCGGTCACGAATATGTTAATTTTATTTTGATCCGATAAGTAGTGTAGATGGAAATTACATTATAACAAAAGTAACGTTGCCATGACAACGAAAAGACGCGCGAAGTTTCTAATGCACTGCCACCTAGAAGTAATCAAAATACTTTCTAAGAAGCAGTCTATTATTTGTCAACAAAGAGTTTAAATAGGTTTCCGAAGGAGTCAAGGTCCTCTAGATGGCGGTGGATTTTATCCACAAAGTAAAGGGTTACACACGGGTCTACTCAAATACCTTGGCAATAATAAATAATTTTGGAAACATGGCCCTGTGGACAGCGAACGTCGCAAATTTTAAAATTTAAAAAATGTGCAATGTGGGTCTAGCTATAGCACGTGCTCGCTTATCAACGCGTCCAACTGAGCGTTTCCTAGTATATTATTATAGTGTACATCGCTGCATCACTGACATATAATATTTATTATTTAGAACTTATTAATTGTTTGTTTAAGAATTCATCGTTCACAAACTGTAAATTGTAAAACCCTGCACCACGACCCCCGGTACTACCCCAACCCTGCCGAGTTCGACCCCGACCGCTTCACCGAGGAGGCCAAGGGTAGCAGACATCACTTCGCCTACCTGCCGTTCGGGGAGGGAACAAGGATCTGTATCGGTCAGTTGATGACTTGAGACCGGACTAGAGTGTAGAAGAAAGGTATCATAAATAGTGATATTAGCATCATAATATCATAGTTTTTTGTTAGCCTTTATTATATTGCATTTTTTTTTTTTTTTACTTGTTTGGTAATATTCGAAAAATTTGTTAATTGTGCTGTTTTTAAACATGGTTTTTATTTATAATAAGAAACCCGGAGTAAAAATGGCAGAAATGCTGTATTCAAGTAGTAATGCACAACTAGACGAATACTTATCCCAATCTCCCATCGAAATTTGGGAACCTTGAGCGTGGAGATTTATTCAAGACCGAAATCTAATGTCGAAAAATATAGGCCAACTACACATTTCCAGACGATTTTCAGTTTCTTATACCTTGTAAAATAAATAAATAAATAAATAAATAAATTGTATTTAGTCTACCCACTCAGTTATTTAACTGATTTTCAGTGGGGGACAGTAAATCAAAGCGACCAAGCCAACCCTGCAGGCCTCGACGCAATCGACGAGTGAGCGATAACCAACCAAAGATCGATATTTTTAATAGGAAGTATAACAATCAGTGGTATGGACAGTGCGAACACCCGCGGATCAACGCCAGAATCTACAAGGCCGATTTAGAACAACTCTGAATTTATTATGTGCTTCGTTGCTAGGACGGCTCCAAAGTCACCGTTTACAAACTCCTAAGACAAGAACTGATGGACTTGAGTCCAAATCAGAAGTTAAAAAATTGTGACTGTAGCGGGAATCGAACCCTGGACCTTCTGCATTGGAAGCAGATACGCTAACCACAAGACCAACGAGCCACATCGTTATTGTTACCAATTTTGATGAAAATGCTATCAGCACCCACAAAACTTTTCCCGGATAAATGTTTAAAACTTCAGCGCAATCTGTTGAGTGATTCGACCCGTTCAAATCCCGTCGAGTCCGGCAATCCTGACTGATGGTTTTTTCCGAGGTTTTCCTCGGTCGTAAATGCGAATGCAAGGGATTGAGCCTCTTAAATAGCCCTCGGACATTCCTTCACAATTGTCCTATCCGCAATATACCTATAGTTTATTTATCCTTTAGATACAAAGTGACCATCGACGGACGCGTCGGGTATGGGTATGAGGCAGCTGCTAAGGGTTGTCGCGTGAAGTCGTAAAATAGACCATCCTAGAAGCTGAGGGTTTTCTACCTGCTGTATTCTCTTCCTGTTCTATTGTTCTATTTATTTATTGATATTTTTTTGTTTAATTGCAAATATCTAATAACGTTGTTAAAATATTAAGCGTGCGTCTTGAATGTCATTTTTTTGGACGAAATTCTACGATAAAAACTGACTGAGTTACGGATAATGCTTCTTTTGTTTATATTATTTAGTAATATAATAATATTTTTATATTTCAGTCAGTTTTGATCGTAGACACTAGGGAAAAAACGCATTTCATAACTCAAGCTTCACATTTGAACCACGTTATTAAATACACGCAATTATAAAAAAATATTTCGCTGAATAAATTATTTTTATCACAATAGATTTGAAATGTGCGGAGGCAGGTAAAAAAAAACTTGTTCGCTCCCAAATTCGGTCACGCCAAAAAAGGTGGAAAGGGAAAAATGCAGACAAAAGACGGGACGACCGATCCCGGTCGCGTCCGCGGATGGTCACTTTGTATCTCAAGGATATATACACTTTAGTTAGTCACCTGAAGAGGGTCACACCGGTTAAATCTGATGTGTATACCCTACTGCGGGCATCCTCCAAAAATGTATTTATTTATTTAAACCAGGCATTCGTGTTCCAGGCTCCAGGTTCGGGCTGATGCAAATCAAGGTCGGCCTGGCTTCTATAATATCCAGCTACCAAGTGAACGTGTCTAAGGAGACGGCTATTCCACCGGTCATGAACGTCAGGTCCCTTTTCATTTCGGCTGTAGGCGGGATCAAACTGCAGATAGCGGAGAGGGTTAACATTTAGTCAAACTGTCAAACAACACATTGCACGGATTCTAATAACAAAGTACTACGTATCTTGTCGTATTTTGTCTTCACAACCCCACTAGGCCACAAGGAACCAGTTATAATTTGAAAGCCCATGATCCATGACCACCTCATTTGTTATATATTTGCACAACAATGTATTAGAGTAACCTATAATGAGTTCGTTCAATTAAAAAATAACATATTGTTAACATAATGCCTTCCTCCGATGAAAATAACATTTTGTAATTAGGTGAGATAATTACAACATGTTCACATACAAATATATTACTTTCAATTTAATATTTGTCATTTACCTGCTACTAAACTAAAATAGTATAACATTCCAATTAAATGACAGCATTTGCTGTGTCATTCCGAGTACAAATAATCACAAAATGTATACCTGCATTTGTAATTACAGTAACTCATACTTTTCAGTACTACACTGTATGATTCTTTGTGAACGCAATGTGACTCTATTTTAATTAACTCATTTTAACACAAGAATAATTTTAAAATGTTTATTAATTTGGTTGTGGAGACCTATTGCAATGTTTTACTGAATTTTATGAGTGCATAATTTGTCTTTACAGTTGATATATAAACTTCAAAGTCTAAACACAATAGCTGAGAGCTAAAACTAAAATCCATACCCATTTAATCTCATATCGTTTTGTTAATATCACCGATTCGAGTTACCATAACAATTAATGATATCATTAATAAAATAACTAACTCTTTTACTGTACGTCTAGACAGAACATACCTCCGATTGACATACGTTTCTTTGGTTTTGCTTTCAAAGCAGGAGGATACATAATGTTTAGGGTTACCCTTGGGGTTAAGGAGCCAGAGTTTTTAAAAACGGTATTTTTCCGTACTCGGCACCTCCGCCAAGGATTTCAATGCACGATAACATTTTATTTGTGTGTTCTCCCCCGACAATTTATCGATGTAACTTCGCTCCCTATTTTTGGTACTTCCGTTTCCGCGTTGTTGTATTTTATGATGCAAAGACAGGTTAAGGGAACATTAAATTGGAATATTATTATTTTATTATTTATTCCAACATGACAACAATGAATGACATTTTCTATACAAAACAATGACAACATGAATTATTCGCTGTTTGAATGTGGAACATCTTGTAACTCTCATTGCTGGTGGCGGACATCGAACCGATGACCTCTGAATGAGAGTGTCGCGTGTACAAGCTGGGCCACCTCTATCCTGAACTGTTATTATGCTCACGGAAGAAGTGTCGATGCCTCGTACTGAGCGCGCCTCCAGCTAACTACAGTGACCCTGAGAGTGAGATGAACCAATGCCAAGGATAACACCTATGTTATTAGGAGTCTAACCATGAGCCTGTGTTTAGTCACTTACCATGCGTAGTGACCAGTAGACGTGTTTGTGTGCAAGTTCGTGGAACTGAATCCTAGGTAAGTTGAAAACATTGTGCAATGAGAAACCATTTGCAATGATCTTATTGCATTGTACATATTCACACATTATCTTCTAAACGTAAGCAGTTGCGATTATTTTAATGTTTTCTTTCAACCACAATTCCTTCCGGCCTTGTGATTATCACGGGTATAGCATTAGAACAGTTTGAGCGAGAAATTTTGGATAATAAATGTGGAATTACTCTCATATCAGGTACAGTATTGGTACACAACACAGCACAACATATTTTGACAAAATTCAGTCAATGTAGTATTTTATAATATTCTTATATTGTTCAATATAACCAGGCTTATAAACTTAAACTTAAGAAATTATATGATGATATGATGATAAAATGCATTCTCAAAACATGTAAAAGTAATATTCTGAAAAGTTAAATAATTAATTACAGTCCGAATTATGAGCACGTATGCTTAGTTCAAAGCAATACACTGCGTAAGATAAGCTGTATACACGCGAGGTCCAGCCACAACATTAGTTAAACATTTGTTTACGTACATCTGTATTTTTTAAATATTATTTGATACAATTTACAGATTTTTAAATGAGAAGAATGTACTTTTTTATTTATTAAGGAAATCTCACGAAATTATTAAGTGTTATCGTGTTAGAACATAATTAGAAGATGTTTTTGTATAATAAGATGAATGTAAATTAACTAGTTGTTCCCGGCATACCTATTTATAACTTCAAAGGCAAGTGTAAAATGCGTCCTACGTGTGGAACCATGTGCGTATACAAACGTATTTTAAACCAAATAAATAAAAAAATAAAAAGTCATATTTATAGTCTTCTCACTCAGTCACGTAACTGATTTTCAGTGGGCGACATTAAATTTAAAGCATCCAAGCCAGCCCGGTAGGCGCTAACACCATCGACGAGGGAACAATGACCAACTAGAGTTCGGCATATTTAAGTGGAAAAACCCGATCAATCAGGCTGGACACGATTTCCATTTGGGACATCTACAGAATCAACATGGCTAATTCGGAAAAACCTTAAGATTTTATTATTTTCTCGGTGCTAGGACGGCTCCGAAGTAACCGCTTACAAATTCCTTGACCATGAACTGACGGACTTAAGTCCAAATTAGAAGTTAGAAAACTTCTGCCTTTAGCTGGAATCGAGCCCTGGACCTTCTGCATTGGAAGCATATCCTCTAACCATCTCCTCTAACCACAAGACCATTGATTGAATCGGAAATAGTTGTGTGTAAAGTGAAGCAATATATATTTAGTGCTTAACTAAACAAAACTAAACTGTGTTTTTTTATTTCCCGTTACATGTGTATATCTGCTTTCAATGCTCAGAAAATGCGCATAGTAATAATTTGCATTCAAAATGTAATTTCGAATAAATAATTTCATATCAAATTGATAATTAAAAGTTAGTATTACTCAAACAATATTTAAAAAATCAACGTTGTATATTCATAAAATCTATTTTAGACACTGCAATATTGTCACTTTTGTTTTGTACATTCAAATGAAGGTGTTTATTTAACGTCTATCCTGTTCATATAAAAACTGTTTTACAAAGAATGACAAGTTACATTAATATTAAAAAATATTACCATTTCAAAAGGATATACTTTATTCTAAACTAAACAATGTATTGTTTTCTCAATTGTTATCATATTCACTGGCACAACACCTCCTACTAGCATCAGTCCCCAAGGTATTGCATTTATTTCTAAATTATGTAATTTATTAAACAGCTCTACTACAAACTTCACGCAATCCTCAATAGACAACGTGTTCTACAGCCAACTTTATGAAATATATTATAATATTGTGGCTGATGATTATTTTGATTTAGTAGGAACTAATTATAACTGCATTTCATTTGGGATAGGAACAAAATGCGCGTCTTTCTTGACTTTGTGTTTTGGTACTGGAACCAGTTTTATTTTTTTGGTGTAAAATTTCAATTTGATTTGTAACTTAACTGTGTTTAATATTAATTTCCATGGTTCAGATATTACAAATCGATTGGAAAGTGGCAGGTTCTGATTAATAATTACAATCCCACCTTAGGAGTGTTTCTGACAAGCTAAAGCAAGAAATTACACGCATATCACCAAGATATGCACAAGAAAAAGATATGAACAGATTGCTTAAAAATGGGTGGTATTGTAGGTCGAATTATCATAAACCAACGACCCTTTTCGTCAAAAATTGCCAGAAGTTAAATTATCTGTCTGAATAGAACTTATTACCTGCAGAAATATAGAAATCCTTATTGAGATCATTGTTATTATCCACCTACGTTTGGAGGTATTCTAATAGATAATTCGCATTTTCAAGAATTTAATTTTGTTTTCTGAATTTCAGATCAAAAAAACGAACGGAACCAATATCAAAATGGCTTTAGTATTCGACAGCTGGTTCTTGGAATTGGGATCAGTTCTCGTTGCTCTTCTTGCTGGAGCATATATCTACACAACATTGCAGTTCCAACATTGGAAAAAGAAAGGCATCCCTTGCCTGGAGCCCTCTTTTCCCTTCGGCAACGTCAAGGACCTGGCTCTCCGAAGACGTACTATCGGTGACACCTTCACAGAACTCTACTGGAAACTCGATGGCCACAAAGTTGGAGGCATTTTCCAACTGCATAAACCAGTTCTCTTAGTTCGAGACCCAGAACTTATAAAACTTGTTTTTGTGAAGGATTTTTCTCACTTCCATGACCACGGGCTTTCATTTAACGAAGATGCGGATCCTTTATCTGCTCATTTGTTTTTACTTGCGGGAACGAGATGGAAGCACTTGAGATACAAACTGACCCCAACTTTCACATCTGGCAAGATGAAGATGATGTTCCCGACTCTTGTGGCGTGTGGCAAAGAACTGAAGGAACACCTAGCTGCAATGGCGAGTAGACAACAAACTATTGAAGTAAGAACGTGTTAGATTACGATATTTTTAGTTTAATATCCATACAACAATAATATTCGCATGGAAAAGATTAACCAATATTTATAATTTCTTTAAAAAATTTTAGGTGTATGAACCCTTTGCCTCATTTTCACTAATTTTAAAATTAATAAAATCCGACTCGCCAAAGGAAGTTTTTAGGCACGTTTTTAATTACGACACAAATCCCAAAAAAAAACAGATTCCTGCATTAGTCTGGGTTGTTCAAAAAAATTAAAACGGCAAAAAATAGTGGGAAGGTTTTCACTTGGAAAAAATGCATAAGTTCAAAGAAAAGCGATACAGAAGGGGAGCCACGAAAAATGTCCCTTTGGATTAAAAAAGGCGGCCATGAATAAATGGGCCCTATTATTTACCTTTTTGAGTTAAAAAGACGGTAAAAATGTTAGAAAGTCGCTCATGGCAAAAAAATTCTTAAGATGTTAAAAATTTTGGTTTACAGGGGGGAGCCATAAAAAAAACCCTTACGTTTCAAAATGCCGCCTGTTTGAAAATATGTTTTATTTTATTTTTTGGAATAAAAAACATACTGAAACAAATGTAAAAAGGTCCCACTTAGCACTAGGCTCTTTTAAGATTAACAAAAAATTTTTACAGAGGGGGAGCCAAGAACATTACTTTTGCAATTCAAAATGGCGGCCAAAAGATAAGGTGTATCAAATTATTTTTGATTTTTAATTTTAAAAAGACGGAAAAAAAATATAGGAAGGTGCCCATTGGCAAAACTTTTTTTTTTTTAGATGTGAATAAAGGTTTACGAGGGGGAGCCAAGCAAAACAGCCCTTACGACCCAAAAAAGGCCGCCACGAATTTCAATTGGTACTTTTTATACCAATTTTGAATTTTAAACAGAGGTAAATAATGATAGAAAGGTCCCACTTGGCAAAATTACTCTCAAGATGTGTTTTAGGTTTATAGTGGGGGAGAAAAAAAAAAATTTTCATTACGTTTCAAAATGGCGCATATTTTTAAATGTGTATTGTTTCCTATTTCGAAGTAAACAGACGGCAAATGATAAAAGGGCCCACTTGGCCAAAACATTTTCAAATTTTTGTAATGGTTTACAGGGGGGAGCCAAGAAAAAATCCCTTACAATTCAAAATGGCCGCCATGATTGAAAAAGATTTTTTTTTCCTATTTTTCCTATATAAATTTTAAATTTAAAATTTAAAAGTTACTAAGTAATGAAAACAAAACAGAGGGCCTACGTAGATTTCTTATGCGGGGAATTTTGAGCCACTTTTCCTTTCCCTTCTTGTTAAATTTTTGAATTAGGTTGTTTATAATAATTGTCTTCATCCCGGATATGAATAGAGAAAAAATAATAAAGTGTGAATATACTGAAAACGAGATGAATAACCATCCAGAAATAAAAGAGATTTATATATTTACCCTTTAAAAACTTTAAAAAAAGTCTATGAAAAACTTTCTAGTACTAGGTTTACCCGGGTTGCAGCAGTTCGTCGGCAGTTGGAACTAACAATGCACAGGGGGAAGCCGGGATCTTTGCATGAGCATCGTGTGATGCATCTTTTTTACCGAGACTTTCAAGCCTCTGCGCGTCCCATATCTCTGGAAATTAGTCCATTTTGGAAGCCAAAATCCCCCTTCAAGAACCATCCCCATTCTTTTGGTGATGAAGAAATTGGCGTAAAAGTATAGCACTTCCCCCCAAAATGTCCCCTTTATAAGCAGCAACTGAATGTAAGCTGGGGTGCGTTTAAATAGGAGGAAGGTTTTTTCAACACTTTTTTTTTTTCGATGTAAAAAGGATTTTTTTTTCCCTTGCTTCATTGACTTTTCCTACTCCCTTTTTGGGGGTCGTACAAAAGAACAAATAAAGTTCTAAGACGTCTTTAGTGGTTTTGGAAAAAATTCTGAACGGAAGGAAATTTTTTCTTGTTTGAAATTTTTTTGTTCTTTTAAAATTCCCCATTTCTTTGGGAAAAGGAACGACTTTCTTCACAAGCCCCAAACAAGCAAAAGTTTTATTTTCCCTTCTCGCAAATCCGGGTACAAGTTTTATTTTGAGAAGTTGTGACCAAAAGTGGTTTTCCTTTTTCGTATCATTCAAAAAAGCTGATTCCCCCATTGTGGGATTTTATGTGATTTCTTGAAGAGGCTGATGGCCCCCCAAACATTTTTCCACGGGGATCACCGTATCCCCCTTCTCCCAAAAGGACAAGAAAAATGCTTTGGAAAAAGGAAATTTTCGATAATTGTAAAACAGCTTTTTATGAAATTTTCCGTCCGTTGCAGAACGTTTCCAAAACCATCAAGGTCTTGAAGTTTTGGTATGTTTTCTTTTTACGACGCACAACGAATGTAGGAAAAACAATGAAGAAGGAAAATCCCTTTTCACATCGAGGAACAAAAGAGTGTTGACGCCTTCCCCCACTCAAGACGCACTGCAGCTTAATTCAGCGGGTGTAATCAAGGAGGACATCTTTGGGGAAGTGTAATACTTTTAGCCAATTTCTATCACCAAAGAATGGGGGGTGGTTCTTTAAGGTGGAGTTTTCATCCAAAAGGCTAGACTGCCGGGGAAAAATTTGGGGGTGCGAGAGAGCTTGCAAGTGCTGGATGGAAAGGATGCATCACACGATGCTCATGCAAAGATGCCGGCTTTCCTTGTGCATTGTTATGTTCCAACTGCCGCCCTGAACTGCTGTAACACCAGGAAATCCCAGTTTAGAAAGTTATTATAGACTTTTAAAAAAGTTTAAGGATAAATATATAAATCTCTTTAATTTAGGGATGGTTATTCATCTCGTTACAGCTATTTTCAGCACTTTATATATATATATTATTTTCTCATATTTCATTTTTCCTGAGGATGAACCACGTCAATTCAAAATATAACCAAAGAAGTAAGGAAGAGGTGCTCAAATACCCACGTTATTAGAAATCTACATAGATGTCTTGTTTTCATTATAATATCTTATTAAAGGTTATCAAAGAAATATAGGAAACAATATACATTTTTAATCATGGCGGCCATTTTGAATTGAAAAGGGATATTTTTCTTGGTCCCCCACTGTAAACCAGTACAACATCTTGAAAATGTTTTGCCAAGTGGCCCATTTTATCATTTGCCGTCTGTTCACATTCGAAATAGGAAAAAAAATACCATTTTCAATCATGGCGACCTTTTTTGAATCGTTAATAAAAATTTTTCTTGGCTCCCTCACTGTAAACCACACACAATATCTTGAGAGTATTTTTGCCAAGTGGCACCTTCCTATCATTTATTTACCGTCTTTTAACATTCAAAAATTGTGGGACTAAAGGACGCAATTGTAATTCGTGGCGGTCATTTTGGATCGTAAGGGCTATTTTGCTTGGCCCCCCCTTTCTGTAAAACAGTTAACATCTCAAGAAATGTTTTGCCAAAGGACACCTTCCTATCATTATTTTCCGCCATTTTACATTAAAAAACAGAAGATAGTTGATACACCTTGTCATTCATGGCCGCCATTTTGAATTGTTTAAAAAATATTGTTCTTGGCTCCCCCTCTGTAAACTTTTTCTATAATCTTAAGAAGAGCCTAGTGCTAAGTGGCACCCCTTTTTATCATTATTTTCAGTATGTTTAAAATTCCCAAAAAATAAAATAATACATATTTTTCAAACATGGCGGCCATTTTGAATCGTAGGGGGCATTTTTAGGCTCCGCCATTGTATCCATTTTTTACTTTTTAAGAATATTTTTTGCCATGTAGCATCTTCCTAACATTATTTACCGTCTTTTTACACCAAAATAGGTAAATAATAGGCCTATTCATTCCCTGGCCGCCATTTTGAATCCTAAGGGACATTTTTCGTGGCTCCCCTTCTGTATCTACTTTTCTTTGACCTTATGAATTTTTTTGCTAAGTGAAACTTCCTACTATTTTTTTCCGTTTTATTTGGGATTCATCGATGAACAGCCTGTACTACATGGGCTCAAAATCATTAGTTAAATACTTCCTTAGAAGAATTAAATAAAATGTTACATTTCTAAAGAAACTAAATATTGTCGTTCGTAAAATTATCATTTTCTTGTAGGGCCTATACATTGGATCGAGGATTCAGCAGCTGATTTCAGTACTTGTATTGTCTATCATACTACAAGTAAATCTTGAGTTGCGTTAATTCACGTTTTTGTTTATTATTGCTGAAAGATTTTGATGTAGGTCTAACATGTACATAATTTGGTACACTTTATCTGAATTTTAATGTGAATTTTTAGTGTTTATTTTAACGACTGTAATAAAAATTTATATGTAATATTTATTTGCAGATAAAGGACATATTGGCTAAGTTCAGCACTGACGTAATTGCCACCTGCGCCTTCGGAATTGAAAGTAACTGTCTTAAGAATCCTGGCTCTGAATTCAGAAAAATGGGTAGAAAGATTTTTGCGCCAACGTTTCCTATGAGGATTCGGAACATGATATCATTTCTGGTACCCAAACTAGCAGAAATTCTCAAGTTTTCTAGAACTCCGCGCGATGTGACAGAATTCTTTCTTGGCATCGTCCGAGAAACTATTGAATATCGCGAAAAGAACCAGGTTTCTCGCAACGACTTCATGCAGCTACTCATCAACATCAAGAACAATAAGGCCATCGGTGATGAGGTCGGCGATAAGAAGGATGAGGATGGCCAGAAAATGGCGGAGAAGAACATGTATGATGTCAATGGGATGACAACTGAGGAAGTTGCAGCCCAAGCTTTTGTTTTTTTCCTGGCAGGGTTTGAAACATCCTCAACAACCATGAGCTTCTGTCTGTATCATCTGGCCTTGAATCAGGACATTCAGGATCGCCTACGAGACGAGGTGGATTCTGTGTTGGCAGATCATAGAGGAGAGCTGACATTCGAAGCTATCATGAAGATGGAATACATGGACAGGGTAGTTGCAGGTATGTATGATCTTTGTGGAAAACTCACTTATGCATAATCCGGATAAATATACAGTACTAAAATAATTTTCAGTTTTGTCTCACTTTATTGAGTTTACAAAATATACCAGAACCCATTACATAATATATGAATAATGTGTTTTGTCTATGAATTTGTAATTTATCTAATTACAAACATTAAACTACGTGTTTTGACCATTGTAGTGAACAGATAGTAATATTAAGTAATATAGTATTTATTAAGTGTTGGTAAAACACATAACAGGTTGTACAACATAATATTTCTTCTCCTATCAGAAATTCTTACATTTTAATTAATTAAGGTTTTGTTTGTCCAGAAACTCTGCGCAAGTATCCTCCCGTGCCAGTCTTGCTGCGCGAGTGCACTAAGGACTACCAACTACCCGGTACCGACGCGACGGTGGAGCGTGGTACCCCTGTGGTCGTGCCTATCTACGCCCTGCACCACGACCCCCGGTACTACCCCAACCCTGCAGAGTTCGACCCCGACCGCTTCACCGAGGAGGCCAAGGGTAGCAGACATCACTTCGCCTACCTGCCGTTCGGGGAGGGGCCAAGGATATGTATCGGTGAGATTATTTATTTTATTGAATTTCACCTGCCCATAGGGCAGGAAGGCTAATGCAGGGCAAGTGTGGCCCTCTGTAGCCTGACACAGTGATTACAGATTTACAAGATTAACAGTACATGAAAGACTGTTAATCTTGTAAATCTGTAATCACTGTGTCAGGCTACAAGATAGCTCTTGTCATTAGTACTAATCATTTATTTTGCTGTTCTCTTTGGTTGTTCATTATTGCTTTGGGAATGCCTTGTTACGGTAGTTAATTAAAGGTTATGATATAATCAATGTATTTTTAATTATATTTTTCTGACTAGATTGTCTGGTTGCCAACCACTGGTGGAGCTCGCAATTTAAGTTAAGTGTCCTGTATCATTGCTGTCATCAGTTTATGACTTATACAATTTTCAATAATTGTATGTCTGATATAATCTAGGGCGAAGGTCGTTCTCCCGCAGCCAAGCGCACGCGATTGCTAGAAGGCGATGACTAACTCGGCCCTGTTTACAGCTGCCCGAGTTGGGGGGTTTTCAGCTATCTGCACACGCCGTCCTAAAAGATTTACAATTTTGAAACTCGGTATATGACCTGATATGTGGTCCATGACGTACCAAAAAAAAAATCAGACCGATCCGATAACCCGTTCTGTGTTAAAAAAGTGCGTAAAAATCGACTAAAATCTTTCGGCTGGCTGGTTGGGGGGGGGGGGGATTCTGCCAGAGAGAGGAATAAAAGCCTACAGAGAAAACGGTACATCTTAGAACTATGAAACTTGGATCACACATAGATGTACCTCAGACTCACACACTTCCGCCGAGAGGCAAGCGATATTCCACCCCCAACACCCCCTAAATCATCCCCTAAAATTAAAATAATTCATAGCTCTAACCCAAAATTGAATTTTTAAACAAATTAGTTATTAGAATTATGTTCTAATGTGTTTAAACCCAATCCGCCTATTCTCATTTCCTAAACCACATTTTGTCAACCCCCATCCCTAATAGTTTATATTATTTTTACCTTGATTTCCGGCATTCACCACGAAGGCACCTAATGAGTTATCATCATGAAATTTGACATGATGGTACATAATAATATGAAAAATAATCCGCCGAGAGGCAAGCAATATTCCACCCCAACACCCCCTAAAATTGGAATAATTCATAGCTCTAACCTAAAATTGGTGTTTTATTCAAATTAGTTATTAAAATTATGTTTTAATGTGTTTTAACCCAATCGGCCTTATAGTTAGGTCATAATCATGAGTTCCGTGACCACTTTTTCGCAAGGATGGGTTTGACGATTGATTTGACTACTATGGACCATTTAGAAAAAAATAAGCCCCCATGTCCCTCCCAAAAATCCCGGCAATTTTTACTAGAGGCCAAAATCCAATATGGCTGCCAGGCACACTCTTGAAAAATTAAATTTTGAACCAGAGCAAGTAGAATCAAGTGCAAAGACATTTTTTTGTTTAAACTGACCACAAGGATTCTGAATATGATATTAGTTTGACGCTACGACGCCATTTTGAACCAGAAATACAAGATGGCCACCGGCACCATTGTGGAAAATTAAGTTTTGAACCAGAGCATCTAGAATCAAGTACAAATACACTTTTTCTTGTAAATAGACCTCAAGGATTCAGAATATGACGTTAATTTTACGTTACGATATCATTTTGACTCATAAATCCAAAATGGCCGCCATCCAGTGTAGCAAAGGTTTTATGCTTGTACTTAAGCAAGTACCCACACAAGGATCTCTTGCTGTAAAATACCATGATTTTACCATGAGATGGTATTTTAGTAAATTTTCTATTACAAATGACTCTACAGCGTAAATATAAACCGAATTTATGAAGTCACAAATTGTCTTTCGTTGAAAATTAACGTTATTTTACCACTGTAACGTGGTAATTAAGACCAAAATGTGCCACCGAAAAGGAGTATCAGTCTGACTCGAGGCATCCTGCCATAATATATTCGGAATCAGACGATTCCATGTAATACCTGCTTTTCTCAGTAAAATATCCACCTTCAGGTTGCTGTCATCATCATTCTATCTAGCTCTCTTCAACTGGCCCTAGTGCAGCGCCATGCTGCCGTGGTTGGTTGCGTACAAAGATAGGTATGGAAGATGACTTTCTGACTTCTGGGCGATGCTGACAGCTCGCTTCTTTGATCAGGTCGCCTTCTTTAATACTGACTTCACTCAGTCTATTACAGGCAACCCCTACTCTATGGCCTGGGACATGTGGATAGAATGCTCCATGAACAAGATCAGCAACATGAAGTCTGGCTGGCTCTCCATCCTCCAGAATGAGAAACAGCAGCTGGTCCCGGGTCCGAGCGGCTGATAATGCCATGGCCAAAAATAAAAACCAAATTACAAAGTTAAAGCACGTCGAATGCGGTCCGAAACGGATGAGAGAAGTTGAGAATTGCATGCTGGATAAAGTCACATGCATGCACGAGTTTGACTCCTGTCCATTCAACCAAGCTTCACCCACCTATATACAGGTGGGTGCCTACAGTCCGCCATGCCTGCCTCGTCGGGGAACCCGTTCCCTTTGACTACCTCCCCGACGGCGACGACAAAGACAACACGGACGGATGATGACACAGACGGAGACGACCACGACGTGGGGGAACCCCTGCCCTCCCCATATGCTTGTGGCTGGTTCTGACCAGCACAGGCCTGTCCACCCCTTGTCCCCCCGCGTCATCCCTTACGTCCCTCCCTCCGTCTCGATTAGCCAAGTTGCATAAATATGAGACGTAAAGCAATATCCAATATATATATATATCTGATGAGCGCGTTGCAGATTGGAACTCTGCCTATGCTGCGGGAGAGGAAAAGTTAACCAGCTCATCTACCTGCACTAGGGCCAGTTGAAGAGAGCGAGGATGATGACAGCAACCTGTTGGAGGATATTTTACTAAAGAAAGTGGGGTATTGCACAGAATCGTCTAAAACTGAATATAGTATGGCAGGATGCCCCAATTCAGATAGATCACACCTCTCGGGGGCACATTTTTGTCTTAATTACCAATCAAAGTGTTACAGTGGTAAATAACGTTAATTTTCAAAGAAAGAAAATTTATGACGTCTTAAGTTCTGTTTTTATTAACGTTGCGGTCGAGGTTGCGGTGTCATTTGTAATAGAAAATTTACAGAAATACCATCTCATGGTAAAATGATGGTACTTTAGAGCAAGAGATCCTTGTGTGGGTACTTGCTTAAGTACAAGCATAAAACGTTTGCTACACTGGATGGCGGCCATTTTGGATTTATGAGTCAAAATGATAACGTAACGTCAAATTAACGTCATATTCTGAATCCTTGTGGTCTATTTAAAAGAAAAAGTGTATTTGTACTTGATTCTAGATGCTCTGGTTCAAAACTTAATTTTCCACAATGGTGCCGGTGGCCATCTTGTATTTCTGGTTCAAAATGGCGTCGTAGCGTCAAACTAATATCATATTCAGAATCCTTGTGGTCAGTTTAAACAAAAAAATGTCTTTGCACTTGATTCTACTTGCTCTGGTTCAAAATTTAATTTTCAAGAATGTGCCCGGCAGCCATATTGGATTTGGCCTCTAGTAAAAATTGCCGGGATTTTTGGGAGGGACATGGGGGCTTATTTTTTTCTAAATGGTCCATAGTAGTCAAATCAATCGTCAAACCATCCTTGCGAAAAAGTGGTCACGGAACTCATGATTATGACCTAACTATTAGTCTCATTTCCTAAACCACATTTTTTCAACCCCCATCCTTCATAGTTTATATTATTTTTACCTTGATTTCCAGCATTCACCACGAAGGCACCTAATGAGTTATCAGCATGAAATTTGGCATGATGGTACATACTAATATGAAAAATAATTCGCCGAGAGACAAGCGATATTCCACCCCCAACACCCCCTAAATCATCCCCTAAAATTGGAATAATTTTTAGCTCTAACCCAAAATTGATTTTTTATTCAGATTAGTAAATTATGTTTTAATTTGTTTTAATCCAATCGGCCTATTCACATTTCCTAAACCACATTTTTTCAACCCCCATCCCCAATAGTTTATATTATTTTTACCTTGATTTCCAGCATTCACCATGAAGGCACCGAATGAGTTATCAGCATGAAATTTGGCATGATGGTACATAATATTATGAAACATAATAATCCGCCAGGAGGCATGCGATATTTCACCCCCACTGTTCCCTACCACCCTTAACTTTGGGAAAAACTTTAGGTCGTATTTAATACAATTTTAATATTTTAATTGCTGATTAAAATTATGCGTCAATGTGTTATATTCCGGTCAACAAATCATTCACACAAACACCCAAGACGACATTAACCATAGAAAATTAAATAAAAACATTGTATATTGCCAACTACAGATTGTAAACAAAAACAAAAGATGGTAGCTTTTGTTTCAAGACAATCTGTTTTAAAAGGTACTGTATCCACCTTTACACGTATTTCACGTATTTCACGCCTTGATATGAAACTAACAACAAAAAGATGTGATATCCCCCCAAAATACAAAAATTTGTAAAAAAAAACGGCAGCCAAGCTCTCCTTCTAAAGTCTTCGGCTGTGAATGCTGTGAGATATAGAAGTTGAGCCAAGCATTTCATTCTTTCTCCCTAGTTTCGCATTGAAAAGAAGTAAGATCATTTCGCCTGTTGACGAGCGCCAAGCCAACCATTTTCGTGGTAAAAAAGTAAAATTTTTAAACTCAAAATCAAAAAAAAATTACTTGGCTATTGATTTTGGTACGGGGACTCTAAAAATCAATAGCAAAGAAATTTTTTTTTATGTTTTTGAGTTTAAAATTTTTTTCTTTTTTTACACGAAAAAAGGGGTTTGGGTTGGCGCTCGCAACAGGCGAAATGTCTTTCTTCTTTTTAAAGCGAAAAAAGGGAAAGAAGAAATGCTTTGGGTCAACTTCTTAATTCACAGCATTCACAGCCGAAAACTTTAGAAGGGGGGCTTGGCTGCCTTTTTTTTCAAAAATATATTACGTCAAGATTTTGTGCTAAAAAATTTTTTTCAAGATTTCAACAAAAAAATGAAGATTTGCATTTTTTGGTTTTTTCCCGCGAAAGTTTTATTACTCCCTCGATTTGCAGTTTTCCTGATTTTTTGGCAAACCTCATATTTATTTGAGTGGGATCGTTTGATAAATCATTATTTTTTTTTCTTTTCATTTCTTTTTCCCCATTTTTATTTTCGGTTCATTAATTCATTTCATTTACTATCCTTTATGAATTTTTAAACCAAAATTATTGTGTTATTAATACATAATTGTTGTAATATTACTATTTCAAATACTTACTTAACTGTAGTTCAATGTTGTGTCTGCAATTATGTAATTAGATTTATTTAGTTTTCCTTCTTTGTTAGATCAGTTTAAATAAATAAATACAATAAAAATCAACACCGGACTCGAGTGTAGAAGAAAGGTAACACAAATAAGAATATATAAAATGTAAGCACGAGTTCTGGTGTAACCAACCGAGGGAGCAAATCTTACCATAATCGTTCCTCGCTTGTTCTTGCATTCTAAATGGTGGAGGTGCCTGGTACATAGTTAGTAAGTCAAGCTTTAGAGGCGCTACAATAAACATTTATAAGTGCTCATTCGTAATCTCATCTTGATTTTTGACTTCCAACAAATATTTTGTGGCATCAATCCGATATTTATTCATTGATAAAGCCTGCTATGGTCATGTTATGTCATGTCATGTCATTTTTGTTGACTCAAGGAGTTTGAAATTTTCAATACTCGGTTCTTCTGACATCAACAAGATTTGAAAACTGAAAAAAAGTTTAACTTTTTTTTTCTCTCGACGATCATACTTTTGAATACTTCAAAACTCGTGCATGTTCGAATAGATGCAAATGGGTTCAATGTAAGTGTTCTCCTATGAAGTAGGCAAATTTATACATATTTTCTGAGGGTTGCTGGCGACTGGTATGAACCAGCCACCTCGTCGTGCGCTAGTGCCGAGTCGAGTCTATCGTTGAATACATTTTCTGTAGTGTTCCACACCCCGAGAATGTGTCAAGTGTAACTAAACATCACATTCGTGTTCCAGGCTCCAGGTTCGGGCTGATGCAGACCAAGGTCGGCCTGGCTTCTATTATATCCAGCTACCAAGTGAACGTTTGTAAGAAGGAGACGGCTATTCCACTCGTCATGGACGTCAGGTCCTTCATCATGTCGGCTAAAGGCGGGATCAAGTTGCAGATTACTGAGAGGAACAAGATTTAGTCAGGCTGTCAAACAATACACTAATTCAAATACTTCTGGTACAATATATGTTTTTTATAGTTTTTATTTTATGTGGATAAATCATTTAACAATATCAAACAGGCCGACCTGTCCCGTCATGGGCAATACAATACAATAATACTAACTAAATACAATATATTAATAACCTGTCGGTCCATCTTCTCGTACTTTTAGGTCATCTCAACCCCACTAGGCCAAAAGAAACCAGTTATAATTAAAAGTGCATAATCAACTCATTCTGTAAGAAGAGTTACGTCTTAGAATTTAGCTATATTTAATGTATTATATAATCTTTGGCTTGTACGTTCGATGAAAAAATAACTTTACTCTTAAACTTATGTTTTCCCCACTTAAAATCAGTTCTGGTAACTAGGAAAATTAAAGCAGGTTCACGTACAAAATATAAATTCATCAGAATTTAAAATGTACATTTACTGCTTGAAAACTAAGCTTGAATAGTATAATATCCCAATGACAGTGTTTGCTGTGTTATTCTGTGTACAAATACACGCATAGATTTTGTATTCGCAACACAAGATGGTGCAATTTTAATCACACAGCTTTCTCTGTACTACACTGTACAACGTGGACGGAATATGACTCTATTCAAGCCTAATTTTCCAAGTAGGTTAATGACTATATTAATGTTCATTTGTGAGTTATTAATTATACAATTCTATGTTTTACCGGCTATAATGTTTACATTATTATTTATCTTTACAGTGAGTATATAAACGCCCAACAGATAATAATTGAGAACTAAACTCACTCAATAAAATCCGTAGTTCTGTTTTATCACAGATTCGAGCCATCATAACATTTAATGGTATCATTAATAAAATAACAAACTTCTATATTGAATACACATTTCACTATGTCTAGACAAACCCTTAACGTGCTGCTCTAAAATCAATTTTTTTTATATTCAACAATAATTCCCAAATTAATGAAACTATAAACATAAACAAATAACACTTAAACTGGGTTAAACCAACGTAATTGGAAATATCTAACAATAACGCGGGGTAAAAGATAGAATCACAGCGCCAATATTCTATTCTCTAATTAATTGTCAACATATTACGGGCAAGCTACACAAGATTCGTGTACTTAGTGGAATCGAGAGCTCGTATATTGGCAACGTAACAACAAGCGATATGGTTATAAATCAGACCCATTAAACTGCACAAGATATTAATCGAACCATTGACCTGGTTTTGAGAATAGTAAAGAATGGATAATAAGTAAGAACAAATTGATTACGATACCAAATTGTCAATTATATAACGGGGTTTAGTAGTTGTTGTAAACTCTGTTGGTCGTAAGCTGTGCACTTTCAGAAGTATCGCAAAGTTAAGACGACATGTTGTTACGACGAGCTAAAAGGCATGGGTGACTTAATGTGAACCGCAACTCCAAAGAGGTTATAAAGCTACAGTTTTTCAACTTCCTAATTACCGCCATGTGCTTGGTAGAATGTTTATTTTGTGTTTTATGATCTTGCAGCCAGTACAGGCAAAGCACGTACATACATGGTTGTGAAGACTTATTAGGTTCTAAGGGTGTATCTGGAATGTATTGTGGCCTGCTAGCCTACTAACTGCTAGCATGCTAACAACACACTACAAGCAGGCAGCATTGGAACTAAGAGTGGCATCCTCTAGTTGTTAATAGGCTAGCAGGCTAGAATATACATTTCCGATATGCCCGTACTAAACTGTATATCCACCTTCTTTACATGCAGTATCGGCATTCTCATGTGCCTATTAAAAGATACATTTAGTTTTCAGGGACACGGTCTACATTATAGGTTCAAAAATAAAATATATACAATTTTGTATTAGTAGTAAATATTTGTATCAGGATTCTTAAATGTAATAATAATAATATTTTGTTTATTTGCTTCAATTAGAAATACAACGTCTGCATGTGATTTTTTTGCATTAAAATTATCAAAAGTGATGCGAATGATAAAATAATATAGTCATTAAATACTTATTGGATGAGCGCAGCGTAGACTTCAATTTCACTTTACACTGATAAAAAATTGTTCGTGTGTTTTATTTTGTTGAAAATGTTTTTGTGTCTGTTTTCCGTTCTCTACCGGACAAACGACTTCTCCGATCCTGATGAAATTTTCAGGGGACCTTCTAAACCTCCATACTTATATATTTTATGAATTGACGTATAATCGAAGAATATATTTTTTGTAGAAACCTTACTTTTACGGGTTAAGACCCGGTGGCTAAATTTATACAAAAAATAAATCTTCTAACCCGGCACCTCCACCAAAGACATTTTTAACATTACTACAAACCTACTAAAATAACGGCAAAACTCCTCTCTCTCTTTTCTCTCTCTCTCTTTAACGTCTATCCTAATCAGTTATAAAAACTAGTTTACAAAGGAGGACTTCTATTTTGTGTACACCCATAGCCGTACTTGTATCAACTTCTTATTATGACTTTGACGTGACCTTTAATAATTTTACTATAAACCCCATTAGTGGCATTAACTACCAAACTACAAGTCGCCACCCCAAACACCGCCCTCTACCAACCGGGCTCTTGTTGCGGACCCCCCCCCCCCCCCGTTCAGTGATGCACCACATATAACTCACCTCCCCACAGACCTTACAGATTACATGGCTGGCCTCATATCACCGGGTTCGACGCCTCAATACAACACGGATGCCATGTGGCAAACATCCAACTCATACATCACTCATGTAGCATGGAAGAGTTGAACGTAGCTAACAATGAGCTGGGCATCTCCGCATCTGTTTAGGCCTATTGTCAGACGGACGAACAGGAGAGGATGGTATCGATTTCTCGAGACAATACCTATCAGTTGCACGAGGCTACGTCTATCCCGGCTAGTTGGCTACTTTATATTTACTTGTTTTTAATTTTTGAGTGGGAAACTTGCTCATGACAACTTGTAGTATTGTTTTTGAGAATATAAGGAAAAATAGTCTGGTGACAGTTCTGTGTTTGGGACACCACCCTAGATTCATAATTAGTTTAAGAAAACTTTGAAAACAATCGTCAGTAAGAATTGCCGGTGACTTTTATTGTTGTTAACATTCTGAATTGATACTTCTATAAAATATAAAATATCAAAATACATAAGTATGATTATTGTCTACCCACTCAGTAATATAACTGATTTTCAGTAGTCGACATTAAAAATTTAAAGCAGACCAAGCCAACCCTGTAGGCGCTGACACCATCGCCGAGCGAACAATGCCCAATTAGAAATTGACATATTGAAGTACGAAACACCGATCAATCAAGCTGGACACGATTCCAATCGCGGAAAGCGTCAGAATCAATAAGGCTAATTCAGCAAAACCTACAAATTCACAGTTTACACTTTCCTTAATCAAGAACTGATCGAGTAAACTTCCTTATTTATAAGTTTGTGTTCATCTCTACATGAATGTAGAATACAGTACAAGAACTGTATAATTCACTCCTGAATGAGACGTAGGCCTACCTTGTCGAGACCGGTATAGGCGATTTAACCCTTTGGCGATATTATTTATTATTGTATAGTTCATATTTTAGTTATATACTGTTGTAGAGAATGAAATGTCCCATTCATAACTGCAAAATGATTATGTATATACTACTAAATCTCTTCTAAATCCATTGGATGAGTGATGAATGCTGGTTGGATGAAAATTAAATGAAATTGTGCAATAATAATTTAACAGCTTTAACCAAAATGTAGCTGGTAACAAAGGTCCTTGATTCATAGCGATGGTCATAACTACATAGTTCCAGGCTAGCCGCTGTTAACTGAACTGATGTGAAATTGAATAACCCTTTAAGCGCCCCATCGTAGCTACCCCAGTCATAATGTAACAATTAATTGTCTCGTTACAATTTACTATATCATATAAATGCGACCTACGGAATGCACAATAAATCAATACATTCCTATTAAGACTACCCCATACTGTCTAAGAGTTGATTTTCAGAGTTTGGCTATAATTTAAACCGAATTAAGCTCACTTTGTTGGCATAGACTAGCGCACAATGGCTAACCAGAGATTGACATTTGAAATAGGAAATAGGAACCAAGTGGTTGGTCAACGCCAGCATCAACAATTATTGCTAATACGATACAACTTAGGAATTTATTATGTGCTTCGTTGCACGGAGAAGAACCGTTCACACATATCCAACAAAAGTGATGGTGGATTTAAGATCATTTGAGTATAGTCAGAACCCTTCTTTCTGAAGCGGGATTCGAACCAGGGGACTTCTGCAACCGAAGCAGGGAAAAAACCACTAATCTAACAAAAGCCACACAGCCAGTGTCTGACTTTAATGTCTTCAAAAATCGATACCATTTCCAATCTTATTGATCCGTTTTAAATCACATTTCGATATTTTCTACAAAGAACGGCACATCTCCCTGAGCAAATTAGGATATGACAATATAACAACAACACTGTTTAATAAGATTGTAATATTACACATTTCGCAACGTGATTGTAATTATCTGGTTTTAATTGACTCACCCGTGCACAATTCCACCTACAATAGCAATAAGGGTGACAATCATTGGACTAAGAGTGTTTCTGTCAATTGTAGTAGGCTTAACGTCTGTTAACAATAGAACCCTCGTTAGCGCTCGAATAACGAGATTCGCTGCAGCTTTGTCAATCCTAGAACAGCGACGTTGCCGTTTTGTCGTGGAATACAATAGTGTTCACCGCAACAGGGTCTAGAGTTCCCCATTGTTGGGAAACCAACACAATATCACTTAAATCACAATCTCCGAAGCAGCGAATACTTCGAAATAGATTTCCTAAAAGTATTTTACTGATTCGTTTTTAAATTGCTCAATTCATGTTTCCTGTATTAAATAAGGCCATCGTTTAATTCAAACAGTTCAGGAAGTTCAAACACTAAAATGAATATATTTACAAGAATACACCCTAGAATGTTTTGTTGATCGTAAATAATAATATGCATCGAATTCCATCCGCTCGCTGGAAATTTCGTTCACAATTTTTGTTTGTTTTTTACTTTGCCAGAGGCCACCGTTACATTGCATCAGCCATGTAGGGTATCACTTTAATCAAAATATGGATATATGTTAGGAAACTCAGCCAAGATAATGGGGTTATTTCAATATTCATTCCAAGAAGAGATTATTTTAATATATCAATGTTTGTATCCTATTTTTGTCATTTAAAATTGAAATTTAATAGAATTTCATAAAGGTACAGTGGTACGAGAACGTCATTACTCATTTTGAGTAGAGATTATTAACAAAAGATTACGAAAATGAATTATATGGTAACAAAAATCAATAATTGTGTAAATGTATCGTACACATACAAACAAAACGCCTCTCACGATATAAATGTTGAAAGAGAAGACTACAATAGTAAATCACAATTTCAAACTACATTCAATTGAAAGCAAGTGTACAAAAGTAATACTACATTTTTAAAAACTACCCTATATTTTCCGTGTTCTATGATACAGAGTAAAACGAATGCTTGCGAATAAGCTACTGTGCAGTTTGCTAGCACTCGACAAGATTGGCATACGTTTCCGTCTCAATGTTGGTCATCGAAAAGCACGATACGACCAGATACAAGTCTTAAACCTCTCTAAGTAATGACCACACATTTGGCTGGCTTGTGACATTGCACTTTGGTTCGATCAGCCTTAAGGCAAGTTTCAATTTTATTTGCTTCGGTCGACTATTTTCTGATCACAGCATTGAACATAAAACTCAAATAGAAAATATTATCTAACAATATTATGATTGTTACAGCTAACTACAGAATATATGACTGTTTGGTTTTTGTATGCTACTTGTATATATGTTCGTGTTTTGTTTTTTTAATATTGGTTTCTCAACAAAAAATAGTAATGGCATCATTAATTTTTGTGTCTACGTTTGAATTTTGATTACAATATTGAAATTAGCGCAAATGTGATTATGTACATTTTGATTTTTTTAGTATTTGACTTAAATATCCATTCTTGTTCATGGTCTTATCTTTTTTTGGTATTTTTAAAACTGAACTTTTTAAATGTGATAACACTACTCTACATCAACGTCCAATTTAATCAAATTTCTTCTTATTTATAAACTGTTGATACGGCTCTATTATTGTATTGTTTGTGGGGGTGTAGTTTGTGCCGAGCTTTGCCACAACTCTTGGTTCGTGATAGAACACAACCGACAAAGACAACTATAAATCTCAAGATGAATATCTGTGTCACATTAGCACTCTACTGCTGGGCTTATCTTTACTGCATTCGGAAACGATCGCATCCGACCAATATTGATTGGCCGTGGTTTTAACTAGGGGTGCCCAAACTAGTAATCACACTGCTTTAAAGATTCGTGGCCATTTTCATGTGGTTAGTCCCTGCTTCTAATGCAGAAGATCCAGGGTTCGAATCATGGTTTTAGCAGATGAGTTTGAACTTTTGATATGGACTTAACATCCATAAAATCTTGGGAAGATATTGTGTAAACGGTGACTTTGGAGCAGTACTATAGCAACGAGGCACATAATTCATTCTATAACATCGTTTAGAATTGTGAATTACTCTTGTTGATTCTGGCGTCGCCTGAACTGGATCGTGCCCTACTAGTCTAATCGGTGTTTCCTATTTTGAATACCGTGTTTTGGTTGGATATTCTTCGCACGTCGATGGCGTTCGCACCGACAGGGTTGGCTTTACCCGCTTTAAAATTAATTTTCCCCCGCTGCAAAAAACACGAATTTATTATACCTATATATTTATTTAAATTGCGACCGAACTCTTTTGGCTACGAGTCTGATTGCCAAACAGTTGTAACTTGGTGGATAAAGTCAACTGTGGTTTGTATTCGGTATTTTCTCTGTTTTGTATCGTGGCAAATTTGTTTTGTTCGTATTAGACAAACAAAATACTAAATACGAATGTTGTTGTCGCTTTGTTATTTCATTTTCAGTCGCTCTTTTATAATTGGTCTTTAATGTACATTTGTACAAAAAATAATTATATTTATATTTAAATTGACACAATTGCACATTGATAACTATGGCATACTTGGTAAAATAATACAAACATTATCGACATAGTTTTTAAATCAATCTTGAAATATATTAACATTGTTTGAAAGCTCAATATGAATTCGAAAACAATACTCAAAAGTGAAACGAAATTAGTAACACTAACAAGCGAGTTTAGCCGACCTAAAATAAAGATGGGTTTGTAGCAACATCTTTATACTTGTCTCGTGGTATTCTTGGCTTAAAGACTCAACTAACAGTTACATTAAACCGTATTTTTATTTCCCTCTCTAAATGTTATATGACGACACAATATATCTTTACCCATTTAATAGAGAGGACGACGTTTTAGCCTTTTTGTCGGTTCTGCCTTTACTAACGATTTCCCTGCACAAGAGTTGGTCTAGCATGCTTTTATAAAACCCATCCATTCGGGGCTGGAGTTTGAGTGGGTGGTTGTAAGACGGCGGGGGTTGGGGGTGGGGGGGTCACGGAAGATTGTGTCCCGGGTTCGAATCCATTAAAGCCCCACGGTCACCAAGAGAAAACTCCTCGCATAGGGAAGTGAATTAGTAACAACCCAATGATTACGAAAGGCGTCAGCCCACACGTAAAGTTGCACACACTCTAGCGAGATATAAAGAAGTTCAAAGCGGGGGAGGGGGAGGGGAAATGGCTCAGAGTGTGATTGATAAATTCCCGTGATTTATTTTATTCGTGTAAGGTTATTCTACATAGTTTGGTCGGAGTCCAAAACACTTGAATGTGTACTTCGAGATAAGGAGTTTTCTTTGTAACCTCCTTGCTTCTAGAGATTGACAAAGGGCGTGACCATGGTCGTCTTGATATCCTGGCGGAGTTTCGGTGAACTTAAAGCAGGGTCGTTGAATGGAATCACCACCCTCGATTACATATCGCACTGTTGAGTTGTTAAAGTGCTATTGTTGTAAAAGCTTGCCCGGACTAAGAGTCGAACTCCGAGCCTCCATATTAACGTGAACTACTATGAACTATGACCTTAAAGCGGGCTTATGCTTACACAAAAATGTAATCATGCTGTTATGCATAAATTGTTGACCTCCTTTGTTTATCAGTTTTTTAACTAAATATGATAGACGTTAAATAAATAAATGAATAAAATTTTAAAAAATATTAATAATACTTTTCATTTCTTACAATGTATCTTGACGATTGAAATATGTAGAGCGGTACGAAAAGACGACCTCATATTTTCGGTTAAATTTGTGGCGTCCTGTGCTCATTGGACTGTGATTTCGAACCTCGGTCAGTACACAATGTTCTTAACTTCCTATCTCAGTTTATATATTTCTTTTATGCACATTTTCTAGCAATTGAAGATACTATTTATTTCTGACAAATGCTTTAATAGCTGGGTAGTTAGGCCCTATTTCCCCGGACAGCGTTGCCACTTCTGAGTTATCTCGCTCTTATTCATGTGTCCCCTTTTCACACCCGCCCCCCCCCCCCAAGTATTTCGATTCTAAACTCAAGTTAAAAGTTTTCCTTTGTGCCCCGCTTAGAATGAAGAGGGTTTCGAATATTCAACAAGAGATGGTTCGCTTTAACTTTTTAATGTACACATCTTGTAATAGGGTTATTTTATAATACAAGTCCTTTTTGATAGACTAAGGCGCTGGCCTAACTTATTTAATGTGTACTTTAGTAACAAATAGCTTCATTTTCAATTTCCTCTTACCGTATTATAACTTTACTGTTATCATGAGAAGTAGACATGCGAACTTTATTTGGTATTGGAAAAAGGTCATCATTAATTTTCGAAAGTACAAAATCACTTTATAAAGTTATCTACATTACACAGAACACGTGCGGGCAAAACCCACTACACACCGCCAACTAACCGAAGATTAAACTGTGGACTTAACAATGTGTTGATTGTGCAATGTGCATGTTTCCAAACACAAACCACCTGTGTAAATGGGGTGCGATATGGAAGTAAATTAAATCAAGCATCCCCTCACTAAGATTCGAACCAAGACCGTCATGCTTAAAGCACAATCGCAGACCAATATTAAATTGATAAGTATTCGGTTACTATTTAAAAAAACAGTTATATAACAACTGTAATTAATTTATAATTTTTTAAATGTATTTTTTGTTTCTCTTTCTCTCTCTCTCTCCCTCTCTCTCTCTCTCTCTCTCTCTCTCTCTCTCTCCACCCCTGGACAGCTTCTGACGAGAAACAAATTAACATCCCTCACATTTATACTAATTTTACATTCTCGACTATATTTTATAGTTTTCCAAAAATTTATTTCAAACGCAACACAATGTTGGCGGTGGACTATTGTTTTTATCTATCTATAATAAATAAGCCTGAAATAACATATAGCTATGCCTAAAAGGTGAAGTGGTCCGTCGCACTTCGAACTGAATTTGAAACCAGAAGATTTAAGTCCATGCTTAAACGATGTCGTACCGAACTTAAAAATCAAACAGTTATGGTGGGCAAAGTCTGGACCGGCACCTCCACCAAAAGTTTAAATAATATCTTATCGGGATTTCAAGAAACTTTTTTTTAATATCGAGTCGGCCCCAAAATACTCTAGAAATTGACAGAACCCGCACACCATTACAAAAAAGGAAAAAATAAACTTTTTTCTAATTTTTCTTTTTTTACTCGAACTTAGTTGGAATTTCTGGTCGAGTTCAAGTTCGAACTTGGAAAGTTCGCATATCCCTACGGTAACTGAACAATTTGCAATATAAAAATATAACAAACATGATCAAAAGAAATTCATCTAAACATCACATTTCCATATTGTGAATTTTATGATTCGAATGGGTTAAAATTAAATTCAGATTTATCAAACAGGAATGTATTTTTTGTCCTACGCCAGAATTTATTTTGTATCCCCTCTTTTTTCGCATTCTATAGATATTTCCGCATCGTTATTTAATTTATAAACACAATTCTGTTTTTCAATTTAGTTTCCACCACTGTAGAATAAGCTTTGTCTACAGATATGAACACATACACGAATGACCGCATGCGTGTATTTATACATATATAGCCACACACAACACAAAGCAAATCCATACCGAGCTACCATCAGGAAAGCAAGCATGGAAATGCCTCAAAGTCCCATCATAAAAACAAAGGTGGATTCTTCGTAAACAAGACCTCGTATACAATGGCAGCAACTCGCTCCATGGACAGCTTATTCAATTCAAAGAATAAACTTCTCGCTCCCACGGAGTTGTTTATATTGTGGCTTCGTTACGTTAAGCTTTGTTCCCTGCTGACAGTTTAACGCGGAGAAAAGTGGCTGTCAGTTTCACGCAGTGCGATCCTTTGTCTAAGTCGCGGTCTTCAATTGAGACGGGGAACATTTTTATCCTCGTTGAAGCGAATTCAATGTGTTGTTAGGTTAGGTTAACTCTGCGTGTGCAATACGTCATCTTCTTTAATATTATCGAATGTTCGCGTGTGTGTGAGAACATGGTGAGTGGGGGGGGGGGGGGGCGACGTGATCTGACAGAGTGGAGTGAAGGGATCGATAGGTTTTGTTACGTTTAAAGAATATCTCAGGAGAGATTCAGGAAAGTATAGTGTAGAACGTGGGAAGTCAAGAGGTGGACTTGAACTGAAGAACATTTTCCGAAGCGAAATATCTAACTTCCCTTTGGGAGTATTTGCGGCGTTTGTGAAAGAATTGATACGGTTAAATAAATGCTTAATTAATACTCAACAAGCTACACACATAAGGAGTGTAATGCTTTGTTAGGAGGTCGTGGGTTCGAATCCCTCCACCGGAAATCATTTAAAGTGTTTTCGAGGTTGCCCTCCGTCGAAAAGGTGAGTGCTGAAATTGAGTCGTCTAGTCGTCGAATATCCCCCCCCCCCAAATATATTTTTAACTAGGGCTGGGCTTTCACATATCATTCAATTATCGATGTTGTACAAAGTACACAGTTTCGTTATCGATATCGATGGATCGAAATTTTACTATCAATTAATGTTTTAAGTTACAAATAAAAAAATTCAAAGTATTGCCTACGATTAATATTAATGTACGTAATGACCCGGCACCTCCACCATTTGTAAAAATCGTGTTTTATTTTTATATGCTTCCACGCACCCTCGCCAGAATAATTAAGCATACGAACCTAAATTTGAGGAAATTGTTAAATTTTTCTTTGATGTGTATTTACAGAATTAAGGGCTTTGGATTTCTTTTAAATTTCGATATAGATTTCAAATATTGATATCGAAAATATTGCCACAAATCGATATAGCCCAGCCTTACACTAAAACATTTAATAACCTATTTCATGAAGTGGGTCACACCGGGTTAATCTAATGTGTACTCTACGTAGTACATCCCTTACGAAAGAAAATAGACACCAAACAGGGTATCCCCCTTTAATAAGTGGTGTCCGTGAACAAAGCACATTTTACGATCTTGATTTCCCCGTCTTGTATAACATTCCCTCCACTTTAAACTTTTTTTTACCCTTGAAATGCACAATGGCGGTCTTGTTTCGTTCGCCGCCAAGATAAAGGTAAGACGCAAATATCACGCATTGTCTTCCCTACCTCTTATCAGCTGTTAAATTAACAGGGGCGGAGTTGCCAGGCCCCAATAGCGCAACATATTTCCATGCAAATGATTGCCCCGCTTCCTCCACTTCCCCCCCCCCCCTCTTCCGGAGCGCAGGTTATTCTTGATTGGATTGCCAATAAGATACGATCAACGCCCGCCCTTCATTGCCCATACCGCTTATCATTCTTTATAGCTTAGCTAGTTTTAAAGTGGAAGAAGACGTTGGAAGTTATGTGGAAAGCTTTGTATAAATCTTTAAAGGGTATATTTTGCAAATAATGTTGGACGACACATCTGCGTATTATAGGATATTTCAGGATTCATATAGTTATAAATAATGACCAACCCACAACGTTAATATGATGTTTCCAAATGTAAATGGGATGGTCTCGTGACTACCACGAATTTACCTCCCCCACACCTTGAAAATAAATTAGCATATTTCCCTACATCTTGCTGATATTATACTTGAGACATCGGAAGTAACATTCTAATTTGCCACTTTAATTGTTACGGCCTTGGTATAACTCTCCATATATCTCTACTTTCAAACTACTGGGCATGTTTTTAACAGTCTCTACCTTAGTTAAAGTAATAATCGTGATGATTTCACACGGTTATAATGTATCCAAATTAAAACACCTTTAAGAGGATTCGCTGAGACTTGCGCGGAGAGGAGTTTAAGCGCTCAGCTGCTTTCTGGATTTTTTTTGGATAAACGATTAAAACATAATTAATCATACTTAACACAAACATCATTAAAGCATAGATCTATGATATCCAGTACGCGTATTCCTAATTAATTTCATTGATTTTGAATTAAAAAATCGGGAAATCTGTGTAATTTACTCAATTTTGGTCATCTTCGGGAATTTATTCCAAGTGTACAGATTTTTTAACGCAAATTTGCATACTGGATTTTAACGTTTTAATCAATGAAAACGCAAGGTTTATTTGGTGAATCGTAAGATATACTGTTTAATGGGAAATTTCCATAATTGAAATCCATTTTCAAATTAGGCCAATAGAGTACCCAAAAATGGAGCATAGCTTACCGTTATTGTACCTCTATTGTTCTTGGGAGTGGCTAGCCCCTCAAAAGTTTTAAAATGCCCGACCCGGCACCTCCACCAATTTGAATTTGTGAACAAGTAATGAACCTTTTCTAATGGTAAATTTACCTGCCACCACCCCTACAAACATCATTTCAAGGCGATAATTTAATTTCTGAATTATTCTTATACTGCTTTGCTCCCACTTTTGGGTACCCATGTTCGAAGTCGCGAATTTCGGCGACGATGTTTATTTATATATAACTCAGAATGACATCCATGCTACGTGCCAACTTCAAAGAGTAGAAGACTACATCGAAGGCAGGAAGCTTGGTCGAACTTTTGATCTTATCGTGACCAATAAGAACGACCCCCTCCCCACCTCTCCAGGGAAAGTAAAGTGGCACTTTACACTCCCACGTAGTATTTCCCCCTCATTAGTAACCTAGGTTGAAAAGTAACACGCGTGTTATTGCAAGCTCGTGGGCTGGTTGGTTCAAAGCCCCGAGTTATTAGCGTCAGAGTGTGTGTGCTCAGCACATTAGGACAATACACTCGGAACGCCGGCTAAATGTGTGTCACAAGTCAACAAACGGTTTCCCGGCAAACATTTGCTTATTTATCGTCCTCACAGGACTGCAATTACGCGTGCGGTTGGCGTAAGTCTGTCAGGTTAGGTTGGTAGGCCTACCAGAAAGAAGTAGTCGACTATATCGTTAATACTCGTTTATGTATACTAGGTCGCTTCGCGAACGCTTTTTCAAGTCGCGTTGATGGATGAGCTTTTTTTGGAATATTTCTGTCCAATGATTACGTTTTTATGTAGAATCTCCTTACTTTTTCGAAAGTTACTTGATATTACTAGTTCATTATACACCTGTAAAAGGCTTATATTAAAACCTTTATTTCTATAAATTTTGACCATTTTCTTCAACTTTTTTTTCAAGAGGCACAACATTACCATAATCTTCATGTCAATGTAAAATATGAACGTTGTAGCCCCACCCGTTTGGTCAAAATCGGCCCAAATATCACGAAAATATCGTATTAAAATCCGGAGAAAAAATCGTAAAAGTACGATTTCTATAAGAAATATATTTTCACATGTCTCTAAAATCAAAACATATATGATTTCAGTGATTTTAAACGTTCCTATAAAGTTTCATCAATATCGAAGTAGCCGTTTGCCAAATATCATGAAAATATCGCACTAAAAATCGTAAAAAATCGTAAAAGTACGATATTTATGAGAAATATTTCTTCGATTGTACCCAAAAACAATAAAGCTCTAAGTTCAGAGATTTCGAAGGTCCCCTCCTATTTTCATCAAGATCGCACATGCCGTTTGCCTGGTAGAGAGCGAACAAACAGACAAAAACACTATCAAAAACAAAACACCCGAGCTATTTTTCTTGGGGTAACGTAAGTAAAACTAGGAAAACGCTAAAGTCCCGCCGCATTGATGGATGAGCTTTTTAATGTTTTTAGTTTGTGTGGGATATCTTTACTTTTGCAAGTGCTTTGTTTTGCTGCCTACGCATTGTAGGTGATTGTTGTCAAGTTTTTATTGTTTCTTGTTAATTGGTATTATTTACCGTAAAAAACTTATATTAAAAGATTTATTTCTATGAATTCTGGCTAGCTTTTTCAACTTTTTCTTTCAAAAGGTACTACATCACCATAACCTTAATGTCCATATATAATATGAACGTTGTAGCCCCACCCGTTTGGTCAGAATTGGCCCAAATGGCACGAGAATATCGTACAAAATATCAAAAAACTTATATTAAAAGCTTTATTTCTATATATTCTGGCTAATTTTTTCAACTTTTTCTTTCAGAAAGCAATACATTACCATTACCTTAATATCTATGTGAAACATGAACGTTGTAGCCACACCCGTATGGTCAGAATCGGCCCAAATGTCACGAAAATATCGCACTAAAAATCGAAAAAAATCGTAAAAGTACGATATTCATGAGAAATATTTCTTCGATTGTACCCAAAAACGTAGCAAGTCTAAGTTCAGAGATTTCGAAGGTCCCCTCAAATTTTCATCAAGATCGGATATGCCGTTTGCCCGGTAGAGAGCGAACAAACAGACGGAAAAAAACAAACAAACAAACAAAAAAACACCCGAGCTAAATTTTTTGGGGGGTCGGTGAAATTGAAGTCTTCGTTTCGCTCATCCAAAAACAAACGAAAAAACACAAAGTCAAGTTGAAGTCTGTGCTTCGCTCATCCAATAATTCACTTTACTTTTAAGATATACTCAGGTTGTTCGGTTTTGAGGGATTTATGCAATGTATTTAATAAAATCTTATCACCATTAACATGGGGGTCTATTTACTAAGTGACAACAGTCGAGTGACAGCGACAAGCGACAATAGTCGACAGAAACGACAACTTTATTGACAATATTCACGCATCTGACTGCAGCTATATTGGCAACAATTACACATTTAATATTTTTAATGCCGTCTGCCAATGTTTCCTTAACGTAATAAATTAGTACATATACAGCAAATTTAAGTAATTACTATTTAATTTGGTATGTTAAAATTCTAAGTGGCATTTCTACTTGCTCTTCTCAGTAACGTTGACGTTTCGGTCGACTGTCACAATTAGCAACTAGACCCCGCAGGTTTATTGTGTGGAGTGATAAAATCAAGGTTATAACGTCTGAATATAGAAAAAAAACAATTTCAATACGTTTAAGTAAATTAAAATGCCCTTCTCTTTTATTTCTTGAAATTCGCTTAAAAAGCGAAGGGTGCTAGATCGTTAAAGTATAACGCTACACAATACAATGCTTTCATTGCGAGATATGTTTTAAACAAGCTCTCGGGACATTACTGTAGTAACAAGTGAAAATATTTCTGTTTATAATTTTCCTATTAAAACCTTTATATTCTTTTTCTATTTTTCATTTCTACTAAATTTGCCTCGTTTATAATATTAAGCACAATATTAAGCTTCGTGCCTCGAAAAATAAACACCAAAATGTTCCATTCTGGCCATTAAACTTTTCACAATTTTCATCTGTTATTTGCACATTCAATAATTATTACGACCATGTTGTTCTTTCTCTCCCCGCTTTTCAAAGCCTTGAAACCGAATTCTATTGTGCCTTGGTGTTTGCCGGACCAAGAGCACATTCCACGAACAATTTATAAATAATATATAGTACACCCGCAGTGCCCAAACACGAATCCACAACTAAAACAGGCCTGCACTTGTTAACAGCGTAGATGTTATCGTAGTTAAGTATTCAGACCTGTCAACTCTTATTTTTAGTTTTAAATAAAGACAAATGCGATGATACGTATGCAAACAACCAGACTGTAATTAGGTGACCCGATAAGAATTATACTTTGTTATTAAGAATGCAGCTTAGGTAAATAACTTAAGTTTTGCCGGTAATAAATTAGTGTTCATGTTGTTGGTGATAGAGAGATTAAAGGCTAGCCACAAGTTTTATCATAAGGCAGTGGCATTTTCTAGCGTAACAGTTTAATATACGCTAGAGCAGACTTTCATTAGAGCATAGCATACACCAGGCTGGAATACAACCAGTTCCTAGTTTATATTTTTACTTAAGCAATTATGATTTTCATACAACACACATTAAACCATACATCACAATTTATCCCAATATCAAATTCAAGCGACTACGATGGTATGGACATGAGAAGAATGTAGAAGGATAGAATCCCAAGACAAGCATTTGAACTAAAGAATGATATGAGAAGAGTGGGAAGACCTCGAGATAGATGGCAAGATCAAGTAGAGGCAGAAGTGGAGGAGAGAGGAGAGGAGTGGGTAGTGGTTGAAGAGAAAGATGGTGGGAGGACAGGAAAAAGTGGAGAGAGTTGGTGTTACGACAAGAAAATGAGGAAGAAGATGAGGTGCCGAGCTTGGCAGACCGGTGCTGATTCCGTGATGCCCAAGATTTGGTGGAAACACCCCTTTACCCAACTAAATGATGTTGGAACAAAGTGTAGAGAAAGTGATATATATATATATATATAAATCAAATTCAGCGAAATCCGCCACAATATTCAATATATCACAATTTACCACAGTGTCTTACAAAACATATCACAAAATACATGTATCTGATTGTTGTTAATTTTTAAACATAAATTAGATAAACACTGTCAAGTTAATGTGTTTGAGGACTAATCTAAGTTGTTTTGCTATTAATGTCTTAAAAATGTGAACATAATAGAATTCAGGAGGTTTTCGAAATATTTTGTACATCGTTAATCCTGATTGAGAGTAATCCTAAGAAAAATATGGGGCCGCGAGCATAAACCGTCTAACGCGCGTTACCCGGTTGATGCGCGCACGGCCAGCCGTGGTCCCGCCGTTCTATTTGAAGTCATAATACACTTCGAGTTCACCAATCTGCACACAGATAGCGCCACACTGAACGAATATGTATTTCCAAGCAGTAGTCTCCACGTGGCTTCTAGCTTTACCGACCAGTGTTGCCGTCGCCACACTGCTCGTATCTCAGATCGATTGTTTGGCGTTAAGACAGTTTAAGCTTCCTGCCCTCGTGTTGGTCATAAGGGATATGTTACAATTTAGGTTTATTTCTATAAGTCCTTGCATGGTTATCTGAAGGCATCAGTCACCTTATGAAGGGTAACTTATATTATTAAGATAACAATATTTTGTATTATCCTTTCTTTTTCACATTTCCACCGTATCATAAATTATAAACAAGATAATTTCTACCTAAATGAGCAATTACCTTTGTGCACTCTGACTGGCAACGCATATTGTGTTCTCCCCAGGTATGTCACACCAGGTTGTGCTCCGACGGAGTCTACCTCCCTCAGTGGGGCGGAGCTGAACGCAAGGTTCACGCAAGACGATTATTGCCGTGTTTTATCGGGCTGTGTCGAGGACTGCTTGCTTTCTGTAGATTTAAAAGTGTAATCTTTAGAACACACGCACCGAGCGGAGAAGGCTGGAACTAAAGTGAAACGTTAAGTGCATCGAGCTGATGTCACTGCCTTAACGCAAACCGCTCATGTTTTCTTAGGCGACTTTTATAGCATTTTTACCATCCTACTTTTTAGGGTTTTAATATAAACGAAAATTTTGTGGAAGAACTTATTTCAGAAGATTCATTTCCATTATCTATAAAAACAGAGGATCCACTTTGAAAATAACGGTGAACCCATTTCGTGTTAGTAGAATTCTCTGTGATATTATCTTAACTAATGATTTCGTTCGAATTTGCGACCATCAATTTGCATACTTTTCCATCCTGAGAAAAATAAAAACTGCCAATTGGGTTGTAAATGCGAATATTAAAATCGTTCACATTATATAAGAGAAATAAGATTTTTGCAATAATATAGTGTAGGGTATTGTTTCCAAATTACAAACGATACATACTCCGTCTGGTTTCGGGTAGATTTTGGCCCAGAGAGCATTCCTCTGTTGATAGTTAAAGTCGAGAACATAATCAAAGTCCGTCTCGCAAACATCAATGTAGTAAGCAGGGAACTATATTATCTTCTTTGCATTTCTCGTATTCGGGAACCCACCTAACGACGTCCCCAACGATAACAAAGACGACGACGATGACATAGGAAGTCCTTCCTCCCTCGCCTGTGGCTGGATTGTCCAGCACGGATCTGTCCTACTCACATCCTACACCCTACACCTACATCCTACACCTACACATAGTCTAGAATGACGCATTATATGACCTTTCCGTTGAAGCGCACTTTAACCCAATAATCAAATCCAATTATACATCATGTTCATATAAAGAAACAAATCAAATACATTATTCAATATTAGTAATTATAATAGATTCGTGAATGCACATTAGAATCCCATGCATGCATCGTAGTTATTATTCGAGCGGTTGTAACCGAGGCCGCCTAATGCATAACCAGTGTAAACACGGTGTGTTTTGAAGCAACTGAGGCGAGCACGGGTGTAACAACATACCCCGTATGATTAACACGCAGCTTAGAACAACAAACAAGGGTAGCAGTTGTACTCGGAGGACTCTTCGCTGTCCTACTTGCCAGACTCTCTAAGTACTAATAAACTCTTGCAACCAGCTTCTAACAAGGTTTTACGGGCTAATAAGGGGAAGAAAGCTAAAGCTGCATGGATTAAGTTATTCTTTAACTTTGTTTGTGATACGACGTACAGTAAAAGATACGAATAATTGGATATCGGCAACTGTTATTAATTAATCATGTATTATTATTCCCAACTGTTCAGTTCTATTTATCAAACAAGAGAGTATTATTACGAATTCCATGATCAAACAATCACTTCACAAAACAGTAAACACACACATCAATATGACTTGTAAACAACAACATATCTACAGGATGACAAGAAAGGCTGTGAAAAGTTAAATATTACATTTACATACATATACGGTAACAGACTGTCGTCAATGTGCAATTATTTGTATTTTTTAATATATTTTCTTTTATAGTAACATAATTTTTTAATTTGTATTTGTGTACGACACACATAATATGGAGCTACTTGTGCAGGAAGACAATATAAACTAATGTTATTTGTTTATCGACAAACATAACAATATGTATAGTTACTAGTGAAGAAGAAATTGTACAGAATATTTTATTACATTACATTACATTTCAAACGTTTCAAAACAATTTGAAGTTTATTCTGTCTTGAAATTTGTAATTTATTGAAACAAGTAAGTACAAGTACGTTTATTCTGCAATTGTTTAGAAAAAATTAGATTGTCGACTATATGAACATGCAGTATTCGGAAAAGGAAAAGTACAGACAACATTTACAGCAGCCATCGAAAACAATTTTAGTAATGGTGTGTAACAAAGTACAAGAGAAGAACGACGGAAACTCGAATCTAATCTAGGAAATGGAATGAACTATCATATCTGGCAGTTCTATAATTGAAACACGTTCCGTTGCGCCTTTCCTTTCTTCAGAGTTGAGAACTTCCGTTTTCATATTGCAATTGACTTCCCCCGTTCGTCGCAGTAGTTGCGCGGATATTGCAATCAAACCCCACTCAACAGAAACGCGAACTATTTTATCGAATCCTATTACACAGTACTACGTTGATTGGAGTTGTAATTCTATAGCGTTCTATATGTATGAGGAATTTAACACTTGCAATTCAAACACGTTTACGAGTGAACTTGATGAGGTGGTGGAGGCGCCGGTTCCGCTAGCACCGCCACCAAGTATCTCACAAGGGCAGTAATTATTCACAATAAAACATTGTCATGTTTTATTTTACAAGAAGAATCATAAGACAATTGGAAAAAAATCAGTCATTAAATTGCAATGTTAATTGCTGAAAATAACTAAACAATAATATGTATTTCATTTCAATAAAACATAAGAGAATTTTTAATTTCTGGCTGCGTTACTAAACCTTTTATATCCAGATTAAATGCCATACGTAGAAGGTATCGGTAACAGTTAAATGTTATTAATAAAAACATACCTAAAAAAATGTACAACGAAAATTTTGATTTTGAAATGTTATTGATTATTATTCTGAACTATTATCATTTATTTCAATATATCTAAGTAACTTTATGCATACATTGCTGGTGTCAATGTGCCTTACCACCATTTCTTAAAATGAAATGGCTGTCCAATACAATCGTTATTAACAATGACATATAATAAACGTTTGAAAGATAATGGATGACAAGGAATGGATGAAAGACAGAATGAATATAAACTTAGAGTATGTATGTTATTGTGACGCTATGCATATTTTGTGTTCCGTGAATGAAGATATGCGTGCGTGTGAATGTGTGTGAAGTTATGAGGTAAAAAAAAATATCGGATAAATTTAACCTACTCATAATCACATAACAAATAATAGGCAGGGACCTTAAATTATTTTAAACGGACTAAGCAACCTTTGTTGCGTGTGCATTAATGCATGGAATGTGAGTTTATGGTTGTGGGTGTTATAAACCTTTAACCTCACTGCCTAAAATATATTATTTATAACGAATTAACCACATTATGTTTCTATCTAGATTCAGTGGCCAAAGAAATGTGAAGCGGAAAATGTTTCCATTTTCTTTCGTGTCATTATTGTATGAAATTGAAAGTGAGCGTTTGGAAAGTATATTAAGTAAGATGTTTATTGGGCTCTGTTTTAAGATAGCGTCACGCATTTTAAGAGGGCTGTTTCTATTAGTATTCATTGCGCTTTCCTATCATTATTCACGTGTCAAAGTGTAACCGTTTCAAGTAATGACCCATTAAAACACTAATTAATGGTCTGGCCCCTGTGTAGCTGAAGTCGCACCACCCTTTGACTACTCATCCGCTCCCTCTATCGCTGGAAGAAAGACATTCCACAAGAGGAGATGTTTTTAGTCTGACGTTGTGTTTATGTTACTCAATTCCATGAATAATTACTGACAGGGAAACTTTTGGCGTGTGCAATGGAATTAGGATTTGTATTGACAAATACAACAAAGTCATATGCGATTATACAGCACTGTATAATGTATATTTAAAATAAGATTGTAGTATAATTTAAGAAGTTATAATTATATTAAATGCATAGTTTTATTCATGTGGCACAATCGCACACGAACTGCAGTTAAGCCTTGAAACATGTAATTATCATCGCATGCAGTTTGGTATAAAGTCACACTGGCCTGAATATAATTTAAGTAATTAAAATAAAATATAGAATTCGTGCTTATTAGCATACTCTTGCATGTTGAATATACGTTAGCTAAATTTATTTCAACACAATATTTTTTATCTTAAAAACCCACTAGCCAGATATTTTGCTCGGTAGGTCGGGGTTATGAAAACAAATTGTAAAATGTTTTCATTCATTCTTCAATATAAGAATTATTTCATTTTTTAACTTCTTGTTTTTGTTTTTGAAGTATTATTTTTTATTGAGCATCCACTAGTACGATGCAAAAGTACTAATTACGTTTTGTAAATTGTACATGATAGTATACCAAATCATACACAATAAAATAATATAAAATAAATTACATTAATAAAAACAGCTTTTATGTTTCCAGCGTTATTTTGAAAGTGATTGAGTTGCCTTGTCGGAAAAGTTAAATAAATAATAATTAAAAAAAAAAACATTGAACGTAAATGTAGACTAAAGTGACTATAGTGATGTAATGTAATACTGTGAAAGTAGATGTGATGGGAAAATTAATTATTAAATAGTTTTATAAACCTAGATGACATTCGGTTATTTACACACCAATCATTATTAAAGGTTCTTAAACGAACGTTTACTCTGGATAATTATTAACACTTAATGCATTAACAATTGAAAGATCTGCTCCCCATATTTATTTTTGTGTCGCGTGTTTAATAATGTGCAGTCATAATTCGTTGGACCTACACAATCATATTAAGCAAAAAGAAAAAAATACGGCTAGTAAGTAATAGGATGGAGTAACGGTGCCAGTTAAGAGAATGTTTGTGTCAAAAGTTTGTTAAGTTGGGAATACTTTCTCTTTAACCAGGAAACTTTGCACAGTTTGCGAACCTTCCATTGTTTGGAGTAACCACTCAATTAACGGCCAGACTGTGTTTAATTAGGTTGAACTTGCAAGACAGTAAACTAGCGCGTCTCGTCTGTCTCACCTTCCTGCAGTCTAGCTTACTTCGAGTATACAGCTATATTAAACTCTACGCTTTAGAAGAGAGAAACGTTTCTTCTGCAATTAAAATGTGTGTCGGGTGTCAATATTAAGCAACTGCATAACAATTTGAATCCTAAAACCAAAATATATTAACTAAATATTTACAAGTATACACCAACTGTGAAATTAAACACACGAATAGATTGTTTTGTAGTTTTGTTTTCTTGTCATAAGTACTGCAATACAATTTATATGTAATAACATGTTGGTTCCTAATGAGTTCATTTTGCACTCACAGGAAAGGAGCCTTCATTAGGCACTCATAGTTATGGCGGAAAATGTGATTGTTATGTTGTACAATAATGTTGTCGTGGATAAATGATTATTGCAAATGAAAAGTTATTGTGAGTATTTTAAAAAATATCTTAAATTAAGAGGAAAAAGATAAATATACAAGTTAATTGCGTCAAGTATTAACATAATATGTCTCGTTTATTACATTGGTATTGACATGGCAACAGCCAGAGTAGTATATTACAAAATAATCTGACGGTAGTAATTACGAGCGCTTTAAAGTCGGTAATGCTAGTTTGTTCTTATATATCTGCATACTTAAACATTATACATTTTATGAAGTATGGGCCTGTTAAAGAAAGTAATGACTTTTTCTCTAGATTATTTAATGTCTACCAAAACTCCACAAAACTAAAAGTTTTGAGCATTAAATACTTTTTCTGAAAGAGTAACCCTTTTTCAATCTTAACATAATCCGCCCTGAACCAAAACTCTCATCAAAAAGATGAAACATGAGCAAATGGAGTGAGAGTTTAAATATTTGCCAAGTAATGAAAGGAGTACAATCCGTATTTAACGTTGGAGTTTCTAATTACTTTTGTGTTCTTAGTATAAGATTAAAATATTCTTCCCGGGGCAAGAAGTTCATCTTTCAGGTTATATTTTTTATAAAAATTATCTTTATAATGTTGCCCGTAAGCTTGAATTAATAATATAATAACAAAGAGATACGAAAACGAACATGGTTACAAATAGATGAGGTTGTCTTAATCAAACGGGAAAATTGTTTCCATAATTTGTTCTAAACACTAAGTTTCTAACGTTTAAACTTCGGACGAAGTTAGGTCTCGCAATTTTAAATTGTGGGCAGTTCTTTTGGGTTTTCTTATTATTATTAAACCATGGGATGTGGGCGTGCAATTGAGGATACTTCACAACCATACATCTAAAACAAGTAACGTTACGGGAGTACTCAAAATTAAAAGTGAAACTTTTTGTTATTACTTCTACCAAGTTTGTCCCAGCGTTCATCGTTTCACTTTGTGGAGGTGCCGGTTATGTAGAAAATCCCTATTTGGTTAGGGCTAGCCCCGCCCCTTGACTACCATGGGTCACCAATACATTCTGCGTCATCTTTGTTATAGCTGGGTTTTTTAAATCATGAGACGTGACACTCGTACAGGCGGACAGACAGACAGATAGACAGACAGACAGACAGACGGACGGACGGACGGACGGACAGACAGACAGACAGACAGACAGACAGACAGACAGGGGCGGACAGGGAGTATTCTTCTCTTATCCAGACGGAGACCCCCCCTTCCACCTCCCCCAGATATCCCCCCAGATATCTAAACTTTTTAACTACTTTCTTCCACTGTCAGCTTTGTCCTAGTTCTCGTTCGTTCACGTTGCTTCTTATTTATCCAATGTTTCGCGATAAGTATTCTTTCTTTTAATATCACTAGCATTTTTTAGTATAACTCACTCTAAGGGGTCTATTTACTAAGTGCGACAATAGTCGACCGAAACGACAGTACTTTAGTGAGAAAAGCAAGTGAGAACTGCCACCTCAAATTTTCATCGTACCAAATTAAATAGTAATTACTTACATTTGCAGTATGTAGTTGTTTATTACGTTAAGGAAACATTGGCAGACGGCATTAAAAATGTTAAATGTGTATTTGTTGGCAAAACATAGCTTATAAGCTTGTATAGCTGCAGTCAGATGCGTGACTATTGTCACTAAAGTTGTTGTTTCGGACGACTGTTGTCTCTTAGTAAAGAACCCCGGTTAGCCTAATTTAACTTGATATATGCCACTTCTTCAGGGTTACACTGCAACATCATATCTTACTTATTATACAAACCGTATGTTAAACAGAAAGTTACCAACTTGCAAATGAGAAATAAATAAACCAAATATTATTATTATAAATGCCGACTAAAAATTTTCTTCGTTATGACAAAATGAGCTACTAGATTAATCCAATAAATAAATGCGACTCGAAATGTTCTGTGAAACGATATAAACGAACATGGCAGTATCGAATCTATCCAATATTACTCAATGCTTTCTTCTCCACACACACTAAAAGTATAGAGTTGCCCTTAATGGAAAAATACGTAACAAAACACAACAACAATAATAACTATCACATAACCCTTTCAAGACTGACGGGGGGGGTCTAGCGCGTTGAAAAACCCAATAAAAGCCTTTTCTTGCTCCTCACTCGGCGCAATCCGCTTAGCCCGAAGTGAGCCGGACATTGCCGAGTGTGACCTCTCAATAAACCATTAGCCTGGTCAGAGGAGGAACAACTTAAACCTCAAGGGGACGAAATATGAACTTTACAAACTGGTGAATCAAAATCATTAAGTCGTTAGGTGAGGATGAAAAGTTGAGATAATCAAACGGGGCTTATATCGCGAGGCGGGTTAATAACGTTAGGGGGGCGGATAAATCTTTAGCCCTGAGATTGGGCGGTTCAATATTTAATGAGATAATCATCTTATCTGGATTTCCAAAGGAGGGATTTGCGTAGATGAGTTGTGTCGTATGAGGTAGGATCTGTTTTCCTTTGGATTGTCAATGATTCGAGAACACAGTTTATTTTAAAGAATGGCAATATTTTAATATTGTTTCAAATCATCAATCACCTCTTTTCTTATTTAATTTTATTTAGGCTAGATTTAATATTTATCCACGAAGAAATGTAAAAGCCTTTTAGTCAGGGAATAAGCGAAAAAATTAGGCGAAAAATGATACAGGCAACAAATTTTACAGTGGGATAGGTATGAGTATAACGATCAATTTTTGGGTCGGCCACAAATTTTGGTCCCCATAGAGTGTCCACCAGTGAGATCTGAATTTTGACTTTTAAATATTTTTTTACGAAGTTTCTGGACGATTTATGACTAAATACTAATATACATATTGGTGGAGATGCTGTTTTACATACTGAAAAAAAAAGTCAAAAATTTAAATTCACAAAAAACAAAATTGGCGGCCAATTGAATTTTGAGACATCAATACTTGGCTGTGATTTTAAGACAAGATATTATAGATACTGGAATAATATTTTACACAGGGATGAACATGACGATAACAATCAGCTTTAGGGGCGGATCCAAAATGGCGTCCCTATATCAAGACCACCAGTGACATTTTACTTATTTAACATAAATTGTGCTATAACTCGCTTAAAAGGGATTTACTGATAAAAAATAAGAACCTACCACTACTTAAAATATATTTTATATTGCTAATAAATATAAAAGAGAAAAAAGTATACAAAAGTCATCAAAATCCAACATGGCGGCCTATACTTATAGACCTGTGGCATAGACGGAGATAAAGGAAAACTTTGCTTTATTTATAAAAGCATAAATATTGACTCAGCATAACCTGAAAGTGATTTAAGGCAATTAGCCCACTCAAAAATGTTTTCATGGAACCCCTAAAATCCAAGATGGCTGCCAAAAAATGGAACTTTTCTCAATATAGTCCGATTTGTCTCATTTTCATTTGATGAGTGTAATTTCATGTGCTGAATAATATTTGAGGTTAAAACTAAAGTTTTTTAGTTTGAAACTAAAGTTTTTTCATTTGGAAGCCACTAAAATCTTAGATGGAGGCCTAAAGTCGGAATTTGTTATTTATTCCTGGATGTAATTAAAATTCGGTTTCTACGCTTATATTGAGCTACTAAGTGTAATTTCGAAGTCAACATTTATAGAAAACATTGTTTAATCCTCATTTCCTACATTACTCAAAAACTCAATCCAATATGGCGTCCAACTTTAAAAAAAATAATTTTGTCTGATTTGAATTATTTTTAATTTATGCATGTACTTGGCAGGCGTTGAATACGAATACATGGTACACATTTGCATTTTATAATCTTTAGCCTTACCAACAACCAAAATGGGGGTAAAGAATGTTACTTTTGCTATTTTATACTCCGATTTGATTGAATTTCGGGTAATACATAGATTTCGGTGTCGAGTGTAATTTTGAGGTTAATTTAACATTAGCTTGAGTTTAATTGTCTACGATTTTAAAAAATACGACATAATAAACAAAACATTGCTATCTATACAAATCTTTTGTAGAATTTTAAAATAATAATCGGAGCATAAACTTCAAAAGTAACATTCTTTACCTCCATTTTGGTTTTTGGTAAGGCTTTAGATTATAAAATGCAAATGTGTATTATGAATTCGTATTCAACGCCTGCCATGTACATGCATAAATTGAAAATAATTCAAATCAGACTAAATTATTTTAAAAAAATTGGACGCCATCTTGGATTGAGTTTTGAATAATGTAGGAAATGAGGATAAAACAATGTTTTCTATTTATTTTGACTTCGAAATTACACTAATTTAGCTCAATATAAGCGTAGAAACCGAATTTTAATTACATCCAGGAATAAATAACAAATTTCCTTCTTTAGGCCTCCATCTTAGATTTTAGTGGCTTCCAAATAAAAAACTTTAGTTTTAACCTCAAATATCTATTCAGCACATGAAATTACACTCATCAAATGAAAATGAGACAAATCGGACTTTATTGAGAAAAGTTTCATTTTTTGGCAGCCATCTTGGATTTTAGGGGTTCCATGGGAACATTTTTGAGTGGGCTAATTGCCTTAAATCACTTTCAGGTTATGCTGAGTCAATATTTATGCTTTTATAAATAAAGCAAAGTTTTCCTTGGCTATCTCCGTCAATGCCACAGGTCTATAAGTAATAGGCCCCCCATGTTGGATTTGATGACTTTGATATTTTTTTTCTCTTTTATATTTATTAGCAATATAAAATATACTTAAAAGTAGTGGTTAGAGTTTTTATTTTTATCAGTAAATCCTTTAAGCGAGTTATAGCCAAATTTATGTTGAATAAGTAAAATGTCACTGGTGGTATGATATGGGGACGCCATTTTGGATCGCCCCAAAAGCTGATTGTTATCGTCATGTTCATCACTGTGTCAAATATTTTTCCCGTATCTATAATATCTTTTATAATCACAGCCAAAGTATTAATGTCTCAAAATTAAATTTGGCCGCCATTTTGTTTTCTGTGAATTTAAATTTTTGACTTTTTTTTTCAGTATGTAAAACGCATCCCCAAACACAATATGTATATTAGTATTTAGTCATAAAATCGCCCAGAAAACTTCTTTAAAAAAATATTTAAAAGTCAAAATTCAGATCTCACTGGTGGACACTCTATGGGGCCCAAAAAATTTTGTGGCCGCCCCAAAAATTGATCGTTATACTCATACCTATCCCAACTGTAAAATTTTTTACCTGTATCATTTTTGCCTAATTCTCTATAATATGCCGCTTATTCCCCTGGACTCTTTATCATGCGATACATAATCATTCAAATATGTTATATTATATTGTTATTAGAATAGGTAAACACATAAAAAAAAACTTGTAGTAATACAGCCAAACCTTACACACTCAAAAGGAATATGTTTCTAAAAAAAGGGCCAAGCTCTTTAAACCCTTCCACATAAAGTACAGTGTCCCATATAGGCGCTCCACGCTAAGAAAGGAGTTGCGCGCGCTTTTAAACGGGTAAATTTGTAGCCATTCAGCAGGCTCCAATTTTAAATAACGATCGCTGATTGGCCCGTCGAAAGCGCGCGCATCTCCTTTCTTGGCGTGGAGTGCCTATAACAGCATCCTCGAAAAGCTTGGCAAAATAGAATTTGCGATTATTAATTTAACGAATAGTTTATCCAAGTTCTTTTTCTAATTAATTTAAACTTTAATAACATGCAAATTCTATTTTGCCAAGCTTTTCGAGGATCTGTTATGGGACACTGTACGTTTATGTGGAAGGGTAGATGAGCTTGGCCTTTTTTTAGATTCATTCCTTTTGAGTGTGTAAGGTTTGGCTGTATTTCTACAAGTTTTTGTTATGTGTGTGATCTCATTACTTTTTCAAGTTCCATTACAAAATTATTTGCTAAATATAATATTTTTATCAAAGTTGATTTAAATTCTATGGTATTAGCAGAAAACAATATAGGATGTAAAATATCTAGACCCGGATTCATGTACATCCTGGGTATAGGTGGTAAAAACCATGGTATAACGCCCGGTATAAGGACTGGACCCCAATTTTTGGGAGTTCGTGGGAGATGAGTTGAAAACGCAATTTGAAAACGAAGTCGTTTTCGTTTTCGAAGGAATTTGGTATTCTTGAACGGTATCGTGGGGAAAAGTCATGGGTTGTGAGTTGAAAGCATGATATTAAACCCCCATAGTAGGCGTTGAAAGAGTATCCCCGAAATCCAAACACTTTAAAAAGATTTGCGTATAGCAAAAAGCTCGAAAAAGTTCTATATTTATTCTAGATGGCAGTGCCTTCATAAACGCGGGCCAATCGAAGACAAGTTGTATGAAATGATTTGATTGTTGCAATTATGTAAACAAACAGATGAGCAAGTTCATATCAGAACAATGTTGTGCTGGCATAGGGGTGGCTAGGCTTGTCAAACATGTAATGTAAGTATGAATTTTACTAGTCCCATAGCCAAATGGAACTTTAGACTACACTTTTGCATATAAATAATTTTCCACATCCCGGGCCTAGGCCAGGGACGGTTTTGATTTTTTTTATGAGAGTATAATGACACCTTTTTCGTTCCACACAAGAAGAAAAATTTTAAATGTCCGTATTTGTTTACGATCGCACTTTCCCGCCTAACTCTGCTTATACCCTCAACAAGTGTCAAGTAATATGGTTACTTGTTGATTGTATGCCAAGTGTTTTAAGGCTTATTTTAAAAAACCTTTTTTTGGAAAACCTTCCAACAAACTTTTCAACTTTTTTTTTTCAAAAGAGGACTATATTTTTAAACCTTAATGTCCATGTAAAATAGAACATTGAAGTCCCACCCGTTGGGCAGAATCGCGGGCCGACGTTTTTAGATGTAAGCAGTAGCAGTAGTAGCAGTAGTAGCAGTTGCTAACATCCTTAAAGTGATTTTGAGCATGTTTCAAACCATTTTTTTACCAAGAAGGAATAATCGTTTCCCCAATAAAAAATTTTGGGATGTGTTGTCAGGTACCTAAATCCCCTCGATTGTGATAGTTTTAAGTTCACATCACGTTACATGACGGCTGGGTAAAAACCTCGAAATCACCCCAACTCTGCTTGGTGTATAAGGTGCTTGAGTGTGTTTGCGCACCGCGGCCCTTTGGGTGCGGCGCCCTAAAAGGGCACCTAGATTAATTCAATAATAAATAACTATAAACATAAACAATTACATTTTTTACTTTTAATTAAATCTTGTACATACTTATTTTTTACGTCTTTTTACTACTAATTGATTTGGTCGTATTTATTAAGGTCATTGTGAGATACTAAGCGACATGGTTCAAATCCCTAATGAGACACTTTTTTTTATTGATATTAGGCTAAAGAGGGTATGGACATAGTCCATAACCATATACCTGGCTGACCTGTCCCGTCATGGTTCAAGTAATTGAACGAGTGAGCGTAGCGAACGTAGTGATCTCCATTCGACTTAAACGGCCCTTATTGTTTTTCTGCGTGTGTGTGTGTGTGTGTGCGTGTGTGTACGTTGAAAATCAGCCGAATCGCTGAACAGACTGCGCTGAAATTTTAAACAGACATCCGGTACGAACTAACTGAGAACTGCTAACAAAATCAGCAAGATTCATTGCGATTTAAACCTACAAGAAATGATAAACTGAAAAATAGACTTCCGATGTTTAGAAATTATTTTAACGACAATGTTTTAGATTTTGAAAATATATTTTTTGTTTGTTTTTCGCCTGGCCGTGAAGTGCAGTGCCCATGCAAGGTCAGTCGAATGTTGGACGTCAAGGTACCCCCAAATTCCGCTCGTAGATTGAGTAAACCTTGCAATATTTTCACGTATTTCGTACTGGCTATGTTTACCATAGTAGGCCCTATTGCCACAGATGATGGACTACACTGCGTTATATGCATTTCAAAACATGTTTAATTATTTTTGAAATACAATCTAGAAATTACAAAATCTTTCCCGACCAGGGAATTGAACCCACGTCTCCCACATTTCGGCTACAAGGGCGCTTTAGCCAACTAGACTAGGGAAACGCCAAAGTCGTAGTTAGACGAGTGAGCGAGTCATGTGGTGAGTACCCGGGAACATTTGCATTTAAGTTTGATAATTATATTCGTATAAATAATAGGGTATTGGTGGAAATCACTGTGCCGGAGGTTGCTGTTGTTGGCAGTCTTCAACTGAATATTCCGTGTGACTGCCAGGTCTTGCTTAATGGTAGATTGTTGGTCCGGGAGTTGTGTAAAAGTTTAGGCCATAGTTTAGGCCAAAATGCTCCACTGTAGCCTATGATAGCGTTGAGTGACTCAACGATGATAGGCTAGGGAGGCCTAAGGTAAGGGTAAGAGAAGAAATTATTCATTATTTATTTTATTATTATTATTTATTTCAACAAATCAAGCTACAAAGTACAATGTACACTTAACATGTTGAAGAGAATCAGAGAGGGCATAGCCCCATAGCAAGAATGCCTGATTCCCTTCCTTAATACTCATTAAAATAACTTAGGCCTAATGTTATTTGAAATCTGTGGATAAAATAGTCGATAAATTAACATTATGTTGTAGTATCAAAATATGGTTACCGGATACTCAACACATGGCTCACTCACTCGTCTAACAACGACTTTGGCGTTTCCATAATAAAATACATACAACTTCTACCTAATAATATTTGATCTCATCTATCACTCTCAACTTCTCTTACGGCAACATTTCGTCAAAGGGGCGTATATAAAAATAATGGATCTGACTTGTGTCAGAAATTGGAATATTTAATCTAATTAAGTTGTATTAAGGGAGTGAATCTACAATAAATGCATCTATTTTCTCGTTCGTTCGTTCGTCCGTCTGAGCGTGTCGCGTCTCACGATAAAAATATACATCACCTCCGATTGATTCGCATTTATTTTTTGGCATTGCCCTCCCACAAGAATGATCTAGAATGTTTCGGTGTTCCTATGGCAACGGAGGTAGTGCCATGAGTACGATAATATCTACAACCCGGCACCTCCACCAAAAGTTCTACGTTTGGAGAAATATTATAATGGTAGGCTTGTGTCCTACTTTGGGTATTCGGTACCAGTGCTTGCAATGATATAATATCAGTAGAGGTACGTGAAAATAGCGTTTTGAGAATAGATGCTTCATAGCGCTATTTTTACACTTAAAACTAAGGTTTTCCAGTCCTATTTTATTTTCCATTGTATTTATAATTTGTTTATACACGTTTTTATTCAGTTGATATTAATTCAACCTGGATAACCAAATTTCAAATTAAAAATATGAAAAAAAGATAATACACAAGGTTTTGATGTTAGCAAAAAAATAGATGCTACAAAACGCCATAGAATGACACTTGAAAATGCTATATACACACGTACCTATAAATATCAGTTATTTTGTTTTACTATAGTAACAAGTTAGTGTGCTTAAATTATGAAGTGTGCGCGAATCAGATGTTATTGTTTTGTAAGTATTAATACCGAGGTTTGAATAAAAAGTAGTGATGTACACCCATCAACTGGTTGTGGTTTTACAAGTGTCGTGCAGCTGACTCAGCACAATATATGGCTCGCACTAACTCGCGTAGTCAACCTGATGATAAATCTAGGAATAATGATTTACTGCTTGCGATGGCGTGGGGGCAAAAACAAACACAGCTATAGCTAGAAGAGAAATCCTACTTCATGGGACCAATATCTCAATACACGGTTTTTATGTACACAATGGCGTGGGCCTGCGAATTGACAAGGCAGTTGATTTTATACTTTGTAATTATTTATTTATAAAACCGATGATCTTATTATTTATATTTATACATGTATAATATTATATTTATACATGTATAATATTAGGATTATCAGACTAGTATAAATTTGAAATGCAGTTAAACAAAATATATTTTTTATTTTTGGATGAGCGAAGCGAAGACTTCAATTTCACTGACCCCCCAAAAAATTTAGCTCGGTTGTTTTTTTGTTTGTTTTGTTTTTTTTGTTTTTTTGTTTGTTTTTTTGTCTGTTTGTTCGCACGATTCCGGGCAAACGGCATATGCGATCTTGATAAAAAATTAAAGGGGACCTTCGAAATCTCTGAACTTAGACGTGCCACGTTTTTGGGTACAATCGAAGAAATATTTCTCATGAATATCGCACTTTTACGATTTTTTTCGATTTTTAGTGCGATATTTTCGAGACATTTGGGCCGATTCTGACCAAACGGGTAGGGTTACAACGTTAATTTTTCACATGGACATTAAGGTAATGGTGATGTATTGTTTTCTGAAAGAAAAAGTTGGAAAAGTTAGTCAGAATCTATAGAAATAAAGCTTTTAATATAAGTTTTTTGACTTTTTGTGCGATATTTTCGTGCCATTTGTGTCAATTCTGACCAAACGGGTGAGGCTACAACGTTCATATTTCACATGGACATTAAGGTAATGGTGATGTATTGCTTTCTGAAAGAAAAAGTTTGAAAAGTTAGTCAGAATCTATAGAAATAAAGCTTTTAATATAAGTTTTTTGACTTTTAGTGCGATATTTTCGTGCCATTTGGGCCAATTCTGACCAAACGGGTGGGCCTTCAACGTTCATATTATACATGGACATTGAGGTTATGGTGATGTAGTACCTTTTAAAAGAAAAAGTTGAAAAAGTCAGCCAGAATCCATAGAAATAAAGCTTTTAATATAAGTTTTTACGGTAAATAATACCAATTGACAGGTAACAAAAGAAATTTGACAACAATCACTTACAATGCGTAGGTAGGTAGCAAAACAAAGCACTTGCAAAAGTAAAGATATCCCACGCAAACTAAAAACTTTAAAAAGCTCATCCATCAACGCGGCGGGACTTTAGCGTTTTCCTAGTAATTTTAAAATTCTTCATAACCCTCAAATCAGCGACAGTTTTCTTTTGTTTGAATTAAGAAAGGCATTCTTTCTATTGTAAAATATATTATAATTATCAACCCTTTCCTGGTATATGTTAGGAGAGCCCCGTTATGGGTGTTTCTGCACACTTTACTGAACCCCAATAAAGCTTTTTAAAATTGGGACACATTTGCATAATATCTTGGCCATTCATGCAAGAATTTCAATGCAATTTCTGGAGTAAACATTTCTACCGCCTTATAAATAAAAAACAAAATAATTTGATCGGAAAGGTGAAAATTCAGTGTTTTGGTGGAGGCGCCGGGTCTGACTTTTCTTGAAGCATTTTAATTTTAAAATTCTTCATAACCCTCAAATCGACGACAGTTTTCTATTACTTGGATTGAGGAAGGCATTCTTTCTATTGTAAAATACATTATAATTATCAACCCTTTTCTGGTATATGTTAGGAGAGCCCCGATATGGGTGTTTCTGCACACTTTACTGAACACCAATAAAGATTTTTTTAAATGGAACTACATTTGAATAATATCTTGGCCATTCATGCAAGAATTTCAATGCAATTTCTAGAGTTAACATTTCCACCGCCCTATAAATGAAAACAAAATAATCTGACGGGAAAGGTGAAAATTCAGTGTTTTGGTGGAGGTGCCGGGTTTCACTACTCTTGAAGCATTTTTGGATGAGCGAAGCGAAGACTTCAATTTCACTGACCCCCCAAAAAATTTAGCTCGGTTGTTTTTTTGTTTGTTTGTTTGTTTTTTTTTTTTTTTTTTTTTTGTCTGTTTGTTCGCACGATTCCGGGCAAACGGCATATGCGATCTTGATGAAAATTAAAGGGGACCTTCGAAATCTCTGAACTTAGACGTGCCACGTTTTTGGGTACAATCGAAGAAATATTTCTCATGAATATCGCACTTTTACGATTTTTTCGATTTTTAGTGCGATATTTTCGAGACATTTGGGCCGATTCTGACCAAACGGGTAGGGTTACAACGTTAATTTTTCACATGGACATTAAGGTAATGGTGATGTATTGTTTTCTGAAAGAAAAAGTTGGAAAAGTTAGTCAGAATCTATAGAAATAAAGCTTTTAATATAAGTTTTTTGACTTTTTGTGCGATATTTTCGTGCCATTTGTGTCAATTCTGACCAAACGGGTGAGGCTACAACGTTCATATTTCACATGGACATTAAGGTAATGGTGATGTATTGCTTTCTGAAAGAAAAAGTTTTGAAAAGTTAGTCAGAATCTATAGAAATAAAGCTTTTAATATAAGTTTTTTGACTTTTAGTGCGATATTTTCGTGCCATTTGGGCCAATTCTGACCAAACGGGTGGGCCTTCAACGTTCATATTATACATGGACATTGAGGTTATGGTGATGTAGTACCTTTTAAAAGAAAAAGTTGAAAAAGTCAGCCAGAATCCATAGAAATAAAGCTTTTAATATTAGTTTTTACGGTAAATAATACCAATTGACAGGTAACAAAAGAAATTTGACAACAATCACTTACAATGCGTAGGTAGGTAGCAAAACAAAGCACTTGCAAAAGTAAAGATATCCCAGGCAAACTAAAAACTTTAAAAGCTCATCCATCAACGCGGCGGGACTTTAGCGTTTTCCTATTCTAGGGTGAATCACATCCTCCGAGAGAGGCTGCACATGGGTTACACAAGATAATGCTATTATGGAGATCTTCGGTTCAATACCAGGTACAGTCAAGCAAAACTGAAGCTCATATAATCTCAAGTTATCCGTATTGTCAAAAGGGTAAATCCTATGAATGAACGCCGTAAAACACGACGTTCCTATTGCTAGTAACCCTAGTTTATACCCAGCTACAGAGATTTATAAGTTGTCCTTCCGATGGTTTCCTTCGCAAATGTATCGTACCTTGTGTGATGTATGACTCTACTAAAATGACAATAATAAATGCTTCCATACCAATACTGGACATGCATGCATATTGTGTTTAAATAAATAAATAAATTTGTATTTAGAGTATACCCACTCACGTCATATAACTGATTTTCAGTGGGGGACATTAAACCAACGCGACCAAGCTAACCCTGTAGGCCCCGACGCAATATAAATACACACAATACAATTAATTTCATTATATTTGTGCATCATCATGAACTGAGTTTAACTTAGTACAATTTATTGTCATCCTTTGAAAATCAGTTTTAATGACTAAAAAGGACAGACGTTAAATACAACATAAACACACAAGTGACCCAAGTGTTATGCACGCTTGTGTAGTTGCTTCCCTTTGTTTCTCAAAGTTGGAAGATTTCTTCTGAATAAGCGCGCTATACACACTCTACGTGCTAGTTCAAAGCATTCAACGCTACTCTTTGGTGGGTTGTTTTTTTCTTTTAACCAGAAAATAAAACATCTGACGTTGCTGTGAACTCGCGTTTGAACTGTTCTGTTTTCAATATACTTTTGGTTAGATAATATTCTATTTCTTCTGTATTCTAACTGCAATGAAAAACTATCTACCACGTTTTATTTCCATAAAAGCTTTAATGTATTATCCAGGATTATTAAAATACAAGTAACAGCATTAAAGTATAAATCTGTTTGCACTTGCAGGGGACATAATGTGTATAGCATTATAAAAGTAGTTCTCAAATGTGACTTAAAATATGAATATCCACATTGTTATATGGAGACTGTATACTCAAAGACAAAACTCTATGCCATATACAAGACTCAAAGCCACGTTCCTTGGTTTTACTTTCCGTACTTTCTTGATAGTGACACGTGGTCAGAGAGTAATACAATTCGGTTTAACCAACACAATCACGTCATCAATGTGGAATACTCGAATCAAAATATAGGCTATATAAATTAATATAAGAATTAAATTAGATAGAAATTAGTTATTCCATTGTATTTCCATTTAAATCCTGACAATTTGTAAAATACATAATAATTATTAACCCTGTTCTGGCATCTGTCAGGAGAGCCCCAACATTGGTGTTTCTGCACACTTTACTAAACCCCACAAAAAATTGGGACACATTTGCACAATATTTTGGCCATTCATGCAAGAATTTCAATGCAATTTCTGGAGTTAACATATCCACCGCCTTATAAATAAAAAACAAAATAATCTGATCGAAAAGGTGAAAATTCAGTGTTTTGGTGGAGGTGCCGGGTCTGACTTTTCTTGAAGCATTTTAATTTTAAAATTCTTCATAACCCTCAAATCGACGACAGTTTTCTATTACTTGGATTGAGGAAGGCATTCTTTCTATTGTAAAATACATTATAATTATCAACCCTTTTCTGGTATATGTCAGGAGAGCCCCGACCACCGTGGCCCCGACATAAGTGTTTCTGCACACTTTACTAAACCCCCGTGAAAAAAAATTTAAAAATGGGTCGTATTTGCATAGTATCTTGGCCATTCATGCAAGAATTATTTCAATGCAATTTCTAGAGTTCACATTTACACTGCCTTATAAATAAAAACAAAATAATCTGATCGGAAAAATGAAAATTCAGTGTTTTGGTGGAGGTGCCGGGTTTCACTATTCTTGAAGCATTTTAATTTTAAAATTCTTCATAACCCTCAAATCGACGACAGTTTTCTTTTATTTGGATTGAGAAAGGCATTCTTTCTATTGTAAAATATATTATAATTATCAACCCTTTTCCTGGTATATGTTAGGAGAGCCCCGTTATGGGTGTTTCTGCACACTTTACTGAACACCAATAAAGATTTTTAAAATGGAACACATTTGAATAATATCTTGGCCATTCATGCAAGAATTTCAATGCAATTTCTAGAGTTAACATTTACACGGCCTTATAAATAAAAACAAAATAATCTGACGGGAAAGGTGAAAATTCAGTGTTTTGGTGGAGGTGCCGGGTTTCACTATTCTTGAAGCATTTTAATTTTAAAATTCTTCATAACCCTCAAATCGACGACAGTTTTCTTTTATTTGAATTGAGAAAGGCATTCTTTTTATTGTAAAATACACTATAAATATCAACCCTTTTCTGGTATATGTCAGGAGAGCCGCGACATGAGTGTTTCTGCACACTTTACTGAACACCAATAAAGATTTTTTTAAATGGAACACATTTGAATAATATCTTGGCCATTCATGCAAGAATTTCAATGCAATTTCTAGAGTTAACATTTACACCGCCTTATAAATGAAAACAAAATAATCTGACCGGAAAGGTGAAAATTCAGTGTTTTGGTGGAGGCTCCGGGTATGACTTTTCTTAAAGCATTTTAATTTTAAAATTCTTCATAACCCACAAATCAGCGACAGTTTTCTTTTATTTGAATTGAGAAAGGCATTCTTTTTTTTGAGTTTTATTTGGATTAAGGACGCGTCAACCGTGTGGTCATAATGCGCCACTCTAGCCTAAGGGGGGTGGGGAGGAGGGACCCATGCTGGTCAGAACCAGCCATGGGTAAGGGGCGGAAGGGGGTTTCTCACGTCGCGGTCGTCATCGTCTTTGTCATCGTTCGTTGTGTCATTGTCATCGTCGCCGGGGGGTCGTCAAGGGAAGGGGGCAAGGTCCCCGACGACGATTGCCAGAGCTCGCCTCTAGTTTGGGGAGTAAGATACTCCGCTCTTACTAGCTGATGTTTGCGAGGTGGACTTTTTCTCTTGAATCGCCTTTTACGATTAGCAGAGCCATGCTCTGGCCTATTCTATTGTAAAATTCATTATAATTATCAACCCTTTTCTGGTATATGTCAGGAGAGCCGCGACATGGTGTTTCTGCACACTTTACTGAACACCAATAAAGATTTTTTTAAATGGACTACATTTGAATATTATCTTGGCCATTCATGCAAGAATTTCAATGCAATGTCTAGAGTTAACATTCACACCGCCTTATAAATGAAAACAAAATAATCTGACGGGAAAGGTGAAAATTCAGTGTTTTGGTGGAGGTGCCGGGTTTCACTATTCTTGAAGCATTTTAATTTTAAAATTCTTCATAACCCTCAAATCGGCGACAGTTTTCTTTTGTTTGAATTAAGAAAGGCATTCTTTCTCTAGTAAAATGCATTATAATTACATCCTTTTTCTGGCATATGTCAGGAGAGCTCCGACATTGGTGTTTCTGAACACTTTACTAAACCCCCGCATAAAAAGAAACAAAAATTGGGACACAATTGCATAATATCTTGGCCATTCATGCAAGAATTTCAATGCAATTTCTAGAGTTAACATTTCCACCGCCCTATAAATAAAAACAAAATAATCTGACGGGAAAGGTGAAAATTCAGTGTTTTGGTGGAGGCGCCGGGTCTGACTTTTCTTGAAGCATTTTAATTTTAAAATTCTTCGTAACCCTCAAATCGGCGACAGTTTTCTTTTCTTTGAATTGAGACAGGCATTCTTTCTATCTGCCAATACAATTATTCTAGAGAATGATTTATAAAAGAATCGGTGAGCTGTAAATTATTTTCTGGCGTTGTCTCGATACAGTGATGACAGTCAATGTCGGATTACATTAAAAAAGAACGATCGGCGTGGTGATATTTAAGAGAGACACTTCTCACAGACTTTGTCTTATGAATACCGTTATATTCTTGAGTAACAATGTGAGTGAACAATTTAAGTTATGAAATACGAAGTTGTCAATGTAACAGACAACCAGAGTTTTCGTGGATGAATTAAAACCTGTGATAAAACTTAGAGTAAAAAAACTGTTTGATGGCTGAGTTGGGGTGATAATCAATGTTATTTTGAATGGCAATAATAATATAAATTATGAGTGAAACTGGCCAAGCCGCATGATTTGTCCACGGGGTTTTGTCTCTGCTTCAAAAGAAGCAGAAGGAATACGTCTGAAGTAAAAGATTTTCATTTCTAAGATGGACTTAAAATTAAATATCCATACATATTTTAGATGTGTTTGTGTGAACGGTGACTTTGGAGCTCTCGTAATAGTAAAGCACGTTTAATAAACTGCAAAATTTGTTACACAAACATATTTTTCAACAAGACTTATCTTTACCTTCTTTCATCTTTACCATGTGAATCGTGGACAACTATTTGTTTATGTTCCAAATCCTCAACACTGGTCGTCCTTTACTAGTTCAGCGAAGTCTTCGGAGTAGATCAGGTTGGTTTGTAGCCGCTTTAATTCAAGTCTCTTACAGATAATCAATTCTGTATCTGAATGGGTAGACTCTAAATATAATGTTTTTATATTTAGTTGTGTAATTACATATTACTATTATGGAGAAAGGAGGAAGGAGGAATTATCAGAAAGTAGACTACGCGCATGCAAGTAGATTTAAACAATATTTATTTTTTATTAAATTTACATTAAAGCTTCCACCTTACAGAAAAGTTTGTACTTAATTTGCTGTAAGATTTATTTAAATTCTTCTTTGTTACTGCAATATGATAAATGAACTTAATTTTTAAGTCTCTTACAAATCTTGGGAACTTTTAATTGTCCAATTAATTACGGGTCATAACAATATATCATTTCCACTTATTCAAATGTATGTGTGTCCAGGGAAAACAGCTCGGTAAACTTATTTAAGAAAACAGCGCACGAGATTGTACTTTCTAAAAACAAACTCTTTTTTGACAACGTGAATAACCTCGTAATTAAAACGCTTCTTCTTTCACACTTGTTGCATCTTCTTTGCAAAATACGTGGTTAATTTGCTACAACTTCCACTTTCCCACATAACTTAAACATTTTACCACCCACTTCTTAATTTATGCGACTTTGAGTTTGAAACAAGATACGTGCCAGCTAACTCAAAATTAACAAGTAACAGCGAAACATTCTACGTAACTTTTCCATCTTCAAAAAGTGCATTATCTTCCTTTCCTTTCCTCACATTACTCCTAGTGCTGGTTAAAACAGATACCATTACATCAACATGTGAATTATTAGATGTTACGTCTAGAAAAAGTAGCCCGTCATAGTTGATATTGGTTTAATGTGGGGATGATGTATCGCAGTTGTTAACTTGTCTATTTCTCATTCGTTGACTGAAGATCTAAAACCTGTCACATATGCTACTAAAGTAACATGCACACGCCCAACTGGAGGGATAGGGGCTGACGTAGAATATATTTCTACCTAAGCCAGTGCTTCCCATATCACCAATCTAAGAAATATTATTCAACCTGGAACTTCCACTTCATTTAAAAATCGGCAAGTTTTATGAATGTTTTCACCGTTAGTTCGATAAAGTTTCGTCTTATAAAACGTGCTTACTTTTTTCAGTTTTAGCTTTTTCGAAGATAAAGATAATAATATGTATGTTGAATACGTCAATACACGATTTAGTAACATATTAGTATGTATGCTTACATACCTTACAAATCGCCGGCCAATCCACCGTTTAGATGGAATTAATGAAATGATGTCGAAGTCTATTTATTTTTTGTGACAACAGTTGATTGACAACGACAAGTGACAATCGTCGATAGAAAGTGACAACAGTCGATCGCATGCGACAACTTTATAGTGAGAAGAGCAAATGAGAACTGTCACCTCGAATTTTTATCATATTCATACCAAATAAAATAATAATTACTTACATTTTCTGTATGTTGTTGTTTATAAAGTCAAAGAAACATTGGCTGACGGATTTAAGTGTTAAATGTGTAATTATTGCCAATCAAAAGCTAATACGCGTGGCTCAACGCTGCACGCATCTGATTGCAGCTATACAAGCTTATAAGCTGTGTATTGGCAACAATTCAACATTTAACACTTTTAAATCCGTCTGTCAAAGATTCTTTGACTACATACAGAAAATGTAAGTAATTTTACTATTTTATTTGGTATGATGAAACCTCGAGGTGGCAGCTCACTTGCTCTTCTCACTAAAGTTGTCAGTTACGATCGACTGTTGTCACTTGTCACTGTCACTGTCACTGTCGCGGTCACTTAGTAAATAGACCCCCAAGAGACCCTATTCCGCTCTCCGAAAACTTACTCTCACATATAAAATATTTGGACACAATTTAAAGTAAGAAAAATAATCCAATAAAGTAGGCCATCATAAAAAAAAGTATAAATATATATTTAAGTAAGTCAATTTCAAATTTCAATAGAAAATATTGAGCGAGATAAGTCAACAATATAGTACATTCGCTTTGGCCTATGTAATAATTTTGAATAAAGGCATACGTAGATTTAAGACCTCACAAAATAAAACAAACGAGATTGCAAAAGAGAAATTACAGTAGGACTATGGCCGAATTTAAAATTCACAAAACAGCGTGTAAATTGGTTACCAGACATTTATCAAAAATACTGTTCACATGGTTCCATAGGCTAAAAGGGAACTCTCACATATCATGTGTCTCTTCAATTCTTGGCAATGAAGAACTGCATAATTCTCACAGGAGCAAACGATAAACACCTGTGAAGAAAAATAACAAGGTATCACCTTTTCGATTATACTATACTAACTACCGCTACAAGCAACGATCATTATTCTCACTATCACTATCAACATTTACAAGCACTTCTATACACACATCATAACTAATAAATAAATGAAAAATTGTATTCAGAGTCTACCCACTCAGTAATATAACTGGTTTTCAGTGGGGGACATTAAATTAAAGTGACCAAACCAACCCTGTAGGCCCCGACGCAATCGACAAGTATTAAGCGTTAATCAACCAAGATCGATTTTTTATGGGAAAACATCAATCGGTGGTATGGACAGTGCTAACACCCGCGGATCAACGTCAGAATCAACAAGGCCGATTTAGAACAACTTTGAATTTATTATAAATTTATTGTTGTATAATACGAACGATATAGTTGTCCTGCTATAGGCCTAAATGATTGTTCCTGTGGTCCAGGTTCGTATCTCGGCTTCGGCGTTATTTCATTTGATAAATCACCCGTTCATCTTCTTCGTTAGCTTCGTTGCTAAAATATGATGTAAGGTCAGAATCTGGCATGTTCCTCGTTAACCGGCATTGGAAATTATCTGCCCATTTGCACAAAAACTCGCGAATGAGTTAGACCTACCCCAACTTCATCATTTTCATCATTTTTACATCGAATATGCTTCATGATTTGCGGTCTAATGTAACACCACGATAAAATCTTCCCTCAATAATTCAAACCACTTAATGGTTTTGGTTTTACCAAACAACGCGTTCTAGATTATGGATGCGGGGAAGAAGAGGTATATTGGGACGGACGGACGGACGCGACGCACTCTGTAAGAACTAAATGGAGCTAGACGGCTTAATGCTACGTCATTAACCCGTCAGCCGTAATTGTGTCGGCCATCTCATCTCGCGCCATCAGACAACAGTGTCACAAAATGGGCGCGTCACAATATTCGGGATGAAATGTAAAAATGGAGAGGATGCTTTCAGTGGCGACGACAAAACTAATTATTTGGCGTCGCTCACAATTTCCGTTTTCATGGTGTAATAATTTGTTAGTGAGGGAGAAATCATTAATTCGCTTATACCATGGGAGTATAACGATTAATAATCCCATCTTTGATTACATTAATTAAAATAAATGTGTAAAATTTAAAGTACATACAATATAATATTTTACTGTAATAGTTAAGTTTTAGTTACTAGCTTTTTTGTTAAGAGTTACGTAAATTAATATTAGGATTATTTAAATTATATTAACAACTTTCATAAAATTAGGAGAATATGAACAAAAAAGTGAAAAACTACAATGCACCATGTAAAATGTAAAATGTATATCAATAACCGATCAAACATAATGCAATATATAAAATTAGGAAAACCTATAAATAGGTATAAAAGGCATACGTGCATAGTTAGTTGTTACCGTCTTTTTGTTTGTTGGCTTTCCTAGTAAGTAGTAACTAGTAAGTAAAATATGATGGTAAAATAATTAATAAGTTTGTATACATGCAGAACGGTTAGTGTTTGTTCGGATGGTTGATTCATATTTCGAGCTGAACGGTTATTTCTGAAAATAATAATGTTAAGTGGACAAAGTATTTATATGCTTATTATATATAAGAATATACACCTTTTGATTTTACATATGTTAGTTGGTGAACACTGTATACAGGGAAGAAAAGTGGAATGAGGAAAATGTAGAATGGGGAGTGAATAATTGAATGATTGATGTTGATGGATAAGTTATTTATTAGGAGGGATCTTATATTTCATCGAATGAAGTAAAGTTAGGAGTAAGAGAGATGGTGAAGTAATGACGTATCTCTCCTTGCTTGGCCCAGTCCCCACGCGCAGCCTCGGCTAGACTGCGTTTGACAGAATGCAGCCTCGTTAATAATCCACCTTTATCTTCCAATATCTAGTATGCATATCGTGTTGGCGCGTGGCATTTTAAATCGAAAATATCCATCATGTGAAATGAAGGATTCGTGTGAACCCTGCAGTATTGCAACGGTAACTCTTACGGAGAACAGGAACGAGATTGTACAGGAAACCGTGGTTAAGCGAGATAGAGAAATCAAACCTTGTTTTTTGTGATGGTATTCAAATCCGACTTTACTACAGACTACATACTTTATTTATTTGTACAAATAAATTACAACATTCTGCCCGTGGTCGCGGTTCTAGCACGAAACTTTTCTGATTCATACAATGCATTTTGCGATCGTATTAAGTTTTGTTTTACTGAACGGGAGTAATCTCTAAAATAAATAAATAAATAAATATATATATATACGGTAGTTCGTTCGTGATAAGAATAATCCTTGGGGTATATTTATCGTCGGTTACCGACGTAAAGTGTTCGTAGGATGAAGACGATATTGTGATTAGACGAGGTGTGTTTAGACGAGGGAGCGAAGCGTACAACGGAGATCAAATGGGATTTGAATCGTGTTTATAACCTCCCAATCACACATAAACAAATCAAGGTCAATCCAAGTCTTGGCCATTTCCTAAAGTGTGGACCCTCGTTTTTAACATCGTAGATGCAATACTTGAACTTCCACCTAATCCTGTAGTAATCACAATACTTGCGCGTATGCTCCGCGAGATGACTCTTCAATAGCAGAGCAGTTCCCCCTAAAGTGTCAATTCAAACCCAAGGCAAAAAGTCTCCCTCCCCCAAACAAGACCTCGTCTCTGACCCCAGGCTCTCTGGGACACCCCAGATTACGAGTTGTCCCTCACAGGCTTCACCGATCATGGTCATCAGAGGCCGACATAGGCATTTCATCTCATGGGCAATGAGCCCAGTGAGTACGCAGTATCTCGCGTCTAACTCATAGATATTAAACACCTATACATAACTATAGGTGTTAAACATCTATGGTCTAACTGCATGTCTGCTCGACGAACACAGGTCAAACCACTGAACAGATTTACTCTGCAATAAAAAAACTTCCAAATAGTTGTTAACGTTTAGAGCAAAATCCGTTCCGATTTAAATTTGCAAGAAATAACAAACAAGAAACGTGTAGCATTTAGTTTACCCCGACAGTCGCATCTCTACGAGCGAATTTCCCCAACATTCTTCTAGGAGATTAAGTAGACGTTACAATATTTTTAAAGTATGTATAAAGTAGGCTCGACATCTCGTCTATCAGCGTGTTTAACGTTTTCCTAGTTGAAACTATGTAATATTAAGCCTAATGAGTAACGAGATTTAATATAAGTAATTCCTCTTGGTTTGTAGTCGGGCAATTAGAACGTTGTGGAGCGCTATGGTGGTAACGATATGACGTACGATGTGGGTGGTAGTCTCAAGGCGCATTCCTTTGCTGAGCTTAGTTGGCCGGGAGGAGGGGAGGGGGGGGGAGGGTAACGCGAATTACATTTTATATGTGATCACCGCCTTAATAATTCATCAGATTTAGTCTAGAATGTGCTGCTGAAAATTTCATATAATCCGAGTAGCCATGTAGCTGGATAGTGCGGAGATTTCTGTGAAATCATGAAATAATAGTTGATGTGTAATTTTGAAAGGTAACTGTTTTCAGATGTCATAACAAAATTATGCGGGTATAAGTTCATCGATTTGGGAGGTATTCTAAAAATTCCATTAAGATCGGAGTGGCTGTTCGGCTGACATCGTTCGAACAAACACAACCAACTAAATAAATTAGCAAAAAACCTAACATCCGATTTTTTTCTCCTTGTAATCAAAATTTCATCGCTTCACTAAGTTCCCTCAAGCAAAGCAATTAAAAGGTAATTCCACAAACAAATAGTTGAGTTAATTGTTTAACTTGGTGATTGCTATCCACTATCATCGGGACGAACTCATCTGTATTGTACAGTACTCACCATTGATATTCAACATCTATAGTAGGCTAGATCCGCAGTCATTGGTCCACTAGCGTGCCAATTAGAAGCCATCTTGAAATTACTGTTTGCATGTTAAGTAGATGGGAGCGATTCGTAGCCCCAAATATTTTTAAAGATGGCCGTCAGGTTGACAGGTGAGCATATTAGACATTAACACCAAATGATTACTAAATTCCCTTATGCAATAACTTCTTATTGTTTCTGTATATGCATTCCCATGCAGCACAATCTAAAACCAGATCAACCAATCCAGTAAAATACTTTATTGCATTAAAAAGCATAAATTAAAACGCCAAATCGCCATTTTGAAATGGTAAGATTGAAGCTTCAATTTGGTACACTCGCGCCAGTGCGGTCGTATTAAGACTGTGGATCTAAAGCCTACTATAGATGTTAAATATCAACGGTACTCACTTTATAGAATCACAAAATCAATTTGTTGTCGCTCAATCTTCTAATAAAATAATACGGATATAATTAGATTTAAATACAAAATAATTATTTTGTTTATTTCCCTACTAAAACCAGCGAGGCTACACTTAAACTCTAGCCAGCACAGGTAACATGGCCAGACAGACAAATATACCTCCACGCTGTGACATTTATCTCGTGAACACAATGACATGTTTTTAATTTTCCTGCATATTTTATGTATATGTCTTTATTATAACAAAAGTGTATTAAAGTTTCCAACGACCCAATTCGTTCCTACAAATGCCACCCTACATATTTACATAGTATTATTCTTATTCATGAAGATAAGGTCAAGTATCATTAGAGATTAAACTGTAGAACATTACTAGAAATTGTGAGGATGAAACTTATCTGTTTTTATCAACTTAAGTGATTAGATTTCTTTTGACGTTTTCTCTCTGTGGGGATCTGCGACTATTTCAATGCGCGACCTACTTCACTTTGTTGTGATAAGGTCACGGATGAGAGGATGGCACACCAGGGATGTATGTATGACTGTTCCATGCGCGAAGTCCGTACTTAGTTTCAGAGAGTTTATTTGTATGGTTACTAATACGTTGCTACAGAATGTGCAGTTTGAATACGCAATTATGTAAAACGTGGACTCCATTTAGTAACTCATGAATACATTTTGCAGTATTAATTTATTATTCCTGTCGATTCATCTTTGCTAAAGTATTAAATTGGAATATTTTGAAAATGTATAAATACATACCAAAGTACATCCAAGATTAAAGAGGTAACCGTATTTAAACATTTGTTTTTAAAAAATATGAATCTTTCGGTTTTGTAAGTTCAGAATGTTGTATTTAAACGACGCATTCATAATTATATAGGGGAAAATGTGTCGTGCGATAGTTCGATCTAGTTGTTAAATACTTATCACGAAATAAAAACAAATGAATGCTTTAACGCTTTAAAAAATGTCCTGAAACAATATGCAATATTATTAGCAGCGTTGTTTGTTTTTCATAATCGCTTTCTTCGAGATGACTTCGTCATGTGTTTGTTTGTCATTTGTATTGCTCAATAATAAATCAAGTTTTTTGCGTTTTCTTTGGTCGAATTACAAATGCTGGGATGGAGAACAATTCAAAACTTAACCTTCTGGGCATCGTATTAAAAAATAACGCAATATAGGCGTTTGGATTCTATCATCTATATTTCAAACTAGAAAAATGTGAACTCTGACATGGCTTTTTCTATCTTCAACAACAGCATTGTTTTAAAAATTATTTTTGCTCTTTTCATATAAATATAATTTAAATAATTGTTTGAATCATGTTTATATAAAAAAGTTTGCAAGTGTTTGAAGAGTTTGAATATAAGTAAACACAAACATATTTTTAAAGTCCAAACGTTTATCCAATTGTTGTTTTGCAACTCAAGTTCTAAACACCTTCTGAAACTTTAAATCCCAACAGTCCAACTTGAATGCAACAAATGCATCACACAAATGGACAGAAATAAACCAAAAACAAGACCGAAATGCCTCTCTTTCCATCCGTCTCTTTATCCAATGGATCAGCTTAGGGCTGAGACCAGGATTACACAGGAAACAAGACAAACCTTTTGACCTAGTGGTCCGAATCCTTCTGCAGATGACGTGTTGCCAACGTGCGAAACTTGTCAGCACTCTCAATCATCCTTTCCCAGGCTGGGGCACAGACGTTCACGCCTTACATCCTTAGTGACGTTGGGTTGAATTTTATCTTGAGGTGTCTAAATACGAATAACAACACAACTAAAACTTAGATAATAAAATTATTTATAATTTACGTTATTGGGTCTTTGCCCTGTTAGGGCAGCATTTTCAAATACATAAATATACGGGTTTTGGTTGGGAGGGGTACAAGCCTGGAAAGATGACAGTTTTGTTGTAACTTTCAAGTAAGTTGTCAAAACATCAAACATTGTTTTGACGCAAAGTCTCAAGCTAGGCGACTAGGTCTATCGAGACGATGAATTGGTTACATTCTTTAAGAAATCAAAGTCAGGATCTAAACGTGAAACGGAGGAAATACGCATTAATATATTATATAATAATATAATTATAATTATTTATTCGTAAGTAAACATTACATAATATGTATCAGTTTAGCAATATGAAGTGGATACAGGAAGCGAACCTGAAGTCCTTACACATTTTCTACATCCGTTTATTCTTGACAAGACTTGACTTAAAACTCGTGATCATGCCGAATGCGATTCTGGCGAAACGTTTGCCAGGTTACAGACCGAGGTATGAACCATTGAACTGAAACAAGCGGCGGAATATCTAGGAAGACAACGATACCATACACACACATAAAGCCCGGTCGGATAGATTTTGTAATTTCTGGATTGTTTTACGAATAAATACACCTACTGGAGAGTTTCCAGTTTAATCAAATTGAGAAACATAATATGTATACTATTAATTAATTTCTCGATTTGGTTAGTGTGGAAACACTCCCGTAGGTGGAATTGTTAATATTTAATACAATTCAGAAGTTAATTAATGGTACACAAAAGTGTAATTGCTATTTTAAACGATGACACAACCAAGCACTTAACCGAACCTACGACCTCTCCTTGGAGCTTCTCCTTTAAATGTACAGTCAAAAACATTTTGAAGCTATTCACCTTTATTTGAATCATTTACATTTTAGTATCAGGTAAGATGTTCTAAAAATGATATAAATACGTTCGTTCGTAGTTAAATATTTATGTGGTAATTAATTTAAATTGAATTTATAGCATCAGATTTAGAATGTCTAGACAGAATTTTATAAAATAAACTTTCTTTAATGGACCTATTTTCCTCTAAGTACTCAGCCCAACAAAGGTTCTTTTGTTCTCTATTATTCTTAGAATTGTCTAATTCTTCTAAAAAGAAATAAAACCTATTTCTATTGTCATTTCCCCCATAGAGCACAATCTGACTGGACTGACGTGTATGTCGCAGTCTGCACCAAGTATTACGCAAACCAGGTCTGGGATTGAAGAGGGATTTAACGGTTCTACTCATCCATTTAATTAAATAGACTGGGGAAATACTCTGAAAATTATCCATATCGCTAATTAAAAGAACTAATTAGCTAAAAGGTGGCAGATTATTAGGATCATGGCAGATTGATAAGTTAAAAGGTGAATTTTCTGCAGATAATTAAGGTGAAAATGGAATAAAAATATACGGTAGAAATGCTTATACTGTGTGAACAAACCTGGAACATATCATAATATGTGATACAACTACAATTTTATATTTCCTTTAACTCACATAATTATATCATTTTCATTCCCGTATTAAATGTGTTTGGCTTAAGATGTCAACGGATGTCAATGTAATGTATTTTCATATGGTATTAGCCTTGTTAGGTATTTATTAAACATGTTTGTGGAAACCGTGTGCAGGGGAATATCTGCCTCTGCTCAGGTGACTTACTAGGTACTAGGTAGGATATGTATGGGGAACGTCCAGGAACTTTTTAGAGGTTAAGTCGGTGGGGTGGCCCAGGACGAACTGTTTGACCGACAAACCAAGCAAATTTCAAATATATTCTGGAACATTATTCGACCTCCAATTTTCACCCTTAAAATGAAATCTTTGGGAGGTAGTTAACAACATGTCGCTTTTGTAGTGAAATTTCAACATTTTAATTTATGAACTTAGTTATTAGAAAGCTTAGGGCCAAATATTTTAAGAACTATTCATTCAAAATAAGTGAACGATATGAATGAGATGAGGTATATGGGTGCATGATATATTCTACCGTCCTTGGCAAATTGACCATTTATCTCAAGCTTAATATTTTGATTCCGATACCCAATTATGTAATTACGTTTAAATAAAACTCCGTCTATTTTCTTGTTGTTTTGTACAACTGCCATTAATTTAATTAAAACAGCATCGCAAAAAGGTCATCCCGACCTCCAAATCTCTTAATCCCTTCCTGAATATGAGTTCGGCGTAATAACGTTTCAATGGTGTGTCCGTGAATCGATAGGCTAACAGGGATGCGGGCTAAAATGCGCACACAATAAAAGGGTTTAAACCGAAAGCCCTTCCGATGACGGCTTTACAAATTTTTATTTTTTACATTTTTGCGAAATATTGAACAAATGAATAGGTCGATGCCAATTTAGAAAGTTGATGGAAAGTAATGAGGTAGGCCAATGAGAATACACTGGGTATAGTTACAAATTTTCAAAGATAATTAAAGCAGCTGATTACAAATGATGAAAACCTTAATTTTGTTATCAGTTAAAAATCAAGCCGAATTCGTTTGATGTTATGATAGTAGTCTGTCCACAGGATGTATATAGATGATGTCATGTGTCGACAGCCACACACAGGGACACATAGACTGGCAAAGTATATTCAGACAATCGCCAAATAATGCATATGTTATACCGTTGATGAGCTGTCGTTGAGTCCATAGTAATCATTGACCACTGGTCACTTCTTTGCTGATCCTTATGATTAAATGACTAACTATTTATTCTTCTACGACGTATTCTTTCAAATGTCTTATGAGTTGCAAAATGTTATTTTGTGTGACACACTCTCGGGGGCCAGCTCCCCTATACATGCACACATTCCATGTCTGTCCGCCTGCCGTGCATGTTTCAAGTACCACGATAAAAAGTAAACACGATCTCCGATTTGCATGCGTTTTGTTTTTGTTTTGTTGACATTAGCCTTCAAAATGGAAAGTAAATACTGCTGTGGTGAACCCTTGGATCAGGGGTGTGGAGACGTGGCCGCGACTGACCCGAATGAGCCATAATATAATATAGTTGACAGGTTTAAAAGTTTTTGCATCTTTGACAAGCGTATGATTCCAAGGGGCGTGGTTCGAATCATTTAAAAGGTATTTGCATTATTGTTATTATACTCTTTACCCTCATATATCGTCTCGAATAGAACACATTTGTATTTTGTATCCGCTGAAAATAACATTGACGCCGCAACGCTCGCCCGCTCTTGGGTACGCGCTAACTAGGAAATTGCAGTTTTTAAATAGCTGTTGTAAAAGCAATGTGTCATCCCTTTGTTAGAAGACTACATTCATTTTATTCGCATTAACAACTGAAAAAAAAAAATTGGGAAAATGTCAGTCAGGATTGCTGAAGCTGGTATCGATCCGTGATTTCCAGAATAAGAGTTTCACTTGAACTACACCTGTCAGTGCATTTTGTAAATGTCTTATTAGCAATTATTCATTCTCAGGTATCACCTGTCTCGAATCTAAACTAAACTATGAGTTGAGTGTCCCAGTCTATTCATTTCACAGACCGTTTTCTTGCGAGGTCCACTAAAAAGCGCCATGTGATATTGCTCCCCCCCCCCCCCCCCCCGCTTGTGGTCGAGTACGTATCCATAGGCCAGAGTAGCCCTATAACTTGAGTGAGAAAAACGATTCAGTAAATGGATAGCCGATTGGAATAATTAAACCTATTGATTCTCTGGGTTTATTGCTAATTCAGATAAAGACATTTGTAATGAACGACTAAGGGTTGGGTTTCGCAGCTTCGCGATGAGGTGAACTACCCCCAGAGAGGGTGAGATAATGAGGGGATGGAGTTGAAAAGTGAAATTGAAAACCTCGTGTATGCGGCAAAGGGGAGATAATTGAATAAATAACAAATGTTGGTGTATTACGGACGTGGCGAAATTATCACGTATACAAATTAACAATTTCACGGTGAGTCAATTAAAATTCACGTTTTAACGCGCTCTTGCGTGCAAATGAAATCTATACACTATAAATATTTGCGTTATAGGATGTTTGATAGGCTTTCGAAAAAAAAGGTTATTACCGTTTGACTGATGCCAACAACTCTTCCAACTGTATGACAACATTGCGGTCTAGACAGAAATGTGGTCAACTACGATGAAAATGACACGGTCGCTGTGGCATAAGTTCTACGTCATGGCCGAACTAGTCCTTCAACATTCTTCACTGTCGACTGATGTGGATTATTATCTTTGGTCTGTGTCATGATTCATAGGCTCTGTCTCCAACCAGTGGCGGAACTTCGTTCGGGGGCCCCATAGAAATTTTGCGGGCGGGCCTTAACAGATATTTACATGCATAGGCTCAGAGTTGAATTCAGGCTTTTCATTCCGGGAGGGATATATAATATCTCGGGGGTATTGTATAGGGACCAAGCACGGGGGGTTTGGGAGCTTTGCCCCCCAACAATAGCGCCGCATGCGAAAATTTTGAAAATCAGGTTTTTCGAGTGCGTTTGGTGCGTTTTAGAAAAAAGTTCTGGGCTGAATGCAATTCCAAAATAATGTAGTTTTTGTGAGTTGTGTTGTGAACGCGAAAAGTTCCTAAATATCGACTAGATTTCATCTTCAAACCGCTAGATTCACAAAACGGTCATTTTAGCAACGAAAACAAATACTATATTTTCCAAACAGGGTGAAATACTGTTTTTTTTACTGATTTTTTTTAACGGGCCCCCTAAACGGCCTAAGCCCGCCCGCAGTTGCGGGCCCCGCGGGCGCCTAGTTCCGCCACTGTCTCCAACTCGTTGCTGGGTTGATGAATATAATTGACATCAAAAATAACAAATCGTTTCGTAGATGATATGAAAGCAGACGACGATAACTTATTGAAATGAGATGCTCTGTATACAATCAAATACGTATGCAATCATGCACATTTAAATGTCCGAGTATGCACTATTTTACTTCGAAATCTCCACAGAATATTACTGTTTTGGTGGTATACAGTAATAAATTAGCACTCACATTTTTTAATTAAAATTTTATATATGCTTATGTTGCTTATGTAGAGTACATTATGCCATTAGTTTTGCTTATGCTACGTATTATTGTCTCTAGTGCTTTATTCGTAGTCAGCTAGCTTTTACTTATTTATTTGTTAGACGTATAAAATATTTGTTCATAAAAACTGGTTTACAAAAGAGGAAAACTTAATACTTATTACGTGAATGCAGACGAAATATTTAACTGTCGTCGAGAAAAGTATGAAATAGCAATATTTCAACAAATTGCACAAATTATTCTGATAACATATTTAAATTGTTTATATTAATAATATAAAGTGACCGACAAGATTATTGACCACGGATGGCTGAATCCTGCTTACTTCAACATCTCTCAGAATGTGACTCCGTTTTCGGAACTAAATAAATTCATATTTTACAGAACACAGTTCCGGTGGGCACTTGTCTTAACTAGTGTTCACACAAAACCCCCTTCTCCCCACCCGCACACTTTAAGATGAAATATGTACACATTGGTCAGGTAATTAAAAATTAAAATTAAAGTTACATATACCATTTAAATTTTCAAATAATGTTTGTATTTTTCTTCTCCTTACTTACAAGAATAAAAAAGGAAAGGAACCTACGTAACAAATTTTGTACTTTCCCAACCTGTCGACCCTTCTCCAATCTAAACTAAACAAAATTTTGTACTTTGTGACTTATATTTTTGTACGAAATACATTTTAGAGTGTATTTCGTAATCGTGGCGCAGTAAAATGCAAATTCTCATTTTGTATTGTACGTTCGTAACAAAATCAAATTCCACATTCGCCAAGTGAAAAGTGAATCAACGAGCCGGCCGCGAATGAATGTTGCAATTTGTTGTGTTTGCCGCCTAATTCCAAGTCCATTGATCTGTGTTCGGCGAATGTGGCCACGCAGACTGGCGTGCAGTATGCTAATCCCGACGACCGGTCGCCCGGAAAAGTTTGGACTGTGGATTTGGGCGCGAGCGTGTGGGCTAACAATACAGCTCGTTACCAGCGAGGGAGGTTTGTTCATACAAAACGCACGGAGATTTCTATTCTACTCTTTAGAAATTTATGTGAGAGTTTTGGTTCACATTGTTGGCCAATCGATCCGAATAACAGAATAGAGATGGAGAATTTCGACAACTTTTAACAAAACCCCATCTGTATAATCGACATATTAGCGGTGTTCACATTGTGGCTTTTTAAAAGTAACTCGGAGAAAAGCGTATGGTGTAAACTGCATAGAACTAAACCTTTTTTTTTGTTTTAAAGTAGTTTTCATTCCACGTTCTTTCAGTGAGTCAAGGACTTATTTTAAGGTCACGAAAACTAATTAAGAAGTAACTTCTTTTGTGTAACAATCTACAACAAAACTGTGTGCATTCCGTTAGGTACCAAGCTGTTAATTAATACTATAAAATTAATATTCTAACAATTTTCGAAGTTTTTCAAATAATTATCGATAGCAAATATTTTCGTTTCTCAGATTATGTTTTTCTAATAAAAAAGCAACGGAAATGCACAACTTTTATTTTGTTATATCACGAAGTATCAAACATAATTTCTACATCCATGACTTGCAAACATAAATATTCTATTTTAAAATGCATTGTTTTTATCGTCCAATTAAATTTTGGAAATGCAATACAAATGTATGTGATATTTCCCTAAACTGGATTGTGGCAGTCTCTTTGTCACACGGTTTATTATTCAAATCGCTTGGTGTACTCGAATAGTTGTTCAACCACTAACAACCGACGACCTCGTGACACAGTCTAAGCCAATAGCTGATGCCGACACATGACTCGTGTGGTCGAGGTTGACTTGACTCAGTCAGTCAGTTAGTCTGATCTCGTCTATAGCGTGGAGAGTACCGCAGTCTGACATTCCACTACAAGACTCATCTCAACTTCTATCATGTTCTGGGGTGAGTGCGTCGCTTTATTGCAACTTAAGAGATTTATATTTATTTGGAATTTTCAAGTAGGTAGTATTTGCTTTCATTATTTGTGTGAAATTCAAGTCTAAAATTTTGCATTTATCAAAGGTAACACATTTACTGTTTACTAATAGGTATTTTACGTTACAAAGCCGTATAATATATTGAGTGTGCACCTATTTGTGAAAAAGTTGGCAAATAATTGCAAATTGAAGTAACAACGATCTAATTAAAATCATGCTAATCATTTATTAGTGAAACTTAAATGATTAATGTTTCGAATCTCGAAAAGTGTACAAAATTTAAATATTGTGTAGGCCCTACTGTTCCAATATAAACTTTTGCTATTCCATATTTATGTAAATTTATTACAATGTATTCACGTGAAATTTTGCTAAGTAATTCACCTATGGTTTGTGACTGTAGTCATGTGGTTTCATGAAGTGTACATTGAGGAAGGCAAGTATGACTTTGGCAATGGATTGGCGTATATGCTCGCGGGGTACACAAGCATGATCCAACGATATCGTCCAAGATATCGTTGGATCATGGTACACAAGTCTATACAGGCCTTTCCCCCTGCGGCGTTGTATACATTTTATATTAATATTTAATACAAATCCGAAATGACAAAATCCATCCCGATCGGGGGTTTTAATTTCTGAATTGTATAAAATATGAACAATTCAACCTACGGGAGTGTTTCCTGACTATCCAATTCGAGAAACATTTTGTATTGTTCTTACACATCATGTTTTGAGCAGTTAATGGTTTTTAAATGAACCCCTGTCGTTTTAAATGCTACTTTTTTGTATTTTCAAACATGTGTGAAACTGTGTTAATCGAGCCGTTTTTGTTAGTAATTTTAAGTAAAATTGAAATTAATTTCTCTTCCGTGCTTTAATTTTACAATTAATGAAGTCAATAGATACATTTTGCCCTGACCTTGAAGAGGTCATGTCTCCTTTAGTGATTTGGTCAATTCTGTTCTGATCTGATTTCATAAACATTAACGGTAGTGGGCTGAATGTACTCCACGTATTTATTAAGGTATTGCTTGAGTTTGCAAATCTAATTTACTGATAAATTTATATTTAGGGTTTCGGATAAATAAACTTCTCAGAAGGTCGTGCTATAGTCATTCATTTATAGACATACATAAATTAAATTATATTTACGTGTGCAAAATGAATAGTATATATGTTGCGTTAGGGTCCTCAATAGCTATCATATAATTCATAACATTATTTAAATTTGATTGTCATGACTTCTCTGTGTGATATATAATTAGCAACCCCCCCCCCCCCATCTTCGTCAGAGTATAATTATATTATTTATAATTAATTAGCTTGTATAATTGAAATCGCAATTGCGTGCATCATTACCGTTTTGTCGCGTTCTATTGCAGAGCGCGCAAACCTGCGATGCATTTACTACTTCTGTACGAGTGTATTTTAATTTCTAACAATGACAGTTGGCTTAGCTCGGGCAAACCAGGCTATGCAGAATGCAGTGGTTTATTCTGGATCGCTTTGAAGCTCCACCAATGGTTGTGGCTTGCACCAGTATGTCAAGTTGGAATGTGTTTGTAGTGACCATAGAGCATTTACTAGTTTTTTTAAAGTAAATTACTGTAAATAGACAATCAAAGTTTTGTTTGTTTTGTCGTTTCCAAATATTTTGCAGGAGACTATTTGAAATGGTCTCTGATCACACCATGCCCTTGTAAAAACAACATCCTTAAAACTGCAAGTCAAAAGCGGTCTCCAATGTAAGTGGAATTCGCTGGATTTGACGACCAAGCGATATTTAAATTGTACAAAAAACGTCAAACCTTCAAAAACACCGTCCAAGAATTATTCGATGCCTCAAGGAACTGCCGGCCCTAGGCTAAGCATGGAACCAAAGCATGTGTCTGTCACATCAAAACCATTTGACTCATCGCCCCCTGTTTATGCTTGGTATGCTTGCGCCGTGAGGACCGCTCGGGTGAAGTGTGACGTACACAGACACTTTATATGTACTTGATTATTCACGTTCAGAAATGTTTACAAAGCATTGCGTATCAGCTTCAGTCTGTCAGAATGCTAAACGTTTTTAGTATGCCTACATTTGAATGCTTTTTAATGTACATTATCACTAAATGATAAGTTTTTAAATTTAGATTAGATTTAACAGAGTTGTTTTAATAGGGCCTACTCCTACTTCATAGATCTTACTTTTTTTTGCATCACGAGAAAACTGTTATTACCGGTACTGAAAGAAAACAAAGGCAAGGTTTAGGGTTCGAAGTTTGAAACCGCAATCAAATTAGCACTTGAATTATTCCAATCAAACCGAAATTGTGCGTTCGTACTTTTTGAACTATGTCTACATTGTGATTTATACGCACACTCAAGACTGAAAAAACATATCTTTGTGCATGATTTGTGTTTAGAATTTGGGGCCCCGTTAAGTCACAAAAAATAAAGTCGTTTATAGAAGAAATGAACAATTTTTTTATGGACTTGAGGTCTTGAGGTCTCTTAAGGTCATGCACGTGGCATGAGGATGTAGACATTTTTGAGACAACTAAACCATGTTGATTTGCCTTTATGTATTAAGAAAAAACAAAATGTTCTGCACTTGGGGGCGCTCAGCATGATGTTTGAACACCCCAGCTTCGAGTGCATCTTAAAGTGGATGCAGTCATAACTTAATAAAGCTTCTTCGATCAATTCCGTGACTTGACATGACTTGAGGGGTTTATTTGAAGGTGAATTCTTAAAATCCTTCGGGAACAACATCCCAAAGGAGCCGTGTTGGAAGGGTTGGCCCGAAGTAGGGGGGGGGGGGGAGATAACCATATGTTATCCTAGAGCTAGCAGTATATACACCACTTGAGCAGCTGAGCATCCTCGGAAAGTATTTGGTAAGCCTGCATGTGAATTTGTTACTATTTCAAAATATGTATTCGCTAAAATTAATATCTTGCATCTCTGCATCATAAAGGGTATTTATCGCGATGGTTTCATATATCGGGTGGTATTTATCTACGATTCAATTAAACTGAACAAGTTTCATTTGAGTCCGAGTGAGTTTTTTAATGAAATACGTGATTTCATGATTGCAATTTGGATTATAAGTGAAGTATTTACTTTAGTTACTGCGAAGTGAAGAGCGCACGGATTAAATATCAATATGTGAAAAACAAACGAGTCGATAAATTAAATCAGGGGTCACCAACATGCACGTGTTGAGTTCTATTTTTCTAAATGTAACTTATCCCTTTATGACGAGATAAATTGATTTTATTATAGTCTCAAGGAATTGGATAAGGTCACTCGTTGGAGTCGTTGCCCAGGGAAGGTTTGTTGTCTCATGTGTTTTGTGCATTTTGGAGGAGAATTTAAGATACCCCCTCCCCCCACCCCCACCAACACCTTGCCCATGCACCCTGTCCTGTTTCAAACACAATTGAAACCAACAACAAACGTGCATCACGAAATATATATGCAATTACTATTGTATTTATTTAGTACGAAATGATTTTTAAATGGTGATGGATACTCCGTTATTAAATAACATGAGAAACATTTAATATCTCTCTACAATCTCGTATTCATATATGGCAGAACTGGGGAAATGAATGAATCAAAAGGCAAAATAAACACATCTTGTTAGTTGATATGTTCATAGCTTTCCCATTTACATTTAAAACTTCTTTTTCTGGTAAACAGCGGGTGTATTATATTCAAATGTTAGTTATTACTTGTTTGCGGAAAGAGAAGTCAAAGAACATAATTATGTCATTGCAGTTTAACACTTTTCCTTTACAACGTAAGAACAATAATGTATAATCTTTCAGATTTTAAGATATAGAGCAAAATAAATTATACTGTAGTAGCGTACTACGAACGCTGATATTTGCATGTAATTTTAAATGTACTAAATGTTTCTTTTCTCGAGCGTATCTTTCCCAGGATGCAGAGCATGCCCCTCCTCTGGTCTATAACTAGGTATTTTTTTAATTTGGATTGTGAACGGAATATCTGAGAGCAGTAAGTTTAAAAATACTTGTCTCTTGCATTGGCATTCACGACTCAAGAAACCCAAGGAAAAGACTTTCAGTCCGGATACCCGTGGTGGGTTTTTACCCCCCACCTCCAACAGAGTCGCGCGCTTGGCGCTTGAACCGACAACATTATAAACAAGAACTCGCAATGATTGTAAGTTTGACACCTACTATTTCGTCATCGTTACTAATCTAGACGACAATGTTTCAGGACTCCACATTCCATTCGGCGAGTCCGTCGTGTTGAAGAACGTCCTGCGTTATCAGGGTCACCGGCGCCGTCCCTCCCCAAGAGCCAACGTCATAGGTGACTCGCTCGTGTACGTCTCTGTAACGGGGTCCACGACTCCAGTGGCGATCACCGGGTTCGATCATACTAGCGGTAGGCGTGTCCACCTAGACCTCACCATAGACGAGGGAGAGACGATGACGTTCACCACCAATGTGGGGAGCCTGTTCGGAGACGGGGTAGACCTCTCCGGGTACTACACCGACAAGGATTACGTCGACGACCGCGATAGCGAAGATGATGAAGTGGACGATCTCATTCATAAAATGAAGAATAAATGCTTTTTGAAGTATCTTCATGAACATACGTCGATTCTCAAAGATTTGGAGTGTAAATAGTTTAAATGAAGGCTGTTGTTGTTGAATGAAGGTGTTGTTATAATGGTAGGGTATTCTCTTTTACTTTCATTAGATTAAATTTATTTTATTTTATCGCTGATAATTGTGATGTTTCTATCATGACCCTTATTTCAAAAAAAATAATGTTGCAGTTTTTTTTTTGTGGTAGCTGCTAAAGAGCAGAGAATCCCTAACTTCTAAAATTGTCCCACAAATGCCAAACTCGCATTCAAATTTTTGACGATTTATAAAATCAACATTTTACATTTACTTCTTTCTTAATAATTTTCATTAATTTCCTTGCTGAAAGATGTTCATTAATTAAAAATACGTTGTGCGTTTTCTAAAATTCCCTAAAAATTCAAGTTGTATAAGAATATTTAAAAAAAACTTAATGCTTATTTTCGTTACTTCTATAGGGCCTAGAGTAATTTATGAAAATATCCCACGTCATAAAATTGTATTTTTAAAATGAGTTTCTTTGTTGCTATATGTGTGTTTATTGCTTTGAGAGGGTTGTGTGTGCCATTATTTTATATTTCTTATGCAGATAATAAATAATTGTTGCGTAGGTCATTACAAATATTAGTGACAAGAAAGTATGTTTAATATAGATATGAGATGGAACTTTGTTAACTTCGTTTGTGTGTAAAAGTAAAATGGTTTCGAAATGACTTCTATGAATTTGCGTCTTCATGTAGGCTATCGTGTAGTTGACCATACTTTGTGTTCATACATGCCTTAATTTTGTTTCGTCACTTCGAGTTATCCAACTTGTTTTGGTGTTTCACCCCACCACTTTATAACAATCCATTATTTTCTTTATTTTAGTTGTGGAGTGTGATGAAGATTATACAACATGCACGAGTACTACTTCTCTGATTATTCAACTCTAATATTACCCCTGTTTTTGAAACTTGCAAGAATTTACTGGATAATATCTTGCAATATAAATATTTGTCATGCATTAAAAATCTTAAAAATCTATGTTAGCTAAACTAATAAATTAAATATTTACTTGAAATGCATCTAGATGTATGTGTTCTATTTGTTCTATTCATTTTTCTATTTTTTTTCTCATCCTATTTCTTAAGCGCTATTTTACCCCCCTCTCATTAATTGACGAAATTGTTCCCACTGTTTTAAATTCCATCGTCATTATGCATCATCATCTTTACAACCACGTTGTAATCATTAGTTTCATACTTTTGTTGTTGTATATTTTCTGAAATAATTTATTCTATGTGAACATGTGCTTTGTATTTATTTGTGGTCATCCAAACTAATTTTCCAGCTATCAATAAACATTAAATTTATTATTTGCAATTTAATTTCAAATGAATTAAACATAAGTTGAATTGAAATCGATTACAGAATGAATTGGTTGTGTACAGGTATAGGCTACTTATGATGCATTTTGCCATGATAATAATTTTTCGTAATTAAATAGTATTTGCCCAAAAGGAAAACGTATTTATTCCTCAAATCTGATACTGATTTGTTCATTTACCACGATCCAACACCAAAGGTATCTAAACGAATGAAGTGAAGTTCCTGATTTATAAAATATATTTTACGTGACAAAAATACCATACTTGTGATCATCTAGATAATGCGCCGTACTAGAGAGATTGCTAATGCTTATATCCAGATAGGCGTATTGGCGCAATGGGGGTACCGGGCTAGGGATGACTTTTAGATATGGGTTTAGTTTCCTAACAATATAAAAGTTGTGATTTTAAACTTAACACGCATTTCCATCAATGGCTTGGCTACAATGCAGTTATTTCGAAATAATATTTTAATTTTAATGTGTGTTCTTTTATATTGTTACGTTAAATTCATATGACATAACGTTAGGTATAGTTTTTCTGCATTCTTCCTCGCAGTACATTCAAAGTAGTAGCGATTGTGCATCACGACGGGTACATGAGCCAACATGTAGTTTTTGAAAAAAGTTGGACCCTGTTATACTGAAAGGGTCTGACTAACAGTCAAAGATTTTTTTAAAGTTATGAAAAAGACAATTGAGCGTACTGACTGTTGAAGATTGCAATGCAAATTCGTGTGATTCGCAATTTGAATATTCCCGATGTTATCACTGGCATATAGTTCGAACTACGAACGTAATTTTAACTGGTGACAAAACACACTTTCATTTCAAACATATAACCAATTGTATTTATCAATGTGCAACAAAAAAGATAATTGGACTGTTACTAAATTACGCTCGAATTGCTCTTCGCGTAAGTGACACTTCCTCTCGAACAAACTTATAACCCATATATTTTAAGACAAAGTAAAACATTATTATATTATTCGCCCTGAAATATTTTGGTGAAAGCATGTCATGTCCCGGTTCCCCCACCCCCAATGAACAATCTAATTGCTTACTTCATGTTATCAACTCTGCTAGCTGCTCCTTACTCGGTTATCTCAATACCGATATAGCAATCATAACAACACACCGCACTGTGAGTAGAACACACAGCCGCAGAGCCTGCGCGGGTGAAACGCCAACAGATAAGATTAATCCACTGCGTAGTCAGCACATCAGCACAGAGAACTGATTAATTAAATATCTTGGGCTGTCGTTGACGTTGACCTTGTTACAATGCGGTCGCTTAATTGTCAAGAGTGTTTCCCACATCTTTTTGAATAGGAATGCCCGTTGAAGGATACACAATAAGTATTTATTTCAAAACAATCAATCAATTAAATTTGGTTACGCTCTATTCAACTTCATAATTACATTTTCAATTCCATGAATCAATTCAAATTTAATTCGATTTGTTTAACTTCACAAAACAATAAAAATGTCAATGTCTACTTATTGTTATAGTATTATGTTATTACTTATTAGGTAAATCCATATTTTTAATTTAATGTTGCTTGATCTGATGTGTGCTGTTGATGGGAAAAAGGATTATACAATTCAACTTAATTGATTGTCCTGCAACATATGTTTGCAATTCTAGATAAAGTGTATCTAATACATACCCGTCTATACACTTGTGGTTGTTGTGACTTGTGAAGGCTAAAGAAAACGTGCAATTACTAGCTAAAGTCTAGACTAGACTAATAGCTACTACTAAAGACTTTATAGCATATTATTATAATATGCATTTGGCTAATGAATGAAGAAACAGTGAAACACACTACGTAATAGCTACATACGTACGTATCGGTTTGTGTGTGAAGCAGCATCTAAGTTTATATATTATTTATATATTTTATATATTATTCGATTCATTCATAAATTGCATTTAATATCCTTTTTATTTGTTATCAAATTTGTTGAGTATTTAATGCATTGTTGTAATATTACTATTTCAAAGTTCATTGTTGTGTCTGCATCTATGTAATTAGATTTATTTAGTTGTCCTCCTTTGTAAATCAGTTTTTATAACTGAATAGGATAGACGTTAAATAAATAAATAAAAATAAAAATAAAATAAAGTGGGCTTTGAGACAAAATAACTTCATCCTACAAGGGAAGCGTATATATAATATTAGATACTCAGTCGTGTGTGTGCGTGTACTTAACATCGTACTCTCAAAGTGACACACTATTATACTAATTAAAATACAACAGTATTATAGTTGTAATAATTGTTTCAAATGTGACAAAACGAGGCTAGCGACCAACAAAACCACATGCGTTTTAGTCTTCTTGGAAATAAGAAGTGAAAAAAAGTAGAAAAGTAATACATAATATATAAATAAATTCTAATCTTTATTCTAGAATTCGACGTTCAAATGTACGTTAGAATTTTTTAAAGTTATAGATATTGAAAATAAAACGCGTTCCTATAAGATGTCGCTTGAGGAACACGTTCCAAGTAGTCAATGTGGCTTCAGTGCACGGCCAGCACACGGCATTTGGAATCCTTGCACCCATTGAGGTCATCTCATTACGAATATGTTGGATGACAAAAAAATTAAAAACATTAATTTGACAACCTTCAGAAATAAAGCTCTAATATATTTGCCAAATTTTTTCCTAAATTTCTTTGTCGGTATTCTGGCTCTGATCTTGATGGCAATTTCAGGGGATTCTTCACGTTTTTGCTACAATCGAAAAAAAAAAATCTCTTTAAAATCTTATTTTAACTACCCCCCCGGGATTCTTCACGTTTTTTGCTCTTAGTGCTCTACCGAACAAACTGCTGCATCACATTTTCTTGAATAGACATGCCACATTTTTAGATACAATCACAAAAAAACATGAAAATTGCACCATTGTGTGTTTATTTTCGAATGCTAGTAATACAGAGGGAGAGGAGCCATACATGCGCTCATACTTGTAACGTGACGTAATCTTCTCGTAAAGGGTTTGTACCGTGGGATCGATATGACAAGGGCCTTCCCGCACCACATCGTCAGATAAGACAAGTCCGCTGAAGAATACGCGTTTAGTCTTGACCAATCATATCGCCACCTACTGACCACGTGACGCTTCTCTTGACCAATGGCTGACACGGCGTGTGTGGCTGCTTGTTTTAGCGAGTCGGGCGTCAGTTCAGTCTAGTTTTGAAAGCACTCGGCACACAACGTTTTTTAATCATCCGTGTTTCACAATGTTCTGGGGTGAGTAGAACCTATATTATCTTGTTTCTCAACTATTGGATGTCTATTGTCTATACATGAGGGGAATTTCATATGTTAATGTTAATTTGGAATATCATCATTCAGCACACAAGCAAATTAATCGAATTCGCCATTGCTTTATGTTTGTTTGCCTATTCTTTGAAATTGTTGCTCATTCATCGTCAAAATTCAGTTGCTACATTCAGTGTTGGATTTAGAGTTCTTAGGGCCTGGGGCTCTGCGCTCTAACGTGATCTAGGACTAGAAATGCAACTTTTTCATTATTTGTATTATGAGTTGAGATGTTATGGCTTGTTGCTGAATCACTGTTTCAACTGGATTTTGCAAACCAGTAGGTTTCACATTTGTGGATAGTAATAAAGGAAACACGTGCTTTTATTATTAGGTACTTCAACCAGGGCGGATTTTGCCTTTAAACTATTATGAGAGATGGAGGGCGGGGGGGGGGGGAATATTCCGGCTGCTTCCATGTCAGAAGAATAGAGAAAGCTTTACCAGGCACGGGTGCATATGGTCTAGCTATTTACCTGACATGGTGTTTAAATTAAATAACGTGTGTTTTATTTTTTATTACATTGTGATTATGAAACTAGCATCGTATTTGAGAAATGACAAAACGAGGAAAGTCGGCCTTGCAAAACTAGCCCCAGCCGCCAATGCTTATATCATCGTCATCGCCGAAGGTGAAAACTAATTCAAATTCTAACTTTTAAAAGCCTAAAACACGTCTAAAATCTTAATTGACGCAATCGGTGTTCATGAAGGCATTTAGAAAAGAATAATGCTTGAGCAAAAATGTAACAATATATCGATTTTTCCATTGGCGAAAAACGAGAAATTTCCCGCTCTTTACATAAAGAACGTCTTAAAAATATTTTCGCGGTATTTCTGGTCCCAGGGCTGATGAAAGTGGGGGAAATTTTGCATGCAGTCCGATACAGTCAAAGGTGCACCGATTATGATAACGCGTTGATTGCAGTGGCGTAGGCCTATCCAAGGGGGAGAGGGGGGGGGACAAAGCCCCACCATTTGCCCAAAAAAGTGATTACCATCTGACCAAAAGAGGATTTTAGTAGATACAAAGTTGACTATCGTGATGCTTAAAAACGCACAGATTGTCACCAAAATGACCATGAAAGAGAAAACTTATGGATTAAAAACAGGATTTTAGTAGATACAAAGTTGATTATCGTGATGCTTTATATCGCACATATTTTCACCAAAATGACCATCAAGGAAAAAATTTTTCCGGAGGACATCCCCCGGACCGCCCACTTAGCCATCGGTACGTCTATGAATAATTTGGTTGAATCCCCCTTTATGAATTCCTGGATACACCACTGGTTGATTGGTTGGAATATAATGCATGAAGAGACTTTGTTTTCTGAAGTTGTGCAATATGAGCAATATCCAATCAATCAATCAAAGTTGTGATTCTGAGGCCGGACTAATGATCGGGACAAATTTCTTTGCGTTTTTAAGATCCCGTAGCGTAATCCCGCCTCGAAACATAATTAAATATGTGTATTTCCAACTCTATAACTGAGATGATGACGCTTTCCGTCAGCAAGTCGATTGATTGAGTTGAGTGCCCGCGCTGTTTCGTTCCTTGCTCACGCGTCGTGGTCTCTAGGCGCGTCCCTGCATCCAAGTGGCCGGGGCCATGTGGTAAGCATCAAAGAAGTATATTATAGTGTTATGTTAGGCCTGTATCGAAGTGAAGTTCGAACCATTATTATTTGATGTATTAGCATCAGGACAACTCATGGCCATGTTGTCCTAACAGAGAAATCCAAATAATCTTATCAAGCAAGATGCGTACATCTATACGAACCGCTGTGTTGTATCTCGTTTTATTCTAATTTACACAGAAGGTACATTTGCGCTCTGCAAATTAATAAAAATACTTCGTCCCGTGAATGCAACCTTGCAGACCTTTGCAAAATTGGATTTACAACTATTGTTTTTAATGTAGTAATTAGTGCAAATTCAATTTTGAGACTAACTGATTTTACGAATATATAGAGGTTAGAGCGCAAATAAATAGAAGGATACATAAGCTTGGCACATTTTTTAAGATCGCAATGCTTGATTGTGTAATTGTTTGCCGTCTTTTTACAGTTTTTCTCAATGTTTTTGTGTTTTTGTTCCATTGCTATGTTGATTGTTAAAATAAAATAATTTTATTTTTGGTGTTGTATTAATTGTTTATTGTATAACCAGTCAAGAGTACAAGAATGTGATATTCCGTCACTTTTTGTTTGCACTAACTTACAGAGCATGTGAGATGTGAGGGTATCCAGGGAATTAAGTCAAGATCGTAGTAGCCGTTGTGCGAAAAACAAACCAAATATTTATGGCAGTGATATTTATGTCTTCCCTCTGCTCATCAAAATACTTTTTCCCGCTTGTTTTAAAGAACCTATGAGTGTCCCCCTCTCCCCCTCCCCCAATCACCGCCACCAGACGGTTCCCAGGGTTGCCACTCTTGCCAGATGTAAATTGTAAGAAATCGGGACGTTTAATTTTTATTTCGAAATTAACATAAATAAGGCCTACTTTTATTTACACTCTTTTTTTTACCCTGTTTATAAATAAGGCCTACTACAGGCCTACATTCAGGATAGAATCACGTAGGGTAATTGCTTTTCTGATCGTAGATAATGAGATAATGTCAAACTTTTGTTAGTAAATCCAAAAAAGTACAACAAATTCATTTGTTGCTATTTTTTTTAAATAAAATCGGAACAGCACATATCCCGACACAAAACCAATCTGAACGCGGGACATTTCACCTCAAATCAGAACGATCCCGATGTTATTGGGAGGCCGATGCTCACATGACATTGTTTCAGGACTTACCATTCCGCTCGGTGAGACTGTGGTGCTGAAGGATGACCCGCGTCCGATCAGGATCACCGGTGCCGTACTTGTGGATGAGGAACCAGCAATTTCCCAAGGCGCCGTGGTGATATATGCAGCGACTGCAGGACAGACTCCAAAGGCGATAACTTCATTCATCAAGGGCACCCATGTCCACATGCCTCTCTCCCTCGAGATCGACAAAGGCGAAACCGTTACCTTCACCACAAATAGGAACACCACCGGCTACGGCGACCACGTGGACCTGTCGGGGATTTACGTCGGCACGGTCGAGGAGGAGACTACAGACGAAACAGATGTGGACAAGGCCATTGCTAAATTGAAGAACATGTGCTTGATGAAGTACCTGCAGTTGGAGTCGCACAAAGGGTGGAAATGGCAAATAGTGGCCAGCTAATCATAATGGTACGTAAATGAACAGAAACAGATACAGGGTGGGGGTCGACCCCACCTGTACATGAGTCTACGATTTACATTGCATAGCCAATTATCACTATTATCCCATTGTTAATTCCTGATTGTGTATAAATGATACTTGTTCTAGCGTTTGTTTCATAAATAAGGATCTAATAAAAATGTTAAACATTTTGAATAAGAATGTTAAGTTAGTGCCTTGGTCTCTAATTTGGCTTTCGCTCTTCAAATTAGGCGTAATAAGTACTTTTATGCGGTGGGAAACTCCCAATGACCATACCATAACCCCCCCCCCCCACACACACACACACATAAGTCATGGCTAAATCCACCCCTGGTATTCTCAGGCATGAGACCTAGAGGCGTAGGAACTATTTTTGAAGGGGGTGGGGGAGTCAGACTAAAGCTTTTAAAAAAACAAAGTCAAATTGTATAACTATATTTATTGGATGAGCGTAGCGAGCGTAGCGAGCGAAGCTAAGATTCCATTTCACTACACTGGAGAAAAAAATCCGGAATGTTTTTTTTTTGTATTTTTGTGTGTCTGTGAACATGATTCCGCCTAAACCAATACTCCAATTTCGATAAAATTTTATGGAGGTCTATGAAATCTCTGAACGAAGAACTGCACGGGGGGAAAAATCGATCGAAAAATTATTTCTCATGAAAATCGCAATTTTACGATTTTTTTTCGATTTTTAAAAAAATTCTTCGACTTATAACATCTACATGCTTTATCCGATTGTAATGATTTTTTCACAGAACCTTAATTTAATGAATTTATATATTCGTGTGAAATTTGAGCGCAATCGAAAAATTATTTCTCATGATAATAGCAATTTTACGATTTTTTTTTCAATTTTTAACATTTATTCGATGAATAAAACCTACATGCTCTATCCGAATGTAATGATTTTTTCACAGAACTTTAATTTTATGAATTAATATATTCGTGTGAAATTTGAGCGTAATCGAAAAATTATCTATTATAAAAATCGTAATTTTACGCTTTTTTCGTTTAACAAAAAATTACGCTCATCCATCAACGCGGCGGGACTTAAGCGTTTTCCTAGTTTATTATTGTCAGGGGCCCCCGGCCAAAATATATGTGGGCCTCAGTGATGTCACCCAAACATTATTTGTCGGTCTGGGTAGACCTATACGCTCTTTCGTGGGTAAAGTTAACATGATTTCTCTACAACGGGGACTGGGGGACCCTCTACCAATGCAGGTCCGGGGCGCACAGCCCCGGATTTTTTTTCGATTCTTAGAGTGCGATTCGAGCATTTTTACGATTTAAGACATTTTTTTTTGGATGAGCGAAGCGAAGATTCCATTTCACTACACTGGAGAAAAAAATCCGGAATGTTTTTTTTTATTTATTTCTTTTTTTTTGTATTTTTGTGTGTCTGTGAACACGATTCCGGCTAAACCAATACTCTAATTGCGATGAAATTTTATGGAGGTCTATGAAATCTCTGAACGAAGAACTGCACGGGGGGAAAAATTGATCGAAAAATTATTTCTCATGAAAATCGCAATTTTACGATTTTTTCGATTTTTAAAAAAATTCTTCGACTTATAACATCTACATGCTTTATCCGATTGTAATGATTTTTTCACAGAACCTTAATTTTATGAACTAGGAAAACGCTTAAGTCCCGCCGCGTTGATGGATGAGCGTAATTTTTTTTAAACGAAAAAAGCGTAAAATTGCGATTATCATAAGAAATGATTTTTCGATTGCGCTCAAATTTCACACGAACATATTAATTCATAAAATTAGGGTTCTGTGAAATAATCATTACAATGGGATAAAGCATGTAGGTGTCGAAGTCGAAGAATGTTTTAAAAATTTAAAAAATCGTAAAATTGCGATTTGCATAAGAAGTAATTTTTTGATTGCGCTCAAATTTCACACGAATATATTAATTCATAAAGTTAAGGTTCTGTGAAAAAATCATTACAATCGGATAAAGCATGTAGATGTTATAAGTCGAAGAATTTTTTTGAAAATCGAAAAAAATCGTAAAATTGCGATTTTCATGAGAAATAATTTTTCGATCGATTTTTCCCCCCGTGCAGTTCTTCGTTTAGAGATTTTATAGACCTCCATAAAATTTAATCGCAATTGGAGTATTGGTTTAGCCGGAATCGTGTTCACAGACACACAAAAATACAAAAAAAAAGAAAAGAAAAAAGAAAGAAAAAAAAAAAACATTCCGGATTTTTTTCTCCAGTGTAGTGAAATGGAATCTTCGCTACGCTCGCTACGCTCATCCAATTAATATATTCGTGTGAAATTTGAGCGCAATCGAAAAATTATTTCTTATGAAAATCGCAACTTTACAATTTTTTAAATTTTTAAAACATTCTTCAACTTATAACACCTACATGCTTTATCCCATTGTAATGATTTTTTCACAGAACCTTAATTTTATGAATTAATATATTCGTGTGAAATTTGAGCGTAATCGAAAAATTATCTATTAAAAAAATCGCAATTTTACGCTTTTTTCGTTTAAAAAAAATTACGCTCATCCATCAACGCGGCGGGACTTAAGCGTTTTCCTAGTTCTAAATATTTGTTTATGGTGACTGGTGGTGATTGTTTGTAGTGATTGCAAAATGATTTTGTGTTCTTTGAAAAATTTTGCGCCGGCCGCCGGAATATTGATCAATGATTACATAGTTAGCGAGCGACAATCATACCCGAGTGCTTTGGTCAAGCCATTAAGTGGGGGGGGGGGGGGAGTTCCCCCCTCAATTGTTCCTACGCCCTTGATGAGACGGACTAATTACGTGTTTGGTGCGTGTAAACGTGCCACCTTACAAAGTGTTGTAGACCTGTGCTTATCGGCTTCGAGGCTGATTGACAAACGATTGTAAGAAGAAAGTATCTATAGACTGTTTATGTTGATATATTTATTATGCTCCATGATATATTTGTCTTTGTGTGGTCGAGGAATGACACTGCTTGCGCATTCTCGCCCGTGGTGTGACGTCATCTAGAATGAGGATTCAGCCACAGGCCAAATAAAACGCACGCATTCTTGCCCTGTCATCTCAACTCAAGCTATGGACGCTCACAATATTGTTTACTAGCATTCTAAGTGACAGCTATGATATTTTTTCATCATTTAGCTGAGCTCACAAGATCTGACTGTGGGGAGCGATATTTCAACTTGCATGCATTCGACTTCCAGATCCAGACCCTTGGATAAAACGTTGTCTCAAATTACTTCAGAGTGTGCGATCTTAGAGAAACGTTATCGTTCCTAATTGTTTCTCGACTTGCAGACCCACGAAACCTCTCGTCACGTGTCTGCACGTGTTTGTTTCGAGTTGCAACAGTGGGACGTCGCAAATTATATCAGCGTGCTATATATCGCTCGGCGCTCAACAGTTGTTCGCTAGTCAACCAGATAAGACGCATAGCAATACAATGATGATAAAGAATAGTCATTGTTGTCTCTATTACAGCCAGACTCCCCGCTCAAAGCCACGTGTCTTCGAGATTATAATATTGTGCTGGGAATTTTGCGAGTCCCCAAAACTGGACTTATTCTAGTTAAATGTTGCAAAAGCTACACTAGAGTAAAACGTAATAAGTAAGAGATGCAGTTGAGTTTGACGGATGAATGTTTACTCCTAAATTTAATGCAATGTGTTTCCACTAAACGTAATATTTTTAATTTGAAGCTCTTGGTGTTGAAAAAGGAATACGTTTTCATAGAAGTAACTTGTCCACAAGAATGGGTGGGATAAGGGGATGGCAGGCTTCATTTAAAAATTTCATCACAAAGCAAACTTATTTTCCACTCACGGGGGGGGGGGGGGGGGGCTTGTCCCGTGCCATTTATCAACAAACTGTGACAGATCATGCAACATGTCATGGATGGAATGTGTCCTGAGAGGCCGGATGTGTGTGACGATCCTTGGGTGGCCCAGAGGGTGCAAGCTCGAGGGGGAGAGTTGGCGCCAACACATGTGTGTAGGCACGGCAGTCTTTTGCGAGCAGCCTCCAGGTTACGACCTGTAGTGCTTCCATAGTCCTATTTTTATTTGTATTGTGTAGTGGACTTTGTAGTCAAATAAATTCATATTATCTCCGGATAATTGAGTCTAGTAATTATATTAACCCTTCTTATCCCCCCCCAGGCGGGGTGAGAGGGTATATTTGGCGCCCAACAATAAGAACCGCTTCGGTGTTTGCTACGGCTCCCGTGAACAATTGGTTAAATACATTTTTTTACATCCGTGTTACGTACATTTTGTTTTTTGTAAAACTTTTTCAACTGCTGCGGGTGTTCGCTACGGCTCCCGTGAACATTTCGTTGTACATTTTACATCCGTGTGAAATATTTTTGATCAGTGAAATTTCAGTTTTCTGTGTTATTGTGACTATGCCGCGAACGCGTACGCACACTTCGGACAGCCAGGAGTCTTCCGTGTTGCCGAGTGCGGAAAGTGGAGATAGTGATGGAAATATGGCTAATTCATACGTGAGATGATGACTCAGCTATCGGGTGTGATGCAGAGGTTAGATTCGTTGGAGGGCGGAATACACCTCCGACGACAACAGCGCCGCCGCCGGCGCCGGTTCGCTTGATGGAGGCGTCGGGTTCTTCCGCGGTAACCCGGTTCGCCTGCCCGTGGATGGTCCCCGTGTCCCCCAAGTTTTCGGATGATGGGGAAATTCATCCCAGGATTTCCTAGCGGACATGGAGTCGATATTCCGGCACTACGGTGTACCGGACAATCTGTGGTGGGTGTGGTTTTTCGCCAGTTAGTTGGCGCAGCTAAGGACTGGGGCTACTCGTTCCACCAGTCTTGGAACACGTGGGTGAGTTTTCGAATGATTTTAAAAAAATGTTTTGGTCCGAGGACACCCAAGACGCGATTTCGGCAAAATTATCTACGGATTTTTCGAAAAAAAAACACACGGATCTATGGCAGGGTTTTACCTGTCATGGGGGAAACAGGCTTCGCCATGTTTCCGACAACATGTCTGTTTGCGTCGTTGATACGACGCATATCGTATCTTTTCCCCGGCGAACGTGCAGACAGCCACCCTATCGGCCAATATACGCACTCCCGACGCTATGCTGTCCCTACGGGAGGGGGCTGGACGAGGCGGCCCCCACGACGCCGAGAACGCGAGGCTTCTCGTCCGGACCGGATCCACGGGCAACACGGCCCCAGGTTCGACCCCAAAGGGCGACCATATTTTGCGGCAGGTGGACCTCGTCCTCAACAGGCTGCAGGGAATTGGCGCGAAGAGAGAGGTGGACGCGCTCAGGGTTATCGCGACGGGGCAGCTCGTGTGAATTGGGGTCACGCAGCGAGGACAATCGAAGACGGAGATCACGACGTGCAAAAGACAACTCCGGATCTCGAGATGCACAACAACAAAACAAAAGCGAGGGAAACTACCACTAACTGGACAGGCAACTCCTCTGTTTCCGGTTAATGAAGAACCAAGGAGTTTCGTCGACCAACAGGATTGTGTCACACAGCAAGTAGGCCTCTATCAAGTATCTGCAAGGACCCGGTGATTACAAGGTTAGTCGATGATGTAGCACAACAAGACTTGCGACAATGAAGACGACGCACGCAACAGCATCGTAGGTTTGGGCAGACGCCGGAAATAAAATGTAAGTGTTTGCAACCAACAATTTTTTGCTTTAATTGACACTGGAAGTGACATTACTTGTATCTCGGAAACATTTTGGAATACCATATCCAAGACCACTCCGACGTTGCCACGTTTACCGGCACGTAGCGTACTAGTTGCAGGGGCATTTAATGAAAGAGGTCAAATTGTAAACAAACAAACTTATTTGCCAGCATTCATTAACGATGAAAGTATGAGATAACGGTTTTGATAGTGCCCCTACTACATCGCTCCATGATTATAGGAGCAGATTGGCTCAGTGAAAATAAAGTAGAAAATTGACTTTGATGACAGATGCAATGACAGTTGGACAGGGACAGCCGAGACACAGAATAAACTTTTTTTTTTGCTAGTGATAGTCCAAATGCAAGTTCGGAGCAGGTTTGACGGTGTCAGCGATTATCGAGAGTCCCGCTATTACTGAACTTGAAGACACACCGATAGAGGTAGACCAGTCACAAGACGGCTTTTCCTCCAAAAAAAAAAGAATGCTCGAAACACTACCCATCACACCGTCCCAAGAGCGAAGCATGTCACAGCTACTGCAGAAACATGCTGCGGTTTTTTTCCGACATTCCTGGTCGAGTTACTAAAATACGTTCACGGCTTAGATATACGAAACAAGACGCCATTTTCACAAAAATTCGTACCCGATTCCGCTATCAAAGCGACGGGCAGTAGATGCACAAATCGAACTAATGATTGCTTGGGGCATAATAGAAGCAGCGCCCTCAGCGTACACTAACCCATTAGTAACAGTTGTAAAACCGAACGGAGGGGTTCGTGTTTGTCTAGAGCCAGCTACCTGAACGACAACGCAAGGATGGAGGGTTGTCAGCTGTGATTCGGCAACAACAGCTCGAGGCAGTGGGTAAGGTCGGCGACCGGAAGTATTTGTTATTCCGGGACGTATTGTACCATCGAGGGAAAGAATGCATACCAACTAATGTCCGAAGAAGGGAATGACAAAGGTATCCATAACATAGAGAATCTCAAATTATATAAACAGTAAAGATACCTACAGTGATTGGTAGTGTGTTTTGTGGATAAGTACATACTAGGTTATATTATTATAAGATTCGTGTGTTTCATAATTATGCAAGGCTCTCTGAGTAGAAGCAAGAATATTTTGCATGTTGAGACTTTAGATAGGGCGTATTGGAACTAAGAGTATGAAGTAAGTGTTTAGATTTAGTTCGGCTATATATAATAGACGTGCTATGATCTTTGAGTTATCATGTTAAATAGTATAATTTCTATGTGAATCCACTAGTGTATGTATTGAAGTCCTGTATTCATATTGATTTTTATGTGCAATGCGCATTCGTTGAATTAAATGTATTTTGTGTGTTTAGATTTTAGTTGAACTAGGTAATAGGATTAAATGTGTTATGATGGTTCTCGTAAAATCTAGTAGGGGGGGATGTGACAGATCATGCAACATGTCACTGGATGGAATGTGTCCTGAGAGGCCGGATGTGTGTGACGATCCTTGGGTGGCCCAGAGGGTGCAAGCTCGAGGGGGAGAGTTGGCGCCAACACATGTGTGTAGGGCACGCCAGTCTTTTGCGAGCAGCCTCCAGGTTACGACCTGTAGTGCTTCCATAGTCCTATTATTATTTGTATTGTGTAGTGAGACTTTGTAGTCTAATAAATTCATATTATCTCCGGATAATTGAGTCTAGTAATTATATTAACCCTTCTTATCCCCCGCCAGGCGTGTGAGAGGGTATAAAACTAATAACTGATAACACTAACGAAACTTATTATTATTTGTATGACCTCTTCGGAGTACATAGTATTTAATTATTTAAAGTCCTCGATTTTAAATCAGTATTTTATTATTTATTACTGAATAGTGAATAAGATAGATGTGATATAAGCAAAATATTACGCATTGGCCTTAAACGAGATTATTCTCTCATCTCGCAAACATCAGCTAGTGAAGGGGGAGTATTTTACATCATGAAGTAGAGGCGAGCTCTGGCAGTCATTATCTTACCCCCCCCCCCTGAACGATCTCGACGACAGCGACGCGAGAAACTCCGTCCTTCCCTCGCCTGTGGCTGGATCTGTCCAGCACGGCTCTAACCTCCCCACGTCCCCTACGTTGGAGTGGCGCATAATGACCCAACGGTTGGCGCGCCCCTAAACCGAATATATACTAATCTTATTCGTAAATGACTTAAATGGGTGAACATAAGTTAAAATCAGTCGGAGGGCTCAAAGTTAGGTCCTGAGATTAAAGTCAGATCCTAGTCACCAAAAAAGCAAAAAACAAAAACAAAAACTCTTCGCCGTTTCCATCACTAGGCCTATTGAGTATTGGAATCGGCACGCAATGTTATCAATTATCATGCAAGTTCTTTATGATTAGCCTAGGCCAACTAAATTTTATATCATACCTTCAAGTTGAAGGCGACAACTTGAATGAATTGAGATTGGTTCGTAAATTGTAAAAATATTCTGAATAAGTTAACTACTAGAGACCACACATGTCCAAAAATCAAAATACATATTTGTTGATTAGCTTTGTAAATGCCTGAAAAAATATAATTTGAAACTACAGTGATTTGAGAGCTGTATTCGGGAATTTGTGTCTGAACTGTAGGTAGAATAAATTAATATTTCAGTTGGGTAGGCTAAACAACTTCATGCAACTTTTCTGAAAATCTCTATGAGATAGTTTTACTTTGATGACTTACATTATAACCGTCCTAAAACAATATTTTTATCTGTTCTAGATGGTGTTTGTATAGAAGAAAATACAACACGATGCAGCTTCTATTATCAACAGTTTTTTTTTTGCATCATACTTGCAAGACGTAAGCAAATTTATTACCATTCATTTATTTCTTTTTGCATAACTTCATGTACATCTAATTTAGGTACCGTTTTCTAATAAATTGCAAACTAAGGGTCCAATGTTTATGATACTTTGTCTTCCATCCAATCTTTACTGAGGTGGTAACAACATTTATGCAAAGATTGCCATGCATAACTTCTTGCACATCTAATTTATTCATGCCGTATTCTAATAATTGTCAGACCTAGTGATCAAGGCCTCTGATTCCTGGTCTTATATTCAATCTTTATTTTGGTGGTAACAACCTTAACTCAAAGTTCACCAGACAATGTTTGTCATGCATTACTTCATGTACATCTAATGTAGCATAAATGAAAATCACAAATTTAGTGACCAAGGCTTATGATACCTGGTCTATCCTTTCTTTACTGCAGTGTTAACATGTTCCCATGTTCACCAGGTTTATCTTCATGTAAGTCTATGTAACAAATAAACACAATTTCATCGAAAAACTTGTTTTATTGGACCCGTTATCCACAAATTCAAGATACTTAACCTACAGGAGAGCCTTATGAAGTTAAAAATTATGTGTACTTTGAACGACAGCAACAATGCTAACATAGCCTATTACAAGGAAGATTTATGACTTGTGCCCCTTTTCTTAACACAGAAGTAGAAAAATAGATTAAAAATGTGACAGGTTAAAATCGCCCAAATTTGACTGAACCTTTTCCCACCGTCCACAGAATTCACCCTTCACAGCTAGGGTATAACAATGGTACCTTTTGGATAGGGTTGAACTAATATTTCAAATTTTAAAGCCAGGTGAAACTTTTAAACCCCTGTTTTCAGGCTTTCCAATAACCAGAAGTAGTCCATACCTGAACCAGAAGTAGGCTGTATTTTCAAGATAACGGCAAAATAGCTTTGTTTGTTTGTTTGTTTGTTTTTGCTTTGTTTATGTGTTGTTTGTTTGTTGCTTTGTTAATAATTAATATGCTTCTTACTAGGGCTTAGCAAACCTAATTTACACTTTGAAGGATGAATGTGATGGATTTTGAGTACCCTTTCTCATTAAAGTGGTATTCTACACTGTTAAAAAAAATCATTCAGACTAACTAGTAGTGAATTAACAAAGTAACTAAAAAAATATTAGGTTCCGAAAAAAGTTGCTAAACTTACCTACTTGGCAATTTTCGATCTAGGTTCAATCAGTAAAATATATCTCCAATAATAAATATTTGTGCACAGTTTCAAGACACAGTTTCAGTGGCGTATCCAGAAATTTATAAAGGGGGGGGGGGTCCATCAATCTTTTCATAGATATGCCGAAGGCTAAGTGGGGGGTCCGGGGAGAAATTCTTCTTCAAAGTCATTTTGGTGAAAATCTGTGCGTTTTAAAGCATCACAATGACCAACTTTTTATCTACTAAAATCCTGTTTTTAATCGAAAAGTTTTCTCTTTCAACTTTCAAGGTCATTTTGGTGAAAATCTGTGCATTTTAAAGCATCAAAATAACCAACTTTGTATCTACTAAAATCCTCTTTTAGTCAGATGGTAATTTGTAATTATTTTATTTTCCCTTTACACTTTTTTTTCATAAGGGGGAGGTTTTGTCCCCCCTCTCCCTCCCCCCCCCTTGGATACGCTACTGCATAGTTTTATAAATCAACATTTTAGATTGGTATGATGCTCTACTAGTATCTAAGCATTTTTTTGCAGATTACAGTTTATTAAAGATTATTCGCCAAAACACCAATTTTCGCAAATTTATGATCAAAAAGCTTGAAAAATTTGTGTAAAATTATAGGTACAAGATACGATTTATTAAACGGCTAAGTATTATGCTCTAGATTCGGGAGATCACAAGTTCAAATCCCGTCGAGACATACAATCCTGTTAAGAGCTTTTCTTAGGCTTTCCTTGGTCGTTTGGGATTGAGCCGTCTTGAACACACCTCGGACACCCCTTCACAATTGTCCGTACTCCCAAAATACATAGTTAAGCCACTTATTTAAGTATCATTTTATTGTAGTTGCACCTTGGCCTGAGAGACATTTCAACTTCCCATGCAATCGATATTAATTAAACGGTCATATTTGATATAGGCAACAAGCACAGGTACTGGAGTGCTTAAAACAGGCAGCGTAGTTCATCGTTATGATCCACTCTTTTTTCAACCTTCAGATGGTGGAGGTGCCGGGTACGCGGACATTTAAACTTTCTGGGGGGGGGGAGGGGGGGGGTTCTACCTTTTACCCGGAGTCATGTTTCCATAAAGCTCATGCGTAACGCGTGAGTTTGATTCTGGAGGTCTCGTTTCGATTCCTATCACCGGCAATCCAGACTGAAGATATCAAGTTTCTCACCAGTCCTTGGAACGCTAGGAGCTGGACATTCCCATCACTATTAACCTTACACCCTTGTTATCTTGTATGTAATTTCAAGAGGGTTACAGTGCGTCGACAGATATGTACCCAACTGGGGTTATCCCTAAGAAAACGTATTCGTGTGCATGTTTCAAATGATAAGTGTGTAGAGTTGAATTCAAGCCACTTTCAATGATCTTTTGACACTTCTCGGTGGCCATTTAGCATGTGTACCACACAAAAAAAAATTGGTGGGTTTATTGAAAGCCTTCTTCTTATCGTATAATTGGCATATAAATGACGCTTAATAATCTCCAAAGAAAAAATAATTATTTTAAAAGTTATTTTATTAGGCTTTACACACTCATTTGAATTAAATCAAACAATTAAAAACATTTTTTACATCTACAATCGATTTAACAGTTAGCAATATTGTTAAAATATAAAGGACCAATGAGAGCTCGCTTCAATACCATTCTTGCAAAAATCAACTAGACAGACTGACATCGACAAAAAGTTAAGATTTCCTGCTTCAGGTAAACCCTTCATTCTAGAAAACTTTTCAACTTCTATTTCGACATTACTTGATCCTTATGAAGTAGTTAAGGTGTAGGCATATAAAAAACACTTTAATTTGAACAACAACGTCTATAATGTGACTTAATAATTCTACTGTCAAAGTACTTCCAGTGCTCCAAAATCAGGCGGCCATTGCATGATAGCATTTTTAGTTTTGAACCGTTTTGAAGGTCGTACACCATCGAACTAAACTCACCATCCAGTTTAATTTGTACGCTTTCATAAATCACTAATCTATTTTATAATAATGTAGAGAAACTCGCAATGTAGGTTAAGATTTAAAAATAATATTAGAATGTTGTTAACCTAGATCCCTTTAAAAGGACTATTTGGAAGTTTGCCTGAAAGTTGCAATATTGCCATGTAAGCAAGTGTCGGGATTCGGGAAAGCTCTCTTTAAAATTGAACGACACTCAACTTAAATCCATACTAAAATGTGATCGCTATAGGAGATGGCCCTATCGGAAGAGTGTCCCTATATTGCTGGTAGACTTATCCCATGACCCGGGAACGCTGAGAGCTATCGAGTATATTCGGTACACAATGCAGCGGAAGGAATGCACCTCATATTCGCGAGTGTGATCGTCTAATGTTTTCTTTCGTTTTCTTCCCTTTTGATTTTTATGTTTTCTATTTGATTTATTTTTATTCATTTAATTTCAATTTTGTACACAGCTATTTGTGTGTGTTGTGTTGGCTCGTTGGTCTTGTGGTTAGCGTATCTGCTTCCAATGCAGAAGGTCCAGGGTTCGATTCCCGCTAAAGTCAGAAGTTTTTTAACTTCTGATTTGGACTTAAGTCAATTAGTTCTTGTCTTAGGAGTTTGTAAACGGTGACTTTGGAGCCGTCCTAGCAACGAAGCACATAATAAATTTCAGAGTTGTTCTGAATCGGCCTTGTTGATTATGGCGTTGATTCGCGGGTGCTCGCACTGTCCATACCACTGATTGTTATATTTCCTATTAAAAATATCGATCTTTGGTTGGTTATCGCTCACTCGTCGATTGCGTCGAGGCCTGCAGGGTTGGCTTGGTCGCTTTGATTTAAAGTCCCCCACTGAAAATCAGTTATATAACTGAGTGGGTAGACTCTAAATAAAATTTATTTTATTTATTTATTTATTTAAATATATACCATAGAATTTTTTCAGATAATTGGCCTATACATTGTTGTTATATTTTTGTTACGAAATTTGGATCATTAAACGTCTTTTATTTTGTGTGTGCATTAATTATTCACTTCGGTTTTTACTGTCCTATTTTGTAATTAACTTTTTATAACTGAATTTGATAGACTTTCAATAAATAAATAAATAAAAAATAGATAAATACATAAAAGGAAAACCCTCTAATTTAGATACTGTGTAGTTACTGCATTGATATTATTGATTCCTTGTTTGTGGAATAATTTTTAATGTGCTTGCAAAAGAAAGTCTAATTATTATCTTTTCACTAAGCCTACGATGTTTAACCAGTCAGCATCAAATTGAAGATAAAACGTAAATGGTTGTCAAGAAATTAGGTTATACTCTACAACCCACTACAATATCAATCATTTCTGGTTATTTAGAAAGTATCAAAATAATAAATGCCGTTTTGTACTGAGTAACTGTAGAACTGAAATACGTCTTACTGGATATATTTCTGACACCTAAAGTCCGAGATTGTTCTGAACTAGTTCTCTAGTCCCTCTCTTCTCCGCTCTGGGCGCTAAATGTCGTGTACTCTTTTCTTGATACTTCCCGGCGAGTTTGTACGTTGTGATCACTGCAGCTGTGCAATGTAAGCCGGGACGTGAGGGAGTTGCAGCAAAACTATTTCTCTCGATCACGACGTGAAGTTAGGAGTAGACCGATCATTCATTGATGAATGCGCGACAGAAAACTCTCTAGCTTAACTTGTTTTATTGGTCGGTGTACTCATTGCTTACAGGTTTGATCGATTTATATCAATCCAGAAATTACAAAATCTATCTCTACCGGGGTTTGAACCCTGGTCAACAACTGAACAAAGTTTCCGGGTAGAACCACCCGGACGGTGACATAAACTTCTGAATTGATTATGCATTATAGATCTAAATGGATGGAACAGTACTGAAAGCGGCAACGAATCTGCTGTCTTTGACATAACTAAACAAACAAATTAATGCACACACTTTTGGCGAGCTTCAATTATTATGGACCAACCCAGGCCTTCTTATATTTGATATTATACTATAATATCTCCCAACAAAGTTATTTGGACGACTAGCCTTACATAGTAGACTTACGTGTAGTGTAAGAAGGTCAATTTGTCATTGTCACCTACTTTTTTAAATTAGTCTTCAATGAGCATGTCTTTGCTAATCATAAATAGCGATAAAAGAGGCAAAGTCCATCCCGCAAACATCACCTGGTAAATAGGGGAGTATATTACTTCCTGGAACTAGAGGCGTGATCTGGCGATCGTCGTCGGGGACCTCTCCTCCTTCCGTTGACGACCTCCTCCTCCTCCTCGACGACGACGACGACGACGACGACTATGACAACACGAACGATGACAAAGACGATGACGACCACGACATATGAACCACCCTTTCCGCCCCTCCCCGTGGCTGGTTCTTTAGCCAGCATAAGCCCCTCCTCCTCATATCCCCTGGGCTAGAGTGGCGCATTATGACCTAACGTTTAACGCGCCATTAATCAAAGTTAACATTAAAGTCTTCAATAATATTCATATTGAACCTTAGATGTTCTTCGCTTCAAGGACGGCTACAAACGGTATTCATACAATCACCGTTTACAGTTATATTCATGATACATTATGGTACATACACAAGTTCATAAAGAACAATGTTCAAACCGGAAATCGATCGCTGGGTTTTTTATATGGAAGAATAGATAAATATTCAGGACCACCCTAGTGTCTTACTTGACAACTATCGTTCTCATCATATTCCCAGTTCTCCTCTGAGATTTAATATAACTCAATAATTTGAGCATTGATTCGGTTGAACTAATTTCCAAGATGTTACCAGCCACTGCACCATTCCTTCATGATTAGCTTGAATATAAGATGAGTTATTGCATTCTCAATACCGCATCATCTTTGAAGCTATTATACATCCCTAGGAAGAGAACCCAACACAACAGCTAAACCTTGGTTATATCGCTCTCCGCGTTCTCTTGTGCTGCATTCAGTTGAACGGGTGTAATCTGCTCCTAACACGAGCTCTCCTAATAACGCAAGTACACATACTCTGCGCGTATTGTGCAGGTGGAAAGCCACTGATTGAAACGCTCCCTCGGAATTTGCTAAAGGCTAGGCATGGATCTTAATTATGTACGTGACTCAAATCAACGTGAAGCTTAATTAGCTGAAAACTTGATTGCTGCAAGCACTATTGTTCATGGGCGAATGGAATGTTCAAATTAAATGCTATGCAATGTTGTGCAATATTCGAAAGACATTTATTAAACCTTTTTTTTATAACAAATTGCTCGTAATAATGAATGAAAACTGTGTTTTCGTGTCTCTATGGCCAGAAAGTTGTCTAGGGGATTAAAAATAATGACGATAATTATCAAACTAGTCTTTGGTGCTTTTTGGTTTATCAAATAGCATCACTTCATTAATTTTTAAAACAAAAATAAGTTCACAGAAATAATCAATTATCCCGTTTGATGATAAGCACGGTCTTATCATTGACATGGATAGGGAAGGCTCACCTGTTTTAGATATTAGCGCTGGTGTACAAAATAAGTAGATATTCACTTAAAAACACCATCACCGCAGTTTATAACAACCCATTGTAAATACTATCTCAGAGGTTCAAAGTTTTACGTTTACTCTTTCCCGCTCTGTGATTGTGAAAAAACATGTGACGTCATAACCCTATAACAGGCCTTGTTTATGAATGAAATTGACCATGCTTTTCTAGATCACGCAGGAAAATTCACCGCTCGGCTGTTCACCAGCTCGTGTCAAAACAATAGGCCAATGTTGAAATTTTATTTAATGTTATCATAAAACTGTTAATTGTTAAATATATATATACTCAAAAGTTTGTAAATGTAATATTGGTATACAAATTATTTTTTGTTAGTATTTCTTATTCATACCAGACACAAATTTTATTCCAAAAATACTTCTGTAAGTTAGAAAATCAGCAAAAATGTTGTTGTTTCAATGGGCACAATTGTTTGGTTGTATTGTTTTGAGTTTGACGTATTGCCCCTTTGTTCCCGCCATCATTGAGTGTAAAACTTTAAGCTCACTTTCATGACTAAAAATATTCTATAACTAGGAAAACGCTTAAGTCCCGCCGCGTTGTTGGATGAGCGTATATGGTGCATTGAGCTGCCATGTGTTACTCGGATTTTCTGTTGTTCTGTGAAAAATTCATTACTTAGTCGAAGATTTTTTTAAATTAAATTAAATTAAATAAAAAATTAACTTAATTTTTTTAATTAAACTAAATTAAATAAAAAATTAACAAATATTTTTAATTAATCGTAATTTTTAAAAAAGAAAAAAAACGTAAAATTGCAATTTTCATAAGAAATAATTATTCGATTGCGCTCAAATTTAACACGAATATATTAATTCATGAAATTAAGGTTCTGTGAAACAATCATTACAATCGGATAAAGCATGTAGGTGTTATAAGTCGAAGAAATTTTTAAAAATCGAAAAAAATCGTAAAATTGCGTTTTTTATGAGAAAAAATTTCCCGATTGCGCTCAAAAACGTGGCAGTTCTAAGTTCAGAGATTTCGAAGGCCTCCATAAAATTTCATCGCAATCGGAGTATCGGTTTAGCCGGAATCGTGTTAACAAACACACAAAAATACAAAAAAAAAAAAAAAAAAGAAGAAAAAAAAAAAAACATTCCGGATTTTTTTCCAGTGTAGTGAAATGGAATCTTCGCTTCGCTCGCTATGCTCGCTAGGCTCATCCATAAATGAAAATTAGATATTTATGTAATCAAAAACTGGCCCTGAATATAGTAGAATAACAAAAATACGTAATGAGTCTTCGCTATTGTGCTGTGATACGATGCCTGTTGCGTCAAAGTGTAAGAGTAAGTTTTATGCTTTGCTCAGCTCTAACAAGATGTAACTTAGCACTCGAGTTTCTTCAATGCGAAAGTAAATTAACTGTTACGCTGTGCGCAACGCTTGGTATAAAACGAATAATCGTAGTTTCAAAGGTTTTGTAATTAAGTAGCTCTTTAATAATGTCTAAGAGAAGACTGTTCCACTTTTATTATTTTTCTAACTAAACATTTCATAATATTATTTTAAACTTTATTTTAAAGGTGATACTTTTTCCTCCGTTTGAACTAGAGGGTAGATCTCTGACGATCACAGAAGACGAGTACATAGGCAATGTCCATCTCGAAAACATAATCTAGTAACTGATACTAGAGGCGAGCTCTGGCAGTCTGACAGTGGGAGGTCGCAAATCGGGGCGAGGGGGGGGAGGCCCCCGACGACGACGACCACGAAGTGAGGATAACCGTATTACCACTCCTTGTTCGTGGCTGTATCTGTACCACTGCATGGGTTTTTCCTCCCCATTACCCTTCGCTAGAGTAGCATTATGATTAACGGTTGATGTGTCCTTAAACCAAACAATCGTAACTATTTTCGTTTTATCGTCCTATTTGTTTTTGATACGTAGCAAACGGAAATATATCCGTCGTTCACCTTATACGTGTATATAAGTCCAGCCTAGACTCAAGTCTGCACCTTATACGTGTGTAAGTCCAGCCTAGACTCAAGTCTGCACCTTATACGTGTATATAAGTCCAGCCTAGACTCAAGTCTGCAATCGACCGCGGTCCCCACGCTCTGCCCCGCGCACTATATACGCATTCTTGAAATAACGCAACATTTCCAAAAACCCGCGTGTCACATTTTGATTAAATTATGGACTTTAATTAAATTCACAGAGTTATCTTTATTCCACACCTGAACAATAGAATGGAAATATAAGCGCGCGCCTCTATGTTTTCAAATTAATACGGCATTTCCGTTCTTATCTCTTCCGTTCTGTTTATGCACAAAGGAACACTTTTTGTTTTTTTTAAAAAAAAGCTCAAATAAATCACTTATCTCTTGTGGACGTAACGAAAATATTACAAGTTGCAATCGTCCAAGAGAAGATGGCGTGTAAATAAAAGTCCATACGCAAGTGCCCAATTAGGAAAATAAGGATTAAGTTGAATGGGGGCTGCCCTCTCCCCCACCCCAAGCCTTTCCCCTCGTCCCTAGCAACCCCTCTTATATTTAGCTTCTCGTGCTGTGTAAATATCAGGCCGTCGATAAAGTAAGAGCCTTTTAATCCACATCCTGGAATAACCACAAATACTCTAGAAGGATTAAGTATAGAGAACTCAAGGATTCCGGGCCACATCTGGTTAACAAGTGCAAACATTGAACGGGATCCCACATACAAAGTAGGTTTTGATTAACAAATTCTTGGTCTAAATACACAAGCTTTATTTAGAGAAGAGCTACATTTTTAAAATGCTAAAGATTCCTGTTGCAATATTAATCGAAACATGTTGCACAGGATGAGACTTCTAGATTATACTGTGGTAGAAATATGCAGATTGTCTTTCGATGCGTCTTTTATAATGGAAATGTTTATTAGATTTTAAATCGACGTTCGTGCGGTCAGCAATAATTATTATAATTCATAATTTAAAAAATATGAGAAGAGTTTATCGTTGAATTTCTAGCTTCATTGCAAATAATCACTCGCAAAAAGCTTTGCTTTTACACGCTTACAATCTGTAGTTATGTCTTTTTAAATATGCCCGCAAAAGAGGGAGCAAAGCTTTTTACTCAACACATCGTCAAAGAAGAATAAGCTAGGAAATTTGCCCATGTCGTTGCTAGACGAGGGATAGAGCCGTGTTTCACTCTGCACTGAACTTGATAATTGTTTGAAGTTTACACGATAGCATATTATTTCATATAATTCTCAATAAAACATAGTCTTATACTTTATCATGAAACGCCATTATAGAACATCTTTTAAAATGTGTACTCTATCTCACAGAGAAATTTGGAGGAACTTTGAGCGTGAAGATTCGGTTCACCTTGGTCACTGGCATGCATTCACCGAATGATATTCTAAACATGTTTTTTGTAACGGTTTTTCAAGGATAAAAAACATTGCCGATTAATTAAATGCTCCACATTTTCGGCATATTTTCAATTTATTATTTCTTGTGCATTTGCATCGTTAGAGACCGATCGGCAAATTCCAGAAATAGTCTCGCGTATGTCGGTGGAGCTACCACTAACTTTATCTAGTAAATTAACGTGATTTCCCATCCACTCAGTGAATCATTTCGTGTACTGGAAAATGGTCACATTGTTGCAAGTTATTATTGGAATTTAAGGCACATCGCAGTTTTTAATTCTATCATAATGAAGTCAAATTCACCGTGTTCTGTCATAAACTAATGGTTCAAAAAGCAAAACGTGATATTGCTTTGGTGGAGGTGCCGGGTAGAGTGAGAAAAGTTTTAACTCCATAAGAATAGCATTGTTGGTGGAGGCGCCGGGTCCTCTTTTATTAATTTGATTATTCCTACGTTTTACAATCAGTTTAATTATGGCGTGAGGTATTATTGTTGTAGTATTTTTTTAAGTATAGCACACATGACGCGTTCGGTGGTTTCTTCCGCGAAAGTTTGATTACTCCCTGACTTGATGTTCCTGCCTGATTTTTGGCAAACCTCATATTCGTTTGAGTGGGATCGTGTAATAAATCAGTTTTTTTCTTCCGTTTTCTTTTTTGATGATTTTTTTTTTCTTTTCTTTCTTTTCTTTCTTTCTTTCTTTCTTTCTTTCTTTCTTTCTTTCTTTCTTTCTTTCTTTCTTTCTTTTATTTTATTTTATCTCCCCCCCCTTTTTTATATTAAATTTTGGTTCATTAATTTAATCGCATTCAATTTCCTTTTCGAATTTGTTACCAAAATGATTGTGCTATTAATACATTGTTGTTGTAATATTAGTATTTCAAATATTCACTTAACTGTAGTTCATTGTTGAGTCTGCATCTATGTAATTATTAGATTTATTGAGTAGTCCTCCTTTGTAAATCAGTTTTTTAACTAAATAGAATATACGTTAAATAAATACATAAAATAAAATTAAAAATTGTGTTTCAAATATGTCGCATATCAGAACATTTTACATTCTCACAATATTTTGAATATATATTTTTAAAATTGCTTTTTAAGCCTTTTTCTTCAACATTAATTTTATCATGGCATGACCACATACAGAGCTTTGGTTTGTATTGAACGCTATTTGTAAACGCAAATGAAAGTGGAAGACATTTGCATTATAGGTGTAAGAATCAATCGGCCTAAACATGTATAATAATTGCAATGCCATCATACTGTATATGCAAACATTCGTTTGAAGTTGTTTGAACTCATAATTGTAAATAATTGGCATCGTTGGTTCATATTTCTCTTTCTTGTGTGTTTAAATCGTTTGGATTTCGCTTAAAATGCTAACAGAACCCACAAAACTGGTCCCGGATATCCGTTTAAAATTTACAGATACAGATACAGTTACAGTTACAGGTACAGATGATCCAGGGTTAAATTCTCTCTTTGAGCAGTTGCTTTTTTGGATGAGCGAAGCGAAGACTTCAATTTCACTGACCCCCAAAAAATTTAGCTCGGGTGTTTTTTTTTTTGTTTGTTTGTTTTTCTGTCTGTTTGTTAACTCTCTACCAGGCAAACGGCATATCCGATCTTGATGAAAATTTGACAGGACCTTCGAAATCTCTGAACTTAGAGGTGTATTGTTTTTGGGTACAATCGAAGAAATATTTCTCATGAATATCGTACTTTTACGATTTTTTTTCGATTTTTAGTGCGATATTTTCGTGACGTTTGGGCCAATTCTGACCAAACGGGTGGGGCTACAACGTTCATATTATACATGGCCATTAAGGTTTTAGTGATGTAGTACCTTTTGAAAGAAAAAATTGAAAAAGTTAGCCAGAATCCATAGAAATAAAGCTTTTAATATAAGTTTTTTGATTTTTTGTGTGATATTTTCGTGCCATTTGGGCCAATTCTCACCAAACGGGTGGGGCTACAACGTTCATATTATACATGGACATTAAGGTTATGGTGATGTAGTACCTTTTGAAAGAAAACAGTTGAAATAGTTAGCCAGAATCCATTGAAATATAGCTTTTAATATAAGTTTTTTACAGTAAATAATACCAATTGACAGGTAACAAAAGAAACTTGACAACAATCACCTACAATGCGTAGGCAGCAAAACAAAGCACTTGCAAAAGTAAAGATATCCCATGCAAACTAAAAATTTTAAAAAGCTCATCCATCAACGCGGCGGGACTTTAGCGTTTTCCTAGTTTAAAAAAAATCTGGTATGGACTTAAGTGAGTCCATCAGTTCTTGGCTTAGAATTTTTTTTTAATGTATTGTTATTCGATATTCGATTCTTATTCTATCGATTGTTAGACTTGCTTCTCCCTAATCTATTAATCGATATTAACAGATAATCTTACAAAATGTCACTTATCAAGAGTTCTATACATCATAATATATATCCTTAAGGCCTAATCGCCGGATTGCCCTTTAAATGATATTTTAAAATCAAAGGAAGATGACTGCAATCTTAGTTAAATGAGTGAGGGTCTTAAATATAACAGGTAAAAAAATTGACGGGACGTAACGTCCATGTCAGCCGTTATATGCCAATTTTGGGACAAAAGTGGGAACACTGAGCTAGGTGCTACAGTTAATTTAGAGTGGCAATGAATTTTAATATAGTTTCTACACATCATTGCCTTTCACCTCATTATAAGGAAAAACAAATTTCTGTAATATCGTTCGATGTACGATTTTTTCACACCGTACAAATAATATGTTTTGAACATGCAAACGTTTCAACTAGCGAACGAACATATTTCTACGTTTTCCCCCGTTTTAACCCGAACATGCCATTTATATCAGTCATTGTGCATAAATACACCTTAATGATAAAACGTTATTAAGTTTAATAAGAATATTAAAATGGCTATGATGTAATTTCTGTTCGGGGACTGAGTTATATGGAGTGTTGAAAGTAGAACGTGTGTATTTGATGGTGGTTGAATAGAGAGATGAGTTTGAGCTAAATGAGTTTGGGTGAATGGGAGTGAGAAGTGGGAGGCGAGAGTGAGAGAGTTTTGGTTTATTTGGATTAAGGACGCGTCAACCGTTAGGTCATAATGCACCACTCTAGCCTAAGGGGGTGGGGAGGAGGGGCCCATGCTGGTCAGAACCAGCCACGGGTAAGGGGAGGAAGGGGGGTTTCTCACGTCGCGGTCGTCATCGTCTTTGTCATCGTTCGTTGTGTCATTGTCATCGTCGCCGGGGGGTCGTCAAGGGAAGGGGGCAAGGTCCCCGACGACGATTGCCAGAGCTCGCCTCTAGTTTGGGGAGAAAGATACTCCGCTCTTACTAGCTGATGTTTGCGAGGTGGACTTTTTCTCTTGAATCGCCTTTTACGATTAGCAGAGCCATGCTCTGGGCCAATTCTACCCCGGGCCCAGACGGGGGAGAGTGAGTGAGAGAGAGAGAGAGAGAGAGAGAGAGAGAGAGAGAGAGAGAGAGAGAGAGAGAGAGAGAGAGTGAGAGAGAGAGAGAGAGATAGAAACCCCGAGGCACCACAGGTGCAAGGATGATAAAGGCTTTGTCAACATTTGCACTTTATAAAATTGGTATAAGCCTTTACATTTTTCTTATCAAACTCTCAACGTAGCTTGAAGAAAATATTTCTACCACAATGTTGTTATAGTTACATTCTGGAAAGAACCAATAGTCGTTCTTCAAGGCTGTACATAATCACCTTGCAGTTCCAGTCTTTCTGTAGTTCAATTAAAAAAATTCAGACAGTTGTAGCATTTTTGAAATATTTGTTTTACTCTAGAAAAGAAGACATTCTATGAATTTTGTGTGACACCTTTTTCCAAATATTCCGAATTTCTATCTCAAATCTAAACAAACACGAACATTCTGAAATTTCTTCTATTAAAAAAATGTTTACGCAATTAATAATCCACCTTTTTTATACTATCTAAAATATTGAAATTTTTCTAGAAATGGGTGTACGTTGAGCACTTGATATGCATGCATGTTTTGTCGATATATTGTGCCTTTACGCTCTACAAAATATGATTTATGTAACAGTACATCAAAGCAAATGTGTAATTTTATATCAGTGTAGGTTTCCGGTCCTGTAGGCTCAATAAACCACAACGGTTTAAAACCCCAGTTTCGAAGATTTGAATTGAATCGCAATGAATTTCATTTTTAGCATTTATCTTTCGAAATGCGTTAGCTACTTTAACATCACATTTAAAAAAAATCAGTTTAAAAAGATAACGTAATAATGATATCCCCATCAAGTCGATAAAATATGCTTAACATTACAAACATAACAAAGAAGAGGCAGCGGTATCATTTATTACTTAGAAATTATCTTCAACTTTGTCCTACCTCAGTCTTCGTTATGTTACTTACGCATACTTTAGTTGTCAGACTAATGATAAAATGGATAAACAGCAACATAAAATCTTGGTTTTAGTGACAGCAACGCGCTAAAGTTACAGTAAATTAAAGAGTGTTCTGGACAAAGTGTTTTAAGTGCTGGGGCACTTACTTCAATGCTTTGTTCGTGAAAGTTTTACTAAATGAGTTAGAGAAAGTTCGCTAAATGATTGGCCTAAAGATGTAAGGCCTGTAATAAGGAACGAGGACAGGAGAGCTTTGGCGGAAGCTTACAACAGTCTATACCAATAGAAATATTGTTCGTGAGTTTCGTCCGAGACTCTCAAGGTTTTCGGTTCGATATCCGCCACCAGAAAACCAGACTGGACGATCAAGTCTTGTATTTCTACAGTCAAAAGTCCAATCTAGGCATTCCCTCAGGAATATACTATTATTTATACACTACATGTTATTAAACCACATGTCCTGCGTTTTGGTCAAATTGCTGTTCCCTCGGCTGACTGACACCTCAAGGTGTTTGAAATTTTAACAGTTGTCACGACATTGGGAAAAAAAGAGCTCTAAACACTCTTAGAATTTAGCTCAAAATAATAATGAAAGTTTCAAATACGTCGGATGCTTCGTGGCCGAGCGAATACCTATTTGCTAACTGCCAAATGTGTCCTATTCCCTCTTAAAATATTTTGAAAATGTCTGACATTGGAATTTTAATAAAATATTTATGTAAAAATTGCGTCTTTCCCAGCTAAAATTGACTGTGCATTCGTATTTCGTTTGAAGCTGCTTCCTTCTCTGCTCTCGTGCGGGCAATCGATCGTAGCACCGAATAACCCGCATTCCTCACGGCTGTCACCCACCTGTATCGGATCGGAATGTTGCTATATGGAAGTGGAATTGAGTTGTATCGCATGCAAAGAAGTATTCACCATTGGTAATGTGGATTCCGAGTCCTCCCAGGCTGGGCACGTGCGAGAAGAATGTGCAGGGTGGCTGACACTCTACTCGACAGCTGTTGCTGAGTGGTATTACCTGAAGAAGACTTCTTGAGATAACGAAACTTCTCTGGAATGCTGGATGTAGGGCACACATGATTCTTACCCTCCCAGGAAGAGGGGCAGGCATTGCACCCTTGGCAGGTTTCCCACGAGAAAAAATATAAAAAAGAGGCTTCGCGCGACTGCAAATACAACCGTGCATATCTTATTGCGAAATGTTCTAAGAGTGTAGGATAGTGTAGTCTTATTTATAGTGTAGCGTGAGAATCGCTTCTTGTGGATGTTCGAGCCCTGCCTAGGTTCATCTGTGAGTGGTAGGGGGCCTACTCGGTTCAGCACACTGGACAGTCCAGACGCGTAGGAACGTTTTGAAAGCTGTGAGGGGGGGGGGGGGCAAATCCATTAGCAGATTTTTTGGCGGGAGCTGGGGTCTGGGCAAAGCCTCACCCGCCGGAAGCCCTTTCGGTGGAGGCGAAAAAAATCACTATACTACTGTTATTTCTTCACGTTTTAACTGCACTAGGACTTTGTAAATGATGTTTTGCAACAACTATCTACGATCTAAAAACAAAGAATGAACGTCAAGGGGCCTATTTTAGTAAATTTCAACCTAATTTTCTATATTATGACGAAGCATACAGTCAAACATATTCGTTTAACAAGGTGACTGTCGACTTGTATAATTGTATGTGCATACTACGGAAATTCTGGTATTAATATTTAACACACGTTAGTTTTTGCCCCCCCCCCGTGCCCCCCTGGGCCAAACTTTTGGGGGGATCGCCCTCTCTTCCCCCCGGTTCCTACGCTTCTTCTGGACACATGGCACGGCTCGTCAAGGGGGTGAGACGTCACACTGGACGCCCGAGATGGAGAAACCCCAACCTTCAAGGCCGTTGCCTCGCCACTGGCGAACTAGTCGTCAGCTGTCCTGTTGTAAGGATCGTTCTCTTCAGCCCTTCTAGTTTTATCCTATCATATCCAGTGGCGGATCTTGGACCGCTGTATGGGGGTGGCGGTAGAGCTGGCGTAACGTAACGCCGGGGGGGGTCTGGGTGGCGCTGCCCCCCAGCTCAGCCCCGCAGTGAATTTTTTTAAAGGAAGTTTTGTCAAAAACGTGTTTAAATTGCTTTAGAGAGTGTATATTTCAATTAGTTTTATTAGATTTACCATACAATTTAGTATGTAATCATCACGTAGCCGGATTATTATCCCCCCCCACATCTTTTTTGGAAAAGGGTTTTCTGATTTTTGCACTACACAACGATAGTATTTCGGTATTGCATTCAGTCCCGTATTTTTTTTCTGAAACGCTCAGAAATCACTCTAAAAACCCCGATTTTGACATTTTCTCCTGTTGCGCTGTGGTTGGGAGGCTTGCCTCCCCAATCCCACCTGCTGTTTTTGCCTGAAATTACTTTTCCAGTAAACTTCGCTTTGAAATATGGTACCCTACCCACGGCCTTGCCCTCTCCGACGCCCCCCTGAGGAAGGAAATCGTCACGCATCCACCCACTTTTTATTTTAGAAATTAACCACTACGCCAATCTTGTATTCGCAGTTTTGCAGTGAGAGACCCAAAATGAGATGGTAGAGCAGAACCGGGTGTGCCTCCAATCACAATTCATCAAGGATTAAAATCTAAAACAATTGACTAATAAAGATATGACGTAAGCATAAAGTTGTAGTGAAAGAAATGGTGATGTGTGGGGAAGTAAGAATGGTCAACTCAAACGGGTGGCACACTCTGCATGACTAATTTGGGCCACACCCACGCTCTAAATGTTCAAGTGAAAAGTTCCTCCAAGAATGTACCAAGTTTCTACCCACCGCTGCCCAGCTCTATTTTTGGGACATTTTGTAATTCAGGGACATGTGTAGTATTCTATCATATTGATATTCTATCACATTTTATTACATAACACCAGAACCAGAACGCATGCCATTCGGCGTGCTATGGGCTGGGCAACTCGTTTGACCTAGGCCTACATGAACAATGTAAACCAAAAACATAAGTTTATAAATAAGATTTTTAAAATTGTGTATGCTAGGGCTAGGCCTAGTCCAGCTGTTTATAATTGTCTTGGGTCTTGGCCTAGGTTTAAGCTACCTACTACTAGACCTTGTTTCTGATTGGCTCGTCGTAAAGTCTCATCCTGCATTTTGGGCAATTCGTAACTACTTGCACGGTTACGCCTTCGCATTGTGAACCTACAAATTGAAACATAAACTCGACAATACAAAACGTTACGTCTTAAGAATCCTTATGCTTATGACTAATTGTGAACAATGCCTAAGTTGCGCTATGAAAACGATGTAAACCCCCTTTGTCTTTACTACACACACAAATTCGTAACAAAACGTTAGCAATATTATTAATTATTAATTTAAAAAATATTATTTATAACAGCATAAAGTAATGAATAACATCTTCAAAAAGGTATTAATTGGCACTAAAATCGACATAAAACAGACTTAATCCGAACATATCAACGACCAGTCAGAGCAGTGGCGTACCCAAGGGTAGGGGGGGGGTAGTGGGGTCAAAACCCCACCATTTGCCCAAAAAAGTGTGAAGAGGATTTTAGTAGACATACAAAGTTGATCATTGTGATACTTTAAAACACAGATTTTCACAAAAATAAAGTTGAAGGAGAAAACTTTTAGATTTAAAAACGGATTTTAGTAGATAAAAAGGTTGTGACGCACAGATTTTCACCAATATGACCTTGAAAGAGAAAACTTGTGGATTAAAAACAGGATTTTAGTTGGATGAGCGAAGCGAAGACTTCAATTTCACTAACCCCCCAAAAAATTTAGCTCGGGTGTTTTTTTTGTTTGTTTGTTGTTGTTGTTGTTGTTGTTGTTGTTGTTTTTTTTTGGTTTTTTATGTCCGTTTGTTCGCACGATTCCGGGCAAGCGGCATATGCGATCTTGATGAAAATTATTAGGGGGGGGGGGGGGGTATTATTAGAGGACCTTCGTTTTCTCTAAACTTAGACTTGCCACGTTTTTGGGTACAACTGAAGAAATATTTCTCATGAATATCGTACTTTTACGATTTTTTCGATTTTTAGTGCGATATTTTCGTGACATTTGGGCCAATTCTGACCAAACGGGTGGGGCTACAACGTTCATATTTCACATAGACATTAAGGTTATTGTGATGTTGTACCTTATGAAAGAAAAAGTTTAAAAGGTTAAAAGGTTTAAATATGAGTTTTTTAGGTTTAAAATAACAATTAACAAGTAACAATAGAAACTTGACAACAATCACCTACAATGCATTCAAAAAGCACTTGCAAAGGAAAAGTGGTCCTACGCAAACTAAAAACTTACAAAAAAGCTCATCCATCAACGCGGTGGGACTTAAGCGTTTTTCTAGTAGATAAAAATTTGGTCATTGTGATGCTTTAAAACTCACAGATTTTTACCAAAATGACCTTGAGTGATTATTTTTTTCCCGGGGGAAAGCCCCCCCCCCCCCGCCACTGAGTCACTGAATCCGGGGGGCAAGCCCACCCCCACTACGCCACTGAGTCCGAGACAAGCTGCTGGAAACCGGAGAAGACGTGCGCGTCGCTGTCTGCGCAGTGCGCGGGCCGCCATGTTGGAACCAGATTACATCAGCTGATACTTTTGTCGTGCGCGAAGTCTCCGAAAAGATTATTAATTACAGTGTGAAATAACCATCGGCCGGTGACAATCGTTGGATAAATATCGTGTGTAATTATCAGTGCTCCCGTGAAGTGTTTGTTTAAAAAGCTACGTGTGCTAACAATACTATAGTGACGGTTTTAATTCAGTGCCGTGGATACAGACACAGGCTTCGGAAGGCTGATGGCGTCCGTGTGATCGTCAGCCCGTCACCAAGTTGTGTGACCTGTTGAATCAAGGTAGGAGGCATTACGTGACGTACACGCTGTTAACGTCATAGATTTATACTTGTGATTAGGTCTGATGAAAGTCTGGTACAAGGCCCTTAAATTTTTATCGTGGGAAACCTGTTATAGGGTGCAATTAGCCCCTCTTCAGGTGAACTAGGTATGTGCGGATAGGAAATTGTGAAGGGATGTCCGAGAGCTGTTTAAGAGGACTCAATCCCTTGCATTCGCCTTAACGACTAAGGAAAACCTCGGAAAAAACCTTTAGTCAGGATTGCCGGTCTCGACGGGATTCGAACCCGGGACCTCCCGAATCAGAGTCGAGCGCTTAGCGCCCGAGCCAACACTGTCGGTAAGACCCTTGGTGTATATTAGCTGTTTGGTGAGGGGAAAGCTCTGGTGCAGGAAAAACAGGCGACTTCTAGGCCGATCGAGACCGTTAGAATTCGTATTTAGGCCTAGTAGTATAATATTCCTGTTTTTTTTTTCACGGCTTATCTGACTTGGTTTGACGAAAATTTGCAGAATGAAGGCTCTCAATATTTTTGTTACTACCGTTTCAACCCAACTAGAAATGTTTGGTTACAACCCGTGTTATCTAGAATATAGATGTAGGCCTAGCCTAAGCCTATACGATTGTCAAATTTTCTTCGATATACCGTACCAGTAGGGCCAACAAACCCATCTTGGTACTTTCTTATGGGGCAACAGCTTGAGGCTTATGAGTTTATTTTATTTATAATTTTAACAAAAAGAATGTCCTAGATGTTTGAGTAGGCCTAGCCTACTTACTCTAGGCCCTACAGAAAATACGATTGTCACGGGGACCCCCGGACCCCGGAATCCGTAAACCCGCCCATCCGGTTCAATCCTAGGAGGATTCAGGTTCAATCGTGATCAGGTTCTATTTTTATTTAAATTGGTGTTCCATTTTTGTTCTAACTAACAGCTTGATCTTGCTAGTCCCAGGGTTGGTTATGTGCGCAAGTTACATTCATGAGTGATAGAGTTACTGCTAGCCAAGGTCATTCCCGCGACTACTCGCCTCCCACAAAACACCGCTAGTAGGTACTGTTTTTTTATAATATTTAATTCAACCATTCTATAGATACTGTACAATCCGTTACCACCAGCCATCATTGGCCTAACAGTGTTCAAGGTTGCATTGAGAAGTATTTTGTTACATAATTACTAAAAGTACCCTATGTGGAAATATCGTTTTGAGAATTGATGCTACAAAGCGCTATTTTTTCACTTTTAAATTTATTTTCACTATCTTTAATTTGTTTATACAGTTTTTTATTCAGTTGATATCAATTCTACCTTGATGACATAATTCCAACAAAACGATATTAAAACAAACGTAATTCACAAGTTTTTTTAGGTGGCCAAAGTAAGATGCTACAAAACTCCTAGGCCTACGTACCAAATTACATATCCAATGGTAGAATAATTCACTTCAAGTGAACGAAATGAAGCCTAAAACCATTATTTGTTTGTTTAAAAGAATTATTGAATGAACTTTGCCTCTTGGTCCTATTATTTCAATGGCGGTAATCGAGACGATGAGTGAAGAAAGTTGAGGATGAAATCCAGCCTACAAAAACTTTGCCCAATGCGAGACACGAACCCACATCATCTGTAGTTACACTCTTTGACTAACGCACCCACCGCTAACAGTGATAGTAGTGAGTCCTGTTCTAAATCAGATCCAAAGTCTTAGACCCCATGTGACGTCATGCCTGATTTATGTCTGTTCGGTCGAGATTGGAGGTGTCAAGAATCTCTCCAAACCTAGGAACAAACCCCGTTACTCTTTGATTTAGTTCAACGATTAAAAATGTTTCCTATGAAACGTGATAAGAAAGACGATTTCTTAGAGGGACTAGATTTTTTGGTCGGACGATTAACAATGTGTAAAGGGATTTCTAGGCCTACATACATGTGTTTCTTTGGGTCTTGTGGGATTATTCTTGTTTCCGATGCAGGCGGCCTTGGGTTCATATCCTGGTTCGGGCAGATGATATGGCCTGTGTAAATGGTGACATTGAAGACGTCCTTATAACGAGGCACAAATTAATTTAAAAAATAGTGTTTTCAATTAAAACTAATAGGGTGGGAAGACAATAAATACAAATATATCGTTTGTTTCTACGCATCTAAGAAAATGTGTTTCCCTGATTTTTAATTTCTATATGCATGCCCCTTACTTGTTGTTTGTAGAAACGTTATTGTGAAAGGAATGCCCGCGGGGTTTTTTAGAGTACTCAATCCATTTCATACGTATAACCCTTGAAGTAGGGCTAAACCTTAGAAAAATTACAGTCAGGATTATCGGTGACGGTTTTGAACCCAGACTATCCCAAATCAGAGTCTGGCTCGTTCCGTTTGAGTAATTGTCAGTAAGGAAAAGTGTGTTCATTGATACGTTTAGGAAGTCAAGGGGAGCTGATTATAAGTCGATATAAAAGTAAGAGTAAGTTAGACAATATTATGGGCAGTGAACTTGAATAGTGTATGAAAATGTTCAGGATGATCCGGAATGTGAGGAATGTTTGTCAGGATAGGAGTGTTCAATGGTGACACTTTATGATGCGTATAAATTTCTTGTGGGAAACCTGCCCAGTGTGCAACTGCAATGCACTCCCCTCTGCAGGTGTCTAATATATTGGAGTTAGGAAAGCATGTCCGAGGGCTGTTTATTTAGAGGAGTTGCACTTGCTTTCACGACCGAGGAAAACATCGGGAAAAAACTTCAGTCAGAATTGCTGATGATCTCGACTGGATTCGAACCGAAACATTCCGAATCAGAGCCAAAGCTGTCGATGCGTAGAAGTATACCAGGCCAATGTCGTATAGATCTTGGCAATTGATGCGAGCTGTAGGGCTACGACACTAACGGGGTAAGGGATAGAGTTCAGGAACTGTCACCTGTTTCAACGCCCCGTCTTTAAACATTACTGACTAGGTCAGTGGGGAATCAGCTGCCCCTCCTCTCCCCCCCACCACCATCTTGTACACAAGTAAGAAGGCAGGTGGCCGATACGAACATTGTCTTTGCGAAGAGTATTGTGTGTTGTGTTGTGTGTGTGTGTGTGAGAGAGAGAGAGAGAGAGAGAGAGAGAGAGAGAGAGAGAGAGAGAGAGAGAGCAGCTACTGTTTCACGTTGCAACCGAGAGATAACGAATGAATGCTACTCAGGATAGAACTAATCAAGGTCTCATTGGTCTGTTTGTTTGTCGCATATAGGGTGGGCCAACCACGAGGGCTCAATGGTCACGTTCTGATCATCTACTTGATTTGATGTGCCTATAACTAGATAGGTGTTAGTTTATGTTTTGAAGTTCTATGTTTTTAAACCAAAATAACTTCGACAAATGGCAATAAAACCAAATGGTACCACCATTAAATGATTATGAAGCTTATAACCATTTATTCGCCAAATAACGCAATAATTTTCTATTGTCAGGGATCCTTTGAAATCTTTTAACTTTGATTTGCCACGTTTTTGGGTTCAGTCGAAGAATTTTTAGTTGTTTTTGCGGTTTTTAGAACTATTTTTGTCTCATTCTTTGCTCCCTACGCTCCTACTGGACAAATGGTTTCTTCGACCTTGATTTCATTTTCAGAGAACTTTTTAAACAATCGAACCGAGATAAGTAGTGAATTTATGTACTGAAATAATCTAATTATGAAAAACGTACTTTTACACAAATATCGATTCGATTTTTTGAAAATAGATTGTTCGCTAGATCTGTATGGGACAATTGATCGAGTGGCTGCTTCGATCTATATGAAATTTTCAGGGGACCTTTTGAAACCTCTGAACTTGGGATAATTATATGCAGTGAATTTGAAAACATTTTAAACATTGTTCATGAAAATTACATTAAACGATTTTTATTGAATGTAGAAATGTAGGAAGCTAGGCCACATGCTTATCCATCAACGCGACTACAAGAAACGTTCACAAAGCTGCTTAGTGTAAATATCTTTTTAGGCCTTCTTTATCTCGGGCTCAATAGTCTTTCGGGTTGTTCTTTTAACATGTTTTTGGTTCACTAATAATTGAAATGTGTATCAGTTCCATTTGGGTCGGAGAATTTTTTCCGAATAATATTGTAAAATAAAACGTACCTAAAGAATATATTTCGCAAGCTTTAATTTCAGTTGTTAATTATTGTTTGTATGGTAGACATTTCCAGGGACAATTAATGTTTTGTTTTGTTGTCCTGCTTTGTAAAGAGTTATAGCTAGATAGGATAGACGTTAATTAAATAAATAAATAAATAAATAAATAAATAAAATAAAATAAATAAATAGGCCCTAAATATATAAATAAATAAATAATAAATGAATAAATAAATAAATAAAAAAATAAATAATAAATAAATAAATAAATAAATAAATAAATAAATAAATAAATAAATAAATAAATAAATAAATAAATAAATAAAATAAATGTCCCATAAGGTGAGTAAGTAGGTAGAGGGTGTGAAGATAGGTGGGCTCCTTGGGACTGACTTTTTTAGAGCACCTTATCCCAGTATGTATTGGTACAACTTTCAAGCTGGATTGCCAGTGTGCGCATCGAGGCGACGACCCCCTAATCAGTCTTGCCCGTTGCGCATGAGATTTAATATATATTTCGGGGGAGCTAGCTCTCAATATATTCTGGGAATGAATATATATTCGAAGATGACGTATACCATATAAAAACGAGTGAGGTGCTCCCCACAACTTCATAATCGCCGGCAAATCTTAGAAACTCGTGTTTTGAAAGTGTTGTAGGCACTGCCTCCTAGATGTTACTCGTTGCTCCTCGTTTCCTGCCTGTCGACAATCGCACTTTTCCCCCACAAAGACATCCAGCGCTAGTTTCTATCCCTGCCCTAGAGCTTTGTTTTGTTATTGTTGTTATTTTGACGTGCATCACATTAAATGTCATCCCCGATATATTATCAAGTAAATTGAATGTTTTAGGTAGTATTTTGTATGTACATCACTTATTATCAAGGTTTGCCGAATAGTACACAATTATTTTCAGTTAATATAAAACAAAAATTAGATATTGTCAAGTTTGTTGATTGATAGCCTAGCTTATACAAGGCCTGTTATTTTTGTCTGGGGCCAATGTCTCCTAAATGCATATTTATATATTTTAAAATGGTAGGCCTAGGGGACTCTGTGTGTGGCAGTCTTAAAATTGTCTAATAGGTAGGTCGCACCTACGTACGTCTAGGCTTAGACTACCGACTAATGCTGTATCTTCATTTTTATATAAGGCCTAAACGTGTTGTCTTTTGAAGAATAACATTTGATATATTATTGTACAAGTGTAACTCCTTTCGAGGGGGGCTGGGGGAATGATGAGGAGTGATGACCTTGACGAGATGAACTGTACGTTTAACTTTTTGAAGTGTCGGGGGGGGGGGGGGGGGGGGTCATAAGAAGAAGCATTTCAACTTTGTATGTACTACCCTGTGAGAGTGAGGAGGGTTGAGGGAGGGGAGCAGAAAACATGAACCCACGCTTCACGTGGAATATCGCGCGACTAGTTTCGATAAAGAAATTCTCACTTTGATTCTTGCAAAAATTCGTAGATCTCTGCAACATGAAGATGTTAGTAAGGCTGTCTACACCCCTTTGCCAAACATATTTGCGCACCGGCTCTTAAATGAGACGTAAACCGTTGAAATGTAATAGCATGCCCATGTTAACGAGTCGCCCCTGCTAGAAACACCGCGTGCTTGTGTCGTGTAGACTGTAGACACTGCTGTAGAGAACACCGCCTCTAGGCGCTCTCCCTACAGAGAGGGAGGGCATGCGCACCGGGTGAGACTCTGATTCGGGAGGTCACGGGTTCGAATTCCTCCAGCGGCAACCCTGTAAGTTTACCTTTATGGATTTAGTCAGTCGTTATTGCGAATGCAGGGGATGAGTCCTCGGGCATATCCTTCGCAATCACCGTAATAACCTAGTTTGGCTGATGTCTAATGAGGAGGTGTTTGGGTAGTTACAAATCTGTGTCTTATGTAGGGGGTATTGGCTGTCTTAGGACACGACCCCAAGCATTCACCTATATGATTGAGGAAACCATAAAAAAAACTTTAAAACAGTCTGCCGGTGGCTGGAATCGAACCGGCTATCTCCGCAAGAGAATTCCTCGTTCAAATGACGTTCTTTCTCTGTTGGTGCTGTCTTTTAGTTTAGAATCAACGTATGTCTTCTATGTGTTTGTTCCACCGACAGATGTAGCTTCAGACTCTGATACGGAAAGTCATGAGTTCGATATTTGCTAAAGCCTTGCATCAAATGATAAGTTTACAACTTGCACACGAGTGAAAATATTCGAATGATATTTTAAAACGTGTGTTGTGAATGTTTGTTATAATATTAAAAAATACGTTTAACACTTAATAAAATAAATTGTCCATCATATTAATCGTTCCAAGATATTATCACAAAATCGTTTATTTTCAGAGGTACCTACTCCAAAACATTACGCCGTCTATTCAAAATTTCGTTTAACATTGCATAACGTAATGCTTAAAGAGTTTCAACATTCCAACCATATCTCAACTCTCGTAAGGGCCAACACAACATACCGCATTGTTATACATATATTTGAAATACGATAGCACCGACGGACTCTCCGTTGTACTAATGGTTAAAACGTCAGTCCTCCGCAATGCAAGCTCGATTCCCAGAGGGGATGGATTTGTCATCGTCCACATTTCTATCACACACATCCCTTGACGACAAGTTGTATGAAAACCGCCATCTCTCAATGTCAAATTAGCTTTTCAGTTACTGCTATAACAACGTTATTTTTGGCCCGTTTTCCACTGGAAATTTGTAGGATGTAGTAATATGTTCGTGTACATGTCCGTATACATTTAGGAAAACACAATATATTGTAAACTTCCAGTTAACGAATGTTGATAGGCCTATATTAGTGGGTTGAATAAACGTATAAAAACTTCAAGGATTCTTTTCTTTGAAGAGATAAAATATTGCTGCATAAAAATAATGGTCCAAAATATAAAATGATGGTCGAGTTTTTATAGATGAACGGGTATGGGAGTACTTAGTAGAGTGATAATCAACAAATCGACTAAGAAAAACCCAAAAGTAAAATAATTCCTCGTTTGATAACTTTGGTGGCGGTACCGGGTTAGTTAAGCACTGAAATAAGGTTCGTCGCCTGTTCGCGCGTGCACGTGTAATGGTGTGGGTTGTAGGTCTTAGTTTCTAAAAGTTTCTGGGGGGTTAGCAACTTCCCTATAACCCCCAGTCACTGAAGAAAAGTATGTATGAAAGGCAATGCTAACAAAAAGCACGCAGACCAATCGGATGTCGTGTTCGGTTTTATCGTGAGTCGAGACACACGCACGGATGGACGGACGGAAGAAAGTGATCTTCATAATGGATTGAATATGAATATGTTGACCCGAAACAAAAGTTTGCATGGTAATTGGTTGCTACACTAAAATGAAAAATGAGATTTCTCTAACTAAACGAAAAACGAAAAAAACTGCTATTGATTGGACGTTCCCATCCCGCAAACAAATATAAGGATTGCAAAAAAAATCAGAAACACCAATCGGGGAAATATCAGACTTTCGCGAAAGAAAGAACGGAATTCAAATTATGATCCTACTCTTTAATTCTTGCATTCGATACCCATAAATAATAATGATGAATGATGATAAACACAAATATTTGTTGCGTACATTTTACAATTCCTCTTTAGCACAAATACATAATCATAACTCCAATATTGTTTGTAACTTGTGTGATTCTAATCTGATAAGATTGATCAATAAATCAATTCATTACCAACACTGTTATTTATTTACTGAAGAATTCTAATTTGGAGGGGAACGTTCTATGTTGGCTTATGCAACTGTCAAAAGAATCCCGCCTCTTTCAATTTCATTTTTCCAACACTAACGCTTCCACAAGGTTATGATTTATGAATTGTAGTTCATCTAGTAATAAAAGAGTTCGAATACACTTTATTAAATAAAATAAAATTTAATTTACTAAATTATTAACTATTAACTATTCAAGCCGTGGTTAAAAGTGAACAGTTCTTGACGTAACGTTAAATAAAAGAGTTGTTAATTTAATAACTCATACAAAAAGAAGTGTACTTTATTCTAGAAAATAATGCCGTTATTTAATTAAGCTTCTGCATAATTATTTTGACTCACTGCTCCTTGATCTAGTACATTTTCACGTTGCTGAAAGACCAACAGAAAACCTACAGACTTTCCATCTGCCAAGAAGCAGACTAGACATTTTTGGTAATTCGCCAATTTACCGGATTCAACATACGTATAACCAATAAGCAGTCATCCTTCCAGATCTTGACATAAATCACCTAAATGTACACTATTTTAAAAAGTTTTTCTACAAATGAACTTGACGTTGTACAACATTGTAGTTTTCTATTTGCATTTCGTTTAGGCCTAGTATAATGTTCTTTTGTGCACCTGAGTAGACCTATTTAGATGTTGTTTGATTTTTTGATATCATTTTTATTTTTGAACTTAAGTATTCAATAAATTTTATGTAAAAGCCTATATTACACTTGTGGAGGTAACTCTGTTGTTGGTGGCAATAAATAAAAAAATAAACATTAAGTATCCTTGCTTGATAGCTTTGCATACCGTGATGGTACACATTGGCATGTCAATCTTTAGATGTCAATAGTGGGTCTACAGATTCTTATGCTGCAGTTCAAGGTCCCCTAGATTCCCATTCCCGCTAGGCTTCGCTGCGGCTCAAAGGCTGAGTTCGCAAGACCTCCGCTAGGAGTAGATACACGGGACCTTGAGCTGCAGCTGTTAGGTATCTAGTGGACGCTGGTGCGAGGTTCTTAAATCTAACTTCTTTGACTATAGGTAAAACGAAATATCTTCAGAATGTCTGAGTGCTTGGTCATTGCATCTGAAATGCTCAGAGGGCGGTGAGTTCTTATGTTTGCGTTGCTAAGGAAAGTTGGGCGTTGTTTATCGTGTGCCTATTTGTAAATCAGTGAGATTTTAATAACTTGATTCGAAAAGCTCTGCGAAACTATATAATTATTATACAAGGTGGAAGAGAATACTTAAAGAAGAACCTATTGCTTCGTCTTGAGGATGTTTACACGCCGTGAGAGACCCAGCTCGGTATCGTCGCGTGGTTTAGTATGTCCGAACTCAGAAAGTCTCGGCCAAGGCTAGACCCAGAAGCCACGAACGATCTGTGCCAACCAGTCTACACTCTACACTCGGGGTATAGTAATGACTCGGCGGCATGCCTACATTATAACATGAACACAATTATCAACGATCAAAAGTTCTAGACCTAGGCCTACATGTTCATCGAGTCGCATCCGCCGGCTGGGCCCGGGATAGAAAGTGGCCCAGAACATGGCTCTGCTGATCGTAGCAAGCAAGAAAAGCAACATCACTTATGAAGGGAAGTTTGTTAATCGATAAAACGATCATGACCACAACGACTTGAGAACCCCCTTCCCTCCCCCTAACCGTGGCTGGTTCTGACCAGCATGGAACATTCCTCCTCATATCCCCTAGGCTAGAGTGGCCGATGATTAAGACAATGACTACCACGAGCTGAGAACCCCCACCCTCCCTTTACCGTGGCTGGTTCTGACCAGCATTGGACATTCATCACCCCCGTCTAGGCCCGGGGTAGAATTGGCCCAGAGCATGGCTCTGCTAATCGTAAAAGGCGATTCAAGAGAAAAAGTCCACCTTGCAAACAGCAAAAAAGCTAGAAAGAGCGGAGTATCTTTCTCCCCGAAACTAGAGGCGAGCTCTGGCAATCGTCGTCGAGGACCTTGCCCCCTTCCCTTGACGATCCCTCGACGACGATAACGACAATGACACAACAAACGATGATAAAGACAATGACGACCACAACGTGAGAACCTCCCTTTCCTCCCCTTACCCGTGGCTGGTTCTGACCAGAATAGGCCCCTCCCCCCCCCCAGGTTAGAGTGGTGCATTATGACCTAACGGCTGACGCGTCCTTAATTCAAATAAACCAAAATACCTTCGTCGAAGACATCACGATTCCAACAACCCTCAAGCAGTCAAGCTTTTTGCTTACTCCCGCGCAGGGGCGCATCTTTCATCTTACAACACTCAACATTCACGATGATTTCAGAGGGCGGATTTCACCACCCCTTGTAGTAACGACATAATCCAAAGATTTAGTTATAAGCTTGGCCTGCCGTTAGATACAAAAGGTTTTCACTAATTGGGTAATTTGCTGGGAATTAACCGTGTTAGGCCCTGCGTATGCGTACACGCTATTATTAGAAGGTAAAGTGGATTAAATTGGGATCAATAGGGGTATAAAGCGTTGACGGATAATCAAAGGGTATAGGTCCTTTAAGAGCCCTGTTAAATTTGCAATATGCTTGTGACAACTCTTACTCTTCTTGTACGATTGGTCCCCCGTCTGGGCCCGGGGCAGAATTAACCCATAGCATGGCTCTGCTAATCGTACAACGCGATTTGAGAGTAAAAGTCCACCTCGCAAACATCAGCTAGAACAGAGCGGAATATCTTCTCCCCGAAACTAGAGGCGAGCTCTGGCAATCGTCGTCAGAGACCTTGCCCCCTTACCTTGACGACCTCTCGGCGACCATGACAACACGACAGCTGACAAAGACGATGACGACCACGACGCGAAAAACCACCCCTTTCCTACCCCTACCCGTGACTGGTTCTGACCAGCATGGTCCCTTCTCCCCCCCCCCTTAGGATAGAGTGGTGCATTATGACCTAACGGTTGACGCGTCCTTAATCCAAATAAACAAAAACAAAAAAACTCTTCCCCATCCCCCCCTTAGGCTAGAGTGGTGCATATGTCCTAACTGTTTACGCGTCCTTAATCCAAATAACGAAAACTAGACGGATGACTTGCCCTTTAACTTAAAAATCCAACAAATCATCGAAAACAACATAAACTTATTTCATTATCTAACAATATCACAAGTGGTGCATGACCTAACCGTGAGCGACCTAGTTTCTTACGTACTCTTTCGTGTCTGCCCGGTTTTTTTGCAAATTTGTAGGCCTTCTTCTCAATGAAGCAGAAACACAGGCTCTACAGTAATACTTTTCAACAATATATTAGAAAATATTTAAAATATTTTTTGATTTTGAGTTTTTTAATTTTCTTAAAAAGTCTAAACTTATACGAACGTTTGCCCGTCTGGGCCCGGGAAGAATAGGCCCAGAGCATGGCTCTTAGAATCGTAAAAGGCGAGTAAAGAGAAAAAGTCTATCTCGCAAACATCAGCTGTTAAGAGGGGAGTATTTTACTCCCTAAAACTAGAGGCGAGCTCTGGCAATCGTAATCGGGACTCCGCCCTCTTCCTTTGACAAACCCTCGAAGAAGATGGACAATGACCCACGAACGATGACAAAGGGACAATGACGACCGCGACGTGAGAAACCCCATTTCCCCCCCTTACCCGTGGTGGTTCTGACAAGCATGGGATCTCCTCCCCCTCCCCCCCCTTAGGCTAGAGTGGGCATTATGACCTAAACGGTTGACGCGTCCTTAATCCAAATAAACGAAAACTAGACGGTTGACGCGTCCTTAAACTTAATAAATCCAAACAAATCATCGAAAACAACATAAACTTATTTCATTATCTAACAATATCACAAGTGGTGCCATATGACCTAACCGGTTGAGCGTCCTAGTTTCTAACGAAGTCTTTTTGTGTCTGCCCTATGTTTTGCAAATTTTTGTACTTCTCAATGAAGCAGAAACACAGGGCTCTACAGTAATACTTTTCAACAATATATTTTGAAAAATATTTAAAAATATTTATTTGATTTTGAGGTTTTTTAATTTTCTTAAAAAGTCCAAACTTATACGAACGTTTCCCCCGTCTGGGCCCGGGGTAGAATAGGCCCAGAGCATGGCTCTTAGAATCGTAAAAGGCGATTCAAGAGAAAAAGTCCATCTAGCAAACATCAGCTGTTAAGAGGGGAGTATATTATCCCTGAAAAATAGAGGCTAGCTCTGGCAATCGTCGTCGGGGACACCGCCCCCTTCCTTTGACGACCCCTCGACGACGATGGGGACAATGACACAACGAACGCTGACAAAGACGATGACGACCGCGACGTGAGAAAACCCTTTCCTCCACTTACCCGTGGCTGGTTCTGACCAGCATGGGCCTCTCCTCCCCCCCTCCTTAGGCTAGGGTGGTGCATTATGTCCTCACGGTTGGACGCGTCCGTAATCCAAATAAACCAAAAAAAAAAATTGTACGATTGGTATTATAATAATGGTATTGCAAGATAGGAGCCTTCCCTAGTTCTCACGTCGTCGTCTTTTTTACTTAGAGAACAATATAGAGTAATCATCAAAATCCCCGTCTGGGCCCGGGGCAGAATTAACCCATAGCATGGCTCTGCTAATCGTACAACGCGATTTGAGAGTAAAAGTCCACCTCGCAAACATCAGCTTGTAAGAGAAGAGTATATTACTCCCTGAAACTAGAGGCGAGCTCTGGCAATTGTCGTCGAGACACCTCCCCCTTCCCTTGACGACCTCCCCGACGACGATGACTGACAGATGCGATAACGACCGCGACGTGAGAACCCCCACACCCTTTCATCCCCCTATCCGTGGCTGGTTCTGACAAGCATGGGCACCTCCTCCCCCTCCCCCCCTTAGGCTAGAGTGGTGCATTATGACCTAACGGTTGACGCGTCCTTCTAGAGTGGTGCATTATGACCTAACGGTTGACGCGTCCTTAAACTTAATAAATCCAAACAAATCATCGAAAACAACATAAACTTATTTCATTATCTAACAATATCACAAGTGGTGCCATATGACCTAACCGGTTGAGCGTCCTAGTTTCTAACGAAGTCTTTTTGTGTCTGCCCTATGTTTTGCAAATTTTTGTACTTCTCAATGAAGCAGAAACACAGGGCTCTACAGTAATACTTTTCAACAATATATTTTGAAAATATTTAAAAATATTTATTTGATTTTGAGGTTTTTTAATTTTCTTAAAAAGTCCAAACTTATACGAACGTTTCCCCCGTCTGGGCCCGGGGTAGAATAGGCCCAGAGCATGGCTCTTAGAATCGTAAAAGGCGATTCAAGAGAAAAAGTCCATCTCGCAAACATCAGCTGTTAAGAGGGGAGTATATTACTCCCTGAAAATAGAGGCGAGCTCTGGCAATCGTCGTCGGGGACACCGCCTCCTTCCTTTGACGACCCCTCGACGACGATGGGGACAATGACACCACGAACGATGACGAAGACAATGACGACCGCGACGTGAGAACCTCCCCTTCCACCCCTTACCCGTGGCTGGTTCTGACCAGCATGGGACCCCCCTCCCACCCCCCTAAGCTAGATTAGCGCATTATGACCTAACGGTTGACGCGCCCCTAACCAAATAATCCTACAATCCTAGCGAGTAGAAGCATAGCCGCATTCAGGTGTTTTGTATACGACGATCGAAACTAATATCCCGAGATCAAATAAGCCATTGAGTGAATGGAACGTCAACTATTCCCAAGTTTGATTGGATTAAATTAGTTCTAAACTAGATGCATCTTTGATGTGGGAAATGCCGAACACAGCCGTAGTCTCCATAAGGCGATTTTCAGTTGACATAGTTTAGTAGAAATGTAAAGTGGTTGAGGAAGGCATTCCCTTACATTATACCTTTACCGGCTTAATATATCAAGAGAAAAGATTGTTTCTAGTTGATCCACAACCATGTACCATGTATACCTTAAGTTCCTTAACCGCCTGTCTAATTCATCATTTTTATGTAAGCAGAATGTTCCAAATAAGATGCTTTGCGCACACAAATTCGATCTGTCTCAACCATATGAAGAACTTCTATCATATTATAACGGAGACAAACTTTCTGAATTTCTCATGTCTCGCCCATAGAGATTCCATACTGTTGTATCTCTAATGTTCTATCTCTAATGGTATCTCTATGGTCTCGGCCCGTCGTTGAATTTGGGCCAGAGCATGGCTCTGCTAATCACAAATGGCGGATACAGAGATAAAGTCCATCTCGCAAAAACCATCTGGAATACGTATAGGGGAGTATATTACTCCCTGACACTAGAGGCGAGATCTAGCGGTCGTCGACGGGGATCACTCCTCCATCCCTTGACGACCGCCCTAACTACTACGACCTCCTTGACGACGACAACCATGGTAACACAACCCATTGACAGATACGACGATCACGACTGTAGCAACTTCCTCCTCCTCGTGGCTGGATCTGGCCAGCTAGGACCTTCTTCCCCACGACCTTTACCCAAATAAATTGAAACTTCTCATTTAAAGTAGTTTATTTAATCACTCATTGACCCTGGGTGGGCCCAGTGCATGGTTTGGCTTATCGTATGAGGGGGTTCAAGAGAAAAAGTCCAACTCGCAGCCATCAGCAAGTAAAAGAGGAGTATAATACTCCCCGAAAGTAGAGGCGAGCTCTGGCAATCTTCGTCGGGGACACCTCTCCTTTCTCTTGACGACCTCTCTGACGCCGATGACTATGATGGTGCGTTCACAAGCCGACGTTGCGACGAGGGAAGTGAGCTATCGACTAATCAGATGACTGGACAACGCGAAGAGCCCCTCCTCTTCCGACGTCGTCAAAAATAGAACCGAATCCTATTTTCCACGCCGGAACGTCGCCGGAAGTTCAGCATACAAGCATAAAATAATGTAAATATCTACGGAAATTAAGAATGGATAGCTACTTGTTGGCATTCTAGCGAATCTTTTATTGTTCTGTGCACTTGTGTTCACTTGAAAACATCTGAATACGTAATAATTCGTAGTTTTAAAATCCGAACGTCTCATCTCATGTGAACACCTAGTGGCCAACATCGGCGATCTTGACGTGACGTTGACTTCGCAACGTCGGCTTGTGAACCCACCGTCACACAACGAATTTTGACAAAGACGGTGACGACCGCGACGTGAGAACCTCCCCTTTCCCCCCTATACCTGTTGTGTGAAATTGAAGTGAAAAATTAGGTAAATTTAATCAACAGCAAGACGTCAACAGCAATGTTGATGTTCAAGTTGAAGAAATTATACCTAAATCACCAAAAAAGTCAAAAACACAGAAACCATTAGAGGTTTTAGTGGGTCCAAATGTAAAGAGGATTTTAAAGATTCCCAAACCAAAAAAACAGCCCATCCACGTCGTCACTTACTGATGACATGTTGGAGGATCGGTTAATGGATGAGAATCCTTTTGATATTTTAAAAAACCCATAAGGTGAAATTTAAAAAATAACAGCTGTATTTAAGATACATACAACATCTATAAACTTAAATGGCTACACTAATATCGTGAATTGTAGAGGATCCTATGCAAATCTAGAAGAGCTACAGCTACTCTTACAAAACACACAACCCTTGATCTTATTATTACAAGAAACTTTTTTCAAAACCAACTGATAACCTACGGTTAAGGGTTATACAATCTACCGTAAGGATTATATAGGAGGTGAACGTGCACAGGGAGGTGTTGCCATTCTGGTGCATGACTCTGTGTATGCCACTCAAATTCCATTGACAACTCGCCTTCAGGCCGTCGCCGTTACAGCTTACATTCCAAATGTAACCACATTATGCTGTATTTACATTCCATTACCATTAATCATTAGCAAACGCGATATGGAGGCATTGTCGGATCAATTACATGGACCCGTAATCTTGGGTGGTGATTTTAACGCTCACCATACTGGACTGGGGATCAGTAGTTTCTGATCAACGGGGTTGTGTTGTAGCAGATTTTCTACAACACAATGATGTTTCATTGTTGAACACGGGCCAGATGACTCATTTCACGTCACATTCTGGCACTTTTTCAGCCATAGATTTAGTCATGTGTACACCATTGCTATCGTTTGATCTCGAGTAAATTGTGTACACTGGAAGTGATCATTTTCCAATTCAGGTGAATGTATTAAACTACAATAGGCAACACAATCCAGTTCAGGGATGGAGACTTGCGCAAGCTGATTGGGGAAAGTTCCAGGAAATTATTGAAGTCTCTTTGCTCAAGGTGGACTTTACTAGTTCTCGTGACCCCAACGTGCTTGTTGGATGAGCGTAGCGAGCGAAAGCGAAGATTCCATTTCACTACGCTGGAGAAAAAAAATCCGGAATGTTTTTTTTTTTTTTTTTTTTCTTTTTTTTTTTTTTTGTTTTTTTGTGTTTGTGAACACGATTCCGGCTAAACCAATATCCAATTGCGATGAAATTTTATGGAGGTCTATGAAATCTCTGAACGAAGAACTGCACGGAGGGAAAAATCGATCAAAAAATTATTTCTCATGAAAATCGCAATTTTACGATTTTTTTCGATTTTTGAAAAATTTCTTCTACTTATAACACCTACATGCTTTATCCGATTGTAATGATTTTTTCACAGAACCTTAATTTTATGAATTTATATATTCGTGTGAAATTTTAGCGCAATCGAAACAATTATTTCTTATGAAAATCGCAATTTTACGATTTTTTTATTTTTAAATTACGATTTACTAAAAAAAATTAAAAATTAAAGTTTGTTTTTTATTTAATTTAAATAATTTTAAAAAAAATCTTCAACTAAGTAATGATTTTACACAGAACAACAGAAAATCCGCATAACACGTGGCAGCTCAATACACCAATTACGCCTCACCAACAACGCGGCGGGACTTAAGCGTTTTCCTAGTCAATAATGTGAGTAAATGCTTGCTTGATGCAGCATATGCCAGTATACCACTGGACTAGTGGTGAACAACGTCGTCGTATCGTCCCCTGGTGGAACAAAGATGGTGCATTGGCCATCAAGGCAAAGAAAGCAGCTTTTAAAAAAATTTAATACATTTCTACATTTGAAAATTTAATCAATTTCAAGCACGAGAGAGCGAAAACGAGACGAATTATCAAACATAGTAAGAGGCAGTCATGGCAAGAGTATGTATCTTCTATAAATTACAGCACCTCTTCCACGATGGTGTGGAAAGGATTAAAATCAATTAGTGGACGTCAGGTAAACACCATACCCGCTATCAAGGATGGCGGGCAATTAGTTACTACTCCAGCAGATGTGGCTTCAGTACTGGGTACACATTTTGCATCGGTAAGCAGTAATGCACGATATGATGCAGAATTTCTAGCACACAAGGAGTTACCAGAAGCTCGAAAACTTAATTTCTATCTGAAAACGATGAGCCATACAACAGAGCGTTCTCTTTGTGGGAACTCCGTATGGCGTTAAGCTCATTACGTCGCACATCTGTGGGAGAAGACAAAATGCACAACGACATGTTTGTGCACCTGACTGATCCCTCATTGGAAGTTATTATTTTATTTTTTAATATTTTGTGGTTGTCTGACATATTTCCCGATAGTTGGCGTAGTGCCATCTTAATTCCACTTCTCAAACCCACAAAAGATAAGTCGATGCCGACTTCATATCGCCCTATTTCTCTGACAAGTTGCTTTGCAAATTGTTCGAAAAGATGATCAACAAACGACTAATGTGGATGCTGGAGGACACGCCAGTTTATTGGCGAACGTCCCAATGTGGATTTCGTCAACGTCGTTGCACCATCGACACTTGGTTCGATTAGGGACGTTTATTCAAGAAGGGTTTGTTGCCAAACAACATGTTGTTGGTGTGCTTTTTGACATTGAAAAAGCATACGATACAACATGGAGATATAATATTCTTCAACAGATTCACGAGTGGGGTTTTCGAGGGCACATGCCAAAATTTTTAGAAAACTTTTTAAAAGATAGAACTTTCAAAGTGCGTGTTAACAATGTTTTGTCAGACTCGTTCTCACTGGAAAACAGGTGTGACCACAAGGCTCGGTCTTTTTCGGTATCACTGTTTGCTATTGGAATAAACAGTGTGGTGGATTGTATCCCAAAGAGCCTAATGTCGTGCCTATTTGTAGATGACCTGGCATCTTCTACAGATCGGTAAATTTATCAACAGCTCAAAGACACGTGCAAATTGGATTGAACAATATAAGTGAATGGGCTGGAAAGCGGGGGACACGATTCTCTCCCAAAAAAAACTCAGTGCATTCACTTTTGCCGTCTTCAAGGAATTCAAAATGACCCACAACTCTCGTTTAACAATATAGAACTTCTATTCAAAACAAATGTCCGTCTCTTTCGGCATGGTGTTTGACAAAAAGCTAAATTGGAAAGACCCACGTGTGTTGAGTTACGCAAAAAATGCATGTTGAAAATCAAACCTATTGAAAGTTCTCAGTAATACATCGTGGGGTGCAGATAGGACTTGTATGTTGAGAATTAACGGATCTCTAGTTTGCTCCAAGATGGACTATGGATGTTTCGTTATACTCTTCAGCAAGTAACACAACCCTTAAACTTCTAGACACTGTCCACCATTGTGGTCTTCGTATTGCTCTTGGTGCATTTCGAACAAGCCCGGTAGTCAGCTTGTATGCCGAGTCAGGTGTGTCCTCCTTAGCAGAACGGAGAAACCTCTTGATGGGTACGTATGTAATGAAAATTAAAGCTATGCCTAACCATCCAGCAAATCGGAATGTTTTTAACACGGACATATGTCAGACACTTTGATAACAAACCCAAGTCATCTCTTCCAACGGGATTAAGATGTACACTTTTGTTAATCTTATAGAATTCATCTGCCAAAAGTTTTAATTTTGTATTTAGCAATAACCCGCCCTGGTTATCACCAGAGCCGATTATTATATTTGACCTTTGTCGTTTTGATAAAAACTCTACTTGCGATAGTGTATTCAAAATTAACTTTAGAAAAGATTTGCCATGAACATCAAAGGTTTACTTTGGTATTCACAGATGGCTCAAAAATTGACAACAAGGTTGGAAGTGCCTTTTATTGCTCCAACTTAACTGAAACGTTTCAGGTTAAGCGACGTGTGTTCAGTTTCACTGCAGAGCTATTCGCCCATCCGTTGAAGCTCTTAAATACATTCTACGCTGTCGTTGTGGAGAATACCTTTGTGTTCAGATAGCTTAAGTTCACTTCAAGCTATAAAAACTCATGTATTCTAGGGCCCGGGGTAGAATTGTCCCAGAGCATGGCTCTGCTAATCGTAAAAAGGCGATTCAAGAGAAAAAGTCCACTCGCAAACATCAGCTAGTATGAGGGGAGTATATTAATTCTCCCCGAAAACTAGAGGTAAGCTCTGGCAATCGTCGTCGGGGACACCTTCCCTTTCCCTTGACGATCTCCCCGACGACGATGACAATAATAACACGAACGATGACAAAGGCGATGACGACCAAGACGTGAGAATCCCCCATTACTCCCCTTACCCGTGGCTGGTTTGACCAGCATGGGCCCCTCCCCCCTATGCTAGAGTGGTGCATTATGACCTAACGGTTGACGCGTCCTTAATCCAAATAAAAAAAAAAAAAAAATAAAAAAAAACAAAAAAAAACAAGACATCCAATTCTATTTAGAAAAACTAACCTCTAAGGGATATAAATAGAGTTTTGCTGGATACCTGGACACGGGGCATAGAGGGAAATGAACACGCTGATCGGGCTGCTAAGGAAGCTTCCCAGCGTCGCGACGTTGATTTCAATCTAGTTCCCGTTCCAGATGTCAAGAGTGGATACAAGCAAAGATTGTTGGATTTGCGACAAGCATCGTGGGATGTGTTGCAAAAGTAACAAATTGCATAGTGTGATGCCCACATTGACTAACAAAATTCGTCCACCTACGTCTCGACTCTCACGTAGAGAAGAGGTGGTATTGTCTAGAATTCGTATAGGCCATACACGCCTAACACACGGATATCTCTTAACCAGAGAAAAAGGTTATTCCCATATGTGACACATGTGATGTACCTTTAACCGTGCATCATATGCTAGCAGAATGTGCCAAATATGATGCATTGCGCACGCAATTTGATCTCTCCCAATCATATGAAGAACTTCTATCATATGATAACGGCGACAAACTTTCTAAATTTCTCATCCATTGTAATCTATTTAACAAAATTTAATTCACATCTTACACATTTGTTTCTTTTCTTTATTTTCATTTACATACATAACTTTTATTTTGCTATTACTTTCTTCATCATCAATTTATTTTGTTATTTATACACTTAGAAAACAATCTAATCATCAAACATACCTGCATTCACTCTTCTCATTTCCTTTCATTCACAGGCGGCGCAATATGACCTAACCGGTTGAAGCGCCCTAGTTTCTCACGTCGTCGTCGTCTGACCAGTATTGGCCCCTCCTCCCCATATTCCTAAGGCTAGAGTGACGCATTATTACCTAACGGTTGGCGCGCCCTTAAACTTGGTTAAAGCGCCCTAATATCTCACTTCGTCGTAATCCAAAGAACCCCCCCCCCCAAAAAAAAAGAGAACCTATCAATCACATTTCAGTTTGATTCAAGTAAATTATTTTTATTTTGATTTTGCTATCATTTCTATAATTTTTTTCAAATACCTATACAAACTTAGAAAACAATATATCTAATCTGCATCCAAAACACACCATAAACTCATGTAATTTACTTATAATATCACACGCGGTGAAATATGACCTAACCGGCTGAAGCGCCCTAGTTTCTCATGTCGTCGTCGTCATTTCTGTCTAGGCAACAAGTTTGATGTGGGTCCTGGATCTATCTAGCACGTGTCTGTCCTCCCCACATCCACCTTCCGCCACTTACCTGTGGTTGTTATGACGGCATGGGCCCCTCCTCCCAATATCCCCTAGGGTAGAGTGGTGCACTATGACCTAACGGTTGACGCGCCCTTAACCCAAGTAATCTAAAACTACTGCGTAATCCAAAATAAAATCAGATGCTCAAGTCTATCTCGTCGTCCGTTATTCATAAAGTTTTCGTCAGCGTTGCATTTAACATGAATTTGTGCTATGCACTTGGGTAGAAAGCCCGTAATTTATGTTCTGCACTTGTTCTTTACTGCCGGAAGATTGGATTTATCTACAGCCTAGTTACTTTCAAGTGAATTCTTTTCTCTTTCAAGCTTGCATCTGTAGAGAGAAGGATGCACCCACAACCCACAGATGAAAGCTTTAGCAAGCGGAACGGGGGAGAGAGAGAGAGAGAGAGAGAGAGAGAGAGAGAGAGAGAGACTACAACTAGTCATCCGGAACGCTGATGTCAGCAATTCCACTCTCCTACTTAATAATATGAAGGCGCTGGTAGATACCAGCCATGTACTTCATTTTTACACTCTTCCGAACCCCTATCATTGGTACTTTTCTCTTGCTCATTCACATATTTCACTTTTAAAAATGTTTTTAAAAACTAAGACAACCCATTACATGGTTCTGCCTAGGATGTTTTTTTCTTCCCAACATTCCCTAGACTATGAGAAGGCGAGATTAGCGCAGTATGACGAAACGGTATGACAGCTCTGGCAATCGTCGTCGGGGACCTTGCCTCCTTCCCTTGACGACCTCCCCGACGACGATGACAACGACACAACAAACTATTAAAAAGACGATGACGACCGCGACGTGAAAAACCCCCCTTCCTCCCCTTACCCGTGGCTGGTTATGACCGGCATAGGACCCTCCTCCCCCCCACCTAGGTTAGAGTGGTGCATTATGACCTAACGGTTGACGCGTCCTTAATCCAAATAAACAAACAAAAAAACAACGAACGATAACAAAGATGATGACGACCGCGACTTGAGAACCTCCCTTTCCTCACCCTATCCATGGCTGGTTCTGACTAGCATTGGCCCTCATCCCTATATCCCCTAGGCTAGAGTGGTGCCTTATGACGTAACGGTTGACGCGTCCTTAATCCTAATAAACCAAAACAATCATCACCGTAATTTTATATTGTTATATATATAAACACACGTAGAAAGCAACATATATCTCCGTACAATCATCAACACTCCAAAAACTCATTTCATTAACTTTCATATCACAGGCGGCGCAATATGGACCTAACCGGTTGAAGCGCCCTAGTTTCTGACGGTCGTCGTGGTTGTTATCTGTTTAATGTCCCCCACATAAATCAGTTATGTGATATGTGTGTATAGTCTTATGCGACATTTTTTTTAATGGTTCATCAAACCTAAGATCTGAACGAAAACCCGTTGCGTCTGGGCCCGGGGTAGAATTGGCCCAGAGCATGGCTCTGCTAATCGTAAAAGGCCATACAGAGAAAAAGTCCACCTCGCAAACATCAGCTGTATGAAGGTAGTATTTTACTCCCCGAACCTAGAGGCGAGCTCTGGCAATCGTCGTCGGGGACCTTGCCCCTTCCCTTGACGACCCCCGGCAAACGATGACAATGACACAACGAACGATGACAAAGACGATGACGACCGCGACGTGAGAACCCCCCTTCCTCCCCTTACCCGTGGCTGGTTCTGACCAGCATGGGCCCCTTCCCCTCCCCCTTAGGCTAGAGTGGTTGCATTATGACCAAAACGGTTGACGCGTTCTTAATCCAAATAATCCAAAAAATCTACTGTACTTAAAATTATAGTCGTTAATATCAACTCCTTGTCGCTACAGAAAATGCAAATCATTTCACTAAATTTTATAAATGTTTGTTTACATTATAAGAGAGATAGATACATATGTATCGATTTTTTTTCTGATTACGAATGATACTATGGCATGGTTTTGTAGAATACCGTACATATATTCTCACATTAGTGGAATATATCAAATACACGTGCGGACTTTGATCTCTACCAATCATACAAGTCATATGCTTAATTTTTAAATCAATTTAATTTAATTTATTACAATTATTCAATTATTTTTATGACATAATGACGTTTGAACTGTTATATATTTGATGGTAATTTTAAATAAATTTTAGTAATGTTGCCTTACTAGGCGTATACCTCTGTATAATATTATAATAATCCAAATAAACCAAAATATATTGTATTAAAAAAATCACAGTAAAAGGTAATACAATATACAATTGTCTTCAAAATGTAAAAATTGAACCCCAATAAAATAATAGTCTATTCTATTCGAGAGGCTAAGTAGGGAATGTACCTTTCTACAAACCCTATAACCCTACACACCCGTCTGGGCCCAGGGTAGAATTGGTTCAGAGCATGGCGCTGCTAATAGTAACAGGCGATTCAAGAGAAAAAGTCCACCTCGTAAACATCAGCTAGTAAGAGCGGAGTATATAATTACTCCCCGAAACTAGAGGCGAGCTCTGGCAATCGTCGTCGGGGACCTTGCCCCGTTCCCTTGACGACCCCTCGACGAAGATGACGACAATGACACCGCGATCGATGACGAAGACAATGACGACAGCGAGGTGAGAACCCCCTTTCCTCCCCTTACCCGTGGCTGGTTCTGACCAGCAGGGGTTCCCCCCCATAGGTTAGAGTGGTACATTATGACCTAACGGTTGGCGCGTCCTTAATCCAAATAAACCAAAAAATGGCCCTCCTCCCTATTATCCCCTAGGCTAGAGTGGTGTATTATGACCTAACGGTTGACGCGCCCTTAAACCAATATTTTTATCTCAATCAAATTTATTAATCTATTATCATTCATAAACAAAGAAAACAATACAACAAGCCGACAACCAATTTAATTCGTTTAGGCCCTACTTAAAATGTAACAAGTGGCACAATTTGAGATACCCGTTGAAGCGCCATTATTTAAATTCAGGCCTAGTGTTCTGTTGCGTGATCTTTATTGAATATAAAAATGAACAATGAAGTGAATGTGCTGACAATATTTCTTTGAAAACAACAACTCAAAACACCACTGTTGGAATAACGAACGGACACTATGACTACGGTTATTTTATTTTAGTGGTTCGTTCGTTACGTGGATGGGCATTCCAATGAACAAATTTCAGTTGAAATTTATTTCCGTAAGGTATGTAAATAAACGTACCATGGTAACTTATATAGTACTTGTATTTATTAATATTTTTTTATTAGTATATATATTATAATATATATATTACATTCTTGGAGGCAAGAGGAGACTAAGAGATGAAGAAGAAGATGTGGAAGAGATACGATTGTGGGAGGATAGAAAGAAGTGGAAACATTTGGTTTGTTAAACCCAAGCTGACCCTGCCATTAGCTACTAACGGCGATGGATAATGATGATGATATTCCCCCGTCTGGCTGGGGTAGAACTTTCACAGATCTTGGCTCTGTTAATCGTAGATGACGAGAAAAGTTACAAGTCCGTATTAAACATCAGTTAGGGCCTAGAATTTAGGGAAGTATATATTACTCACCGAAACCAGAGGCGAGCTCTGTCGGTCGTCGGAGGGGACCTATCCTTCCCTAGACGACCTTTCCGACGACAACGAACATGACAACACGAACAATGACGACGACCTCCTCCAACCCATGGAATGTTCTGTCCAGCATGGGACTTTCCTCCCCATATCCCCTAAGCTAGAGTGGCGCATTATGAACTAACGGTTGACGCGCCCTTAAAGGGGCTATTACCTCAAAAAATAATTTTTATCACATAATCTGTAGCATAATACTACACTAAATGACCGTTTAAAAAAAAAAATTCTTATAACTGCGATTTTACACCAATTTTTCAATTTTCTTGATCCAGAAATTTGCGAAAGATGGTGTTTTGGGAAATTTCTTAAATCTTCTATTTTGTTCCACATAAATACTAGAGCATCGTACCAATCTAAAATGCCCCTTTATAACATCGTGTCTTGAAACTGTGCCCAAATATACCCTCAAACACACAAAAATATGCATTCCAAAATCACACCCCTTCTTGGTAATCTGCATATTTTGACCGAACCACTTGCCCAAATTACAAAACAAAAATATATCTAGGGCGACGGTCGTCGCCCGGCAGACAAGCGCATGCGACTGCTTAGGCGACACGAACTCCAGCCCTGTGTACAGCTACCAGATGTGGGGGGTTTTCAGCTATCTGCACACGCCGCCCGAAAGAGTTACAATCTTGAAACTCGGTATATGACCTGGTATGTGGTCCATGACATACCAAAAAAAACTTCAACCGATCCCACAACTCGTTCTGTGTTAAAAAAGGCTCTCAACATCGTCAAATTCCTTTCGGCTGGCTGGTGGCTGGGTGGGTGGGTGGGTGGTTGGTTGGCTGGCTGGCTGGTTAGTTCTCTGCGGAGATTAATTTAGCCTACGAAGAAAACGGTAAATCTTAGAACTATGAAACTTGGACCACACTTAGATGTACTTCAGACGCAGTGACTTTTGCTTTCAAAACCAAAATAGGGTATCAGGGACCGGAGAAAATGAAAATTTGGATGATAATCAAAACGCGGAATTACCAAGGCGTGGTAATTTGTACAAACTTGAAATTAAACATGCTATTAGTGATATTAGAGTGGGCATTATGACCTAACGATTGACGTGTCCCAATAAACCGCCCCCGTCTGGGCCCGGGGTAGAATTGGCCCAGAGCATGGCTCTGCTAATCGTAAAAGGCGATTCAAGAGAAAAAATCCACCTCGCAAACATCAGCTAGAAAGAGCGGAGTATCTTACTCCCCGAAACTAGAGGCGAGCTCTGGCAATCGTCGCTGGGGACCTTGTCCCCTTCCCTTGACGACCCCCCGGCGACGATGACAATGACACACAACGAACGATGACAAAGACGATGACGACCGCGATGTGAGAAACCCCCTTCCTCCCCTTACCCGTGGCTGGTTCTGACCAGCATGGGCCCCTCCTCCACCCCCCCCCCCCCTTAGGCTAGAGTGGTGCATTATGACCTAACGGTTGACGCGTCCTTAATCCAAATAAACCAAATCCAAAACACAAGGGGCTAAATTTGGGGATGAGCAGGGGCCCCAAAAAAATGACAAAAAACATATTTGAACTTTAAGAAATGAATCATTCAAAGAAAACGCTACAACTGAGATGTTTCAAACGTGGAATACATTTTGATATCTCTCATTCTTTATCACTTTGAATATGGAAAGAAAAATTGGGTAACAGGTACCGGAGAAAATCAAAATTATCAAAAGCAAGGTAATTCCGTACTCTTATGAATAATACGCTTTACTGAGAAAACGGTTCATCTTAGAACTTTGAAACTTGGGCCACACTCAGATGTACCTCATATAACCAAAACCGGGCAATTGGGACCGGGGAAAATCAAAATCAAAATCAAATCGCGTTATTACTCAGGCGTCGTAATTTGTACAAGCTTGAAATTAAACATGCTCTTAACTATTATAAATATCTAGTGCTTAAAACACATGGGTATCTTTGGGGGGACCGTGGGCCCAAAAATGTCAAAAAAACAACTTTGAACTTAACAAATTTAAATCATTCAAAGTCCATCATTCACACCTTGATAGCAAACGAACAACAAAAAGATGTAGGTAATATCCAACCAAATACAAAAATTTGTAAAAAAAAAAAACGGCAGCCAAGCTCTCCTTCAAAAGTCTTCGGCTGTGAATGCTGTGAGATATAGAAGTTGAGCCAAGCTTTTTATTCTTTCTCCCTAGTTTCGCTTTGAAAATAAGTAAGATCATTTCGCCTGTTGACGAGCGCCAAGCCAACGATTTTTGTGGTAAAAAAGTAAAATTTTTAAACTCGAAATCATAAAAAAATGGCTTGGCCATACAAATTTTTGTATTTGGTTGTATAGAATTTACTGAAAAGGTTGTAGAGCACGTCAATTTTTTTGTGATTAAAATCCTCCAAGGTCACGGGGCATTAAGATCGTCCCCATGTTATTTCTTATGGGAGATTTTTGCCCATGGGATCTAGCTTGAAATACCAAGTTTGACAATTTTTTTCGGGTTATTGTGGACCCAATAATTTTTCTGTTAATTGTTATATTCGTTACTAGTTAGCCTTAATGAAATATATTTTGTAAGTATAGCGGGTGAATATCCCTTTAATCGAAATTAACTCGTTAAACTCTTAGATAGTTTGTGTGCCTACACGATATACGTTTAAGTAATTCTTTGAAATAAATTTCCAGGAAAGTGAGGGAACGGCCTAGAAATGTCTCGGAGGGAGGAAGATGATCTGCCGATCAAAACTGTTCGAGAAACGACTATGATACGCACACATTTTAAAAAACAACGTTTGAATTTAAAACACCAGGAGGTAAAAGAAGTAAAGAAACTTGTCGTACCGGAAGAAACTTTTTCGTATCCTGACGAGTACGAGATGTGTACAGAGAATGTAACGAAAACAATCAAACCACAATTCATGTACGACGCTGCTTTAGCTAGACAAAAAGACCGAGAAAAGGAAATGAGAAAACGGTATGAAATGATCAGGAACAGATTTTGGAAGGTTTGGGCTCCAACTAGTGGAATTAAGTCCCATGCAAGTTCGTGCAAGGCAAAGAATAATCTTCATACATTTAATATCAAAATAACGAAGGCGTCGTCCCCGGAAGAGATAGCCATGCTGCAGGAGAAAAGTGCCATGTATAAAGCCTGCGTTCGTCGTGAAGCAGTGGAAGCGGTCCAGTTCGCCTCAGACATGAAGAGGCCGACCTCGAGGATGGGGGAGCTGCTAAACCGCCTCAAGTCATCCGATCAACTGGTCGAGAAACCTCCGTGCAACTTGTTCGCCCAGTTGAGCGACACCAGCTCGGTGGAGAACGTCAACGAGTGGATCAGACAACTCAAACCGTCCCAAGATACGGCCACGATCACTAAACGGAAATCTGAGGGTACAGCCGGAACCAGAACGTCCGCAACGCATTCCATGACCATGATGTCGAGGGCTCGCCACAAGATTAAGGAAACACAAGAAAGATTTCAGTCCCGATATGTTGAAACGGAGGTGAAGAAACCCAAACGTCGTCCTCTTTCTCCACTTCGAGAGAAACCAGAGGAAGAGAAGCGACAGACGCGTAAGTTATCGCTGAAACTGGAAGATCATTTCTCGGTAATAACTCTGGATCAGCTGTTGTCGCGTGTGCCATGCAAGGGGAGTCTCACCGAGGTGCCCGTGCCGCCCAAGCGACGAGCGAACGTGGCCAAGAGAGCTCTTGAACTCAGGGCCGAGGTGGACACGGTGATGAACCTGCCGCCACAGAAATCTTCAACTGCCGATCATCTGGAATCCAAGTCTTTCAATAGAGCGGAACAGTCCAATTTAAACTCTGCGGAACACTGGCAGGATAGAGAGTTGTATTACCAAAAACAAGTGGGCATTGACTACGAATTGAATTTTAATAATTCACTTATTCAAAACAAAAATGACGTTTCTGCGATGAAAATGGCTGGGGAATAGATGTATAAGTATTAATAATCGTCATCGTCCGAGAGTAAGCGAACGCCACACTGTTTGCTAAAATGAAAATCACCATGATTTTGCAACAAAATATTCTAAAGTTTAATTTAGATTTAACTTACATTATTGAAATGACAGAACTTAATTAATTTTTTAATAATATAATTACACCTTAAAATAGTTAAATATGGCGACCATGTAACATTGTATCTAGGGCCCCATATTCAACTATTGCCATATGTTTCTCGTCCGAATGCCCACTATAATAAACGTATTGAATTATACAAACGGCAAGTGTTGTATTTGTAATTTTTAACATTAATCAAGATTAGTTGTGATACAAGTGCATAATTAACCCCTGGTCTGCATCTGCATGGTTGAATTGACAAAAGGTATTTCTCTCTTAAACTCGCATCGACGACCTTCCGATGACGACGACTTTGACATCACAAACGATGACGACCAAGATGTTCGACTCCTTCCGATTCTAAATTTATCATGAAAAGTAATATATGTTATTGAGGCTTAAGGCTCATTAACAGTAAAACCATTTAATTTTGTATTGACCTAACGATTAACGCGTACAAAAAATATATCAAATTTATAATTTTTATTGTGCTTTTACTTTATCATTTACTTTTCTTTTATAAACTTAGAAAACAAATTGATCATCAAACACGTGCACCATTAACTCATTTCATTAACTTACATAGGCTAAGAATATCACATGCGGCGCAATATGACCTAACCGGTTGAAGCGCCCTAGTTTCTCACGTCGTCGTCATTACACACTGTATTTTCGACGGAATGTGGATGATATCTACGCAATTTGGCCATATTCCATCCAAGAGTTAGAAGGTTTACTAGAAGTGTTTAACTCACAGTGCAGTCATATAAAATTTACAATGGAAATTGAAAAGAATAATTCATTACCATTTTGTATTTAGCAATAACCCGCCCTGGTTTACACCAGAGCCGATTATTATATTTGACCTTTGTCGTTTTGATAAAAACTCTACTTGCGATAGTGTATTCAAAATTAACTTTAGAGAGATTTGCCATGAACATCAAAGGTTTACTTTGGTATTCACAGATGGCTCCAAAATTGACAACAAGGTTGGAAGTGCTTTTTATTGCTCCACCTTAACTGAACGTTTCAGGCTAAGCGACGTGTGTTCAGTTTTACTGCAGAGTTATTCGCCATCCGTGAAGCTCTTAAATACATTCTACGCTGTCGTTGTGGAGAATACCTTTTGTGTTCAGATAGTTTAAGTTCACTTCAAGCTATAGAACTCATGTATTCAAGTCATCATTTGGTACAAGACATCCAATTCTATTTAGAAAAACTAACCTCTAAGGGTTATATAATAATGTTTTGCTGGATACCTGGACACGTGGGCATAGAGTGAAATGAACACGCTGACAGGGCTGCTAAGGAAGCTTCCCCGCGTCGCGACGTTGATTTCAATCTAGTTCCCGTTCCAGATGTCAAGAGTGGATTCAAGCAAAGATTGTTGGATTTGCGACAAGCATCTTGGGATGTGTTGCAAAATAACAAATTGCGTAGTGTGATGCCCACATTGACTAACAAAAATTCGTCCACCTACGTCTCGACTCTCACGTAGAGAAGAGGTGGTATTGTCTAGACTTCGTATAGGGCACACACGCCTAACACACGGATATCTCTTAACCAGAGAAAAGGTTATTCCCATATGTGACACATGTGATGCACCTTTAACCGTACATCATATGCTAGCAGAATGTACCAAATATGATGCCTTGCGCATGCAATTTGATCTCTCCCAATCATATGAAGAACTTCTATCATATGATAACGGCGACAAACTTTCCAAATTTCTCATCCAAAGTAATCTATTTAACAAACTTTAATTAACTTCATACACGTTTCTTTCTTTTCTTTATTTTCATTTACATACATAACTTTTCTTTTGCTATTACTTTCTTCATCTTCAATTTATTTTGTTATTTATACACTTAGAAAACAATCTAATCATCAAACATACCTGCATTAACTCTTCTAATTTACTTTCATTCACAGGCGGCGCAATATGACCTAACCGGTTGAAGCGCCCTAGTTTCTCACGTCGTCGTCATTTCTTGACGTACTGGTAACCAAATCAGACAAGAAACTAACAACATCCGTATACCGTAAACCTACAAACAAGTCACAATATTTGAATTTCGAATCTAATCATCCATTACATACCAAACAAGGAATTGTGAAATGTCTTGCAGCTAGAGCTAACAACATCTGCTCTTATCCACAGAGTCTGAAGGAAGAACTCTCGCACATCTCAAATGTTTTCACTTGCAATAAATATCCACAGACGGTGATTAACTAAAGTATCAACGCTCCTGTTAATAAACAACAGGATATGGTCAGGGATAAGAAACCATTAAAAACTCTTTGTCTCCAATACATTCCTGGATATTCCGAAAATCTACGAAGATGTCAAAATAAATTTAACATCAGAACAACTTTCAAATCATCTAATACTTTATCGAGCATATTAATTACAAATTAAACCTTTTAATGAGTGTCAAAATGGAAAAAAATCAGTTTATGCCATTCCGTGCGATTGTGGTATGACCTATTTTGGAGAATCAAAGAGACCATTAAACATTCGTACGCAAGAACACAAAAACAATGTAAACAAGAAATAATCAGCCATTTCATTGCTAGCTAAACATTATGAAAGTCGAGATAATCATTCTATAAAATGGCATAAAACCAAGATTATTTTAAAAGAGGAAGATATGTTAAAGAGGAAAATCAAAGAAGCCGCTGTAATAAATGATAATTCTATGATTTTTTGTTAGCTCTGCTAATCGTAAAAGGCGATTCAAGAGAAAAAGTCCACCTCGCAAACATCAGCTAGAAAGAGCGGAATATCTTACTCCCCGAAACTAGAGGCGAGCTCTGGCAATCGTCGTCGTGGACCTTGCTCCCTTCCCTTGACGACCCCCCCGGCGACGATGACAATGACACAACGAACGATGACAAAGACGATGACGACCGCGACGTGAGAAACCCCCCTTCCTCCCCTTACCCGTGGCTGGTTCTGACCAGCATGGGCCCCTCCTCTCCCCCCCCCCCCCTTAGACTAGAGTGGTGCATTATGACCTAACGGTTGACGCGTCCTTAATCCAAATAAACCAATCAGTCAACCAGGCTATGATTTACCAGTGCTTTGGAATACAACCTTAAATAAAGAAGTTGCTATGGCTGTAAACAGAAGAATTGTAACAAGAACCAGAAGAAAAAGCTGGAGTAGCATATATCGTTCAAATATAAAAATAAAATATAACCTGTATCAAAATTTAAAATGTGTTTATTGTAATATATATGACGTACCTAACGGTTGACGCGTCCTTCTTAATACAAATCAACCAAACCCTTGCCCCCGGCCATCTACTCCCATGCCCTACCCTTGCTTGTGGCTGGTTCTGACCAGCACAAGCCTGTCCACCCCGCGTCTCCCCACGTCACCCCTTGCGTTCCACCCCTTTGGAAAATATATAGTTATAACCTAACTAATAAACTACATTATCACAGGAGGCGCAATATGACATAACGGTTGACGCGCCCTTTGTTTGGCCCTGTGTCGTATAAATAAAGCCACATCACTTATACTTTAGTCCCTTGCGACTTAAGTTTACAAGGCGATCTTAGTTGTTCTTAGTTTAGCTCTCTCGCCGCCCTTCACGCATCGGTGATTGGCTATTACACCAGCCCCGCAACATGGTAATTAAGCTAACTAGCAAAGTTGGCTGGCGGTAAAGAGTGCGATCCATTAAGAAATAAGTATGCTGAGAATACAACGCATGAGAAACATGCCCTACATTGGCCTTTCTGCTCCTTGGACATACTCACCCTCAAACACACGCACTCGCACTAAAAGGTTTCAATCTCGGATTTGGCCTAATGGCTTCTTGATGCGGTTCATTAAAACATAGGTTATGGTTATAATATGACCTAACGGTTGACGCGCCCTAGTTTCTCACGTTGACGTCGTCGTAGAACCCCCGTATGGCTCCCTTCTCCCCACATCCCCTATGCTACAGTGTCGCATTGTGTCGCATTTGTCTATTATGTGAAATATAACATCGAATAAGTAAAACAAGGGAAACTAATTGCATACGTACATCCTACAAAAATCAGCTAGTAAGTAGGGGAGAAGGTCCTTTGATACTCCCACAAACTAGAGGCGAGCTGCGACGATTTTTTTCCATTTACATATATAACTTTTATTTTGCTATTACTTTCATCATCATCAATTTATTTTGTTATTTATACACTTAGAAAACAATCTAATCATCAAACATACCTGCATTAACTCATCTCATCAACTTTCATTCACAGGCGGCGCAATATGACCTAACCGGTTGAAGCGCCCTAGTTTCTCACGTCGATGTTCATCTTCCTCGGGTATCTCTCCAACTTCCCTTAACGCCCCCCCCTTCCCCTTCTGGGCCCGGGGTAGAATTGGCCCAGAGCATGGCTCTGCTAATCGTAGAAGGCGATTCAAGAGAAAAAGTCCACCTCGCAAACATCAGCTAGTAAAAGAGCGGAGTATCTTACTCCCCGAAACTAGAGGCGAGCTCTGGCAATCATCGTCGGGGACCTTGCCCCCTTCCCTTGAAGACCCCCCGGCGACGATGACAATGACACAACGAACGATGACAAAGACGATGACGACCGCGACGTGAGAAACCCCCCTTCCACCCCTTACCCGTGGCTGGTTCTGACCAGCATGGGCCTTCCTCCCCCCCCCTCTTAGGCTAGAGTGGTGCATTATGTACTAACGGTTGACGCGTCTTTAATCCAAATAAACCAAAAAAAACCTTCCTCCCCTTATACCATTGGCATGTTCTATCATGGAACTTTCCTCCCCATATCCTGTAGGCTATAGAGTGGCGCAATATGTCCTAACGGTTGACGCGCTTACATCCAAGTATACAAAACTAAAAAAAAAACTATAGCATTAATTTTATTAGTTTAATATCTAGTTCATTTATATTGTGAACACTTTATTTTCCTTTTGAAGCGGTTGAAACACCCTAGGTTCTCCCGTCGTCGTCAGATCGAATGCAAAAAACTATATCCAACTCAAAGCAATACGACAGTATGAACATGGCAACGTAGCGCAGAGCCTGTTAAATACCTCATTAGTCATCAGCAAACTAATGTTTCAATAAAGATAACTTTAGCTTATCCTTATTTACTTGTCGTGAAATCCTCTTCCAGTCACCCTACACTCGACCAAATATGATGTCATTTCACGCAATTGATCAAACTTTCTAACTATCTCATTCAAAGTTATTTATTTAACAAAATTGAATTCACATCATACATATTTCCCTTTAATTATTTATTGCCATTAAAATATTTTTTTGCCCGTCCGGTTTGGTTTATTTGGATTAAGGACGCGTCAACCGTTAGGTCATAATGCACCACTCTAGCCTAAGGGGGGGGGGGGGGGAGGGGCACATGCTGGTCAGAACCAGCCACGGGTAAGGGGAGGAAGGGGGGTTCTCACATCGCGGTCGTCATCGTCTTTGTCATCGTTCGTTGTGTGTCATTGTCATCGTCGCCGGGGGGTCGTCAAGGGAAGGGGACAAGGTCCCCGGCGACGATTGCCAGAGCTCGCCTCTAGTTTCGGGGAGTAAGATACTCCGCTCTTTCTAGCTGATGTTTGCGAGGTGGACTTTTTCTCTTGAATCGCCTTTTACGATTAGCAGAGCCATGCTCTGGGCCAATTCTACCCCGGGCCCAGACGTGGTTTGCCCGTCCGGGCGGGCCCGGGATTTAATTGGCCGAGAGCATGGCTCTACTAATCGTACAAGGCAATTCATGAGAAAAAGTCCACCTTGCAAACATCAGCTAGTAAGAGGGAAGTATATTACTCCCGAAACTAGAGGCGTATTATTTTCTATATATATAGGCCTACAGAAAACAATATAATAATCAACAAACCATTAACCCATGTAATTATTTATCAATATCACAGTCTGTGCAATATGAACTACCTGGTCGAAGCGCCCTAGTTTCTCACGTCGTCGTTTATTCAGGTTTCGCTCTGGTTACGTGACACCGTCCCGCAGCACTTGGCTGTATCAACCGTGGAATGGGAATGCTTAGAGCTGTTTCGAACCCTATTCTAAAACCGGTTGACACCGTCCTCGCTAGCACTCGCTTGAGCTAAGTGGAACTGGGATGCTAGAGCTTTTTACCCACTCGATCACATGGTTGACACGGGCTCGGAGAACATGGCTGTATCAACATGTATGGGACATTTTCATCACTCGTTTCTGACCCAATTGATCACCTTGTTTAACGCCTTCGCGAGCAACTTGGCTGTACTCAACCATAATAATGCTTTAGAAAGTTTCTAAACCCTCCTCATCCCCAACACCTCTTCGCCAACACTGTTAAAAATCGGGATGGAATATTCTCTTTACTGTTTTCTAAGCCATCATGCGATCACCTGGTTTGCACCGTTTCGCTTGCCTGGCTGTATCACTGGGAATGGGAATGCTTTGAGCGTTTTAACCCTCGCGATCACTGGTGACACCGTCTCGCTAGCGACGGCTGAATTCTACGTGGATGGAACAAGCTTAAAGTATTTAACCCTCTGCATCCCGGTTGAACCGTATGCTAGCACCACGGCTTAATCAACTGAATGGGAAAGCCCTAGAGTGTCTGAACCTATACGTAAGGCCTACATTGCACGTCTCGCTAGTCATTGGTGTATCAACGTGAAGGGAATGGCTAGAGCTGTATCTAACCCTCGCGATCACCTGGTTGACACCGTCTCGCTAGCACTTGGCTGTATCAACCGTGGAATGGAATGCTTAGAGCTGTTTCTAACCCTCTGCGATCACCTGGTTGACACCGTCCTCGCTAGCACTTGGCTGTATCAACCCTGGAATGGGAATGCTTAGAGTTGTTTCTAAACCCTCTGCGATCACCTGGTTGACACCGTCCTCGCTAGCACTTGGCTGTATCAACCGTGGAATGGGAATGCTTAGAGTTTTTTCTAACCCTCTGCGATTGGATTTTTAGTAAGCGAGTCTAAATGTTCGTCTCGAATATTGTATGGCTAAGTGTATACTATGCACCAGGTGCTTTTTATTCCACTCGGAATAAAAGAGCAGAGAGAGGCGTAGAAAGAGAGAAATAACTAAAGTATGTCCACTTTTTCCATATCCACTCGTGTTGTGACCTAATTAAACTATTTGAAGCTTTACATTCTAGCTAAGTTTTGTCGCACACTATACCATACTTAATCCGTTCTCACTGAAAAGTGAAACACCGCTCCTCATCCCCAAACCTCTTTGCCAACCACTGGTGAGAAAATCAGCTTTAATATTCTCCCTGTTTACGTTTAATTAGCAGCCATTCATTAACGCACAAATGTCTTGTTAGTTTACTTGCGGAGTTTCGCTTTGAGGTGCAAGGAATTGTTTGCTTACGACTTTACTCCCCATCAAAGTGTGATTAATTATCCTACGGGAAGTGAATTTCTAGGTGATAACAAACTTCAAATATTTATTACATGGCATGTGCATTGTTAATTATAAACAACGCATAAATATCTAAGCTTACATATGATATACAACACTAGAGAGGGAAGTATAACGCTAAGGCCTACATTCCACGGTCTATTGAAGTTAGGTTTTCGTCAGGATTAAATCTACGAAGCTGTAGGCCTACTGTGATACCGCGTACAGTGCGTGTGCTTCATATATCATTTCGTTATAAGGATACATTCCATTATACTTTTACGTTAAAATCTTTATCTTGCATCTTGACCGTCATCCCATGTCGGCACTGGGTGGAATTAGGCCCAAGATGTTCATCTGCAGGTCATAAACGGCAAGAAAAGATTCACAGTTCGTGTTTAAATATATCAGCTAGTAATGAGGGGTGAGTTTGGAAAACCCTCCATCTTCCGTTGACTGCCTGACAATGACGACGACAATGTCAATGTCCACACCAACGTCGTCTCCCGATGATGAAGACCAAGACAACACGATCGATGACAAAGACGATGACCACGACATGAGAACCCACCCTCTCCTCCCCTTACCCGTGACTGGTTCAGACCAGCATGGGCCCCTCCTCCTCATATCCCTTAGGATAGAGTGGTGCATTCTCCCGTCTGGGCCCGGGTAGAATTGGCCCAGAGCATGGCTCTGCTAATCGTAAAAGGCGATTTAAGAGAAAAAGTCCACCTCGCAAACATCAGCTAGTATGAAGTGTAGTATTTACTCTTCGAAAATAGAGGCGCGCTCTGGCAATCGTCGTCGGGGACCTTGCCCCCTTCCCTTGACGACCCCTCGACGACGATGACGACAATGATACCACGAACGATGAGGAAGACAATGACGACCGCACGTGAGAAACCCCATTCCTCCCCTTACCAGTGGCTGGTTCTGACCAGCATGGGCCCCCCTGCCCCCCCCCCCTTTAGGTTAGAGTGGTGCATTATGACCTAACGGTTGTCGCGTCCTTAATCCAAATAAACCAAACCAATAATATGAAGAAAATCTATTATAATGACGTTAAGGGCGAAATTTTTTCAAAATTTCTTATTCAATGTAGTTTATTTAACAAAATTATTTAAAATCAAACACATTTAATTTTTTTTTCAAATAAATATATATATATTCTTTTATAAACTTCGAAAACAATAATATAATCATCAAACAGAATATCATACACTTATTTCATTAACAAAAGCGGCGCAATATGACCTAACCGGTTGAAGCGCGCTTTATTTTCTCACGTCGTCGTAGTTCTTGTGAATCGGATTCATCAATTAAACTTATACCCACACCTCCTTGTTCTGACACAGGCTCACGCACTGAGACAATGAACTATTTCACTCTTTTTGTGAAGGTATAGTTTATAAAAAGGCGATTCAAGAGAAAAAGTCCACCTCGCAAACATCAGCTAGTAAGAAGGGTAGTATATTACTCCCCGAATCTAGAGGCGAGCTCTGGCAATCGTCGTCGAGGACCCCCCTTCCCTTGACGACCCCTCGACGACGATTACGACAATGACACCACGAACGATGACAAAGACAATGACGACCGCGACGTGAGAACCCCCCTTTCCTCCCCTTACCCGTGCTGGTTCTGACCAGCATGGGCCGGTCCTTCCTCCCCCCCCCCCTTGGTTAGAGTGGTGCATTATGACCTAACGGTTGACGCGTCCTTAAATCCAAATAAACAAAAAAATATATATATAAATTCTTCAAGCCACACACGTAATAAAACTTCGAAAGCAATGAATTACAAAAACGCCATTTATAATTTTGGCAATCCCGGAAACGCTATCTGCTAATTGCCAATGTAATCTCTAGCAGATCGTCACGTGGGCGTATAGCGTCACAGGCCGGCCTTTGTTGGGGCAAGGACTAATCGGAGAGCTTCGACGATGGAAGAACGCAGATAAAAAGAAAAAGTGGAACGTAGCCAAATTCGGTCGGAAGAGGCAAACTGTTCGGACATAAAACACGTCCAAGGAAGGTGTTGTTACGGTGCAAGATTTCTCAACTACCTCCATTGTGATGCAGATTTCGACGCATGCGTGGTCGGTAGAAGGACTAGGTGAGGGTTATACGTGACTATCTACAGTTATTTTCTGTTTCTGTACGTTTCATCTTGTATGATATTCGTGCTCATATTATATCCTCTGTCTGGGCACGGTGTAGATTTGGGCAAGAGCATGGCTCTGCTGATCGTATAAGGCGAGGAAGAGGAAATGTCCATCTCGTTACATTAGCTAGTAAGTAGGGAAGTATGAAACTCCTTGAAACTAGAGGCGAGCTCTTTAGAAAGTGCGTTCAGTTTTAACCCGTCTGGGCCCGGGGTAGAATTGGCTTAGAGCATGGCTCTGCTAATCGTAAAAGGCGATTCAAAGAAAAAGTCCACCTCGCAAACTGCAGTTAGAAAGAGCGGAATAGCTTAATCCCCGAAACTAGAGGCGAGCTCTGGCAATCGTCGTCGGGGACCTTGCCCCTTCCCTTGACGACCCCCCGGCGACGATGACAATGACACAACGAACGATGACAAAGACGATGACGACCGCGACGTGAGAAACCCCCCTTCCTCCCCTTACCCGTGGCTGGTTCTGACCAGCATGGGTCCCTCTTCCCTCCCCTCCCCTCCCCCTTAGGCTAGAGTGGTGCATTATGAACTAACGGTTGACGCGTCCTTAATCCCTGGTCCGGGGTAGAATTGGCCCAGAGCATGGCTCTGCTAATCGTAAAAGGCGATTCAAAGAAAAAGTCCACCTCGCAAACATCAGCTAGAAAGAGCGGAGTACTTACTCCCCGAAACTAGAGGCGAGCTCTGGCAATCGTCGTCGGGACATTGCCCCCTTCCCTTGACGACCCCCCGGCGACGATGACAATGACACAACGAACGATGACAAAGACGATGACGACCGCGACGTGAGAAACCCCCCTTCCTCCCCTTACCCATGGCTGGTTCTGACCAGCATGGGCTCCTCCTCCCCACCCCCTCCTTAGGCTAGAGTGGTGCATTATGACCGTCTGGGCCGGGGTAAATTGGCCCAGAGCATGGCTCTGCTAATCGTAAAAGGCGATTCAAGAGAAAAAGTCCACCTCGCAAACATCAGCTAGAAAGAGCGGAGTATCTTACTCCCGAAACTAGAGGCGAGCTCTGGCAATCGTCGCCGGGACCTTGTCCCCTTCCCTTGACGACCCCCCGGCGACGATGACAATGACACACAACGAACGATGACAAAGACGATGACGACCGCGATGTGAGAAACCCCCTTCCTCCCCTTACCCGTGGCTGGTTCTGACCAGCATGGGCTCCTCCTCCACCCCACCCCCCCTTAGGCTAGAGTGGTGCATTATGACCTAACGGTTGACGCGTCCTTAATCCAAATAAACCAAAACCTAACGGTTGACGCGTCCTTAATCCAAAAAAAAACCAAAAAAAAAAAAAAAAAAATAAAAAAAAAAGTTCAGTTTTCACTGCAGAGTTATTCGCCATCCTCGAAGCTCTTAAAAACAATACTTTGCCGTAGTGAAGATACCTTTTGTGTTTAGTTAGCTTAAGCTCTCCTCAAACTATAAAACTCATGTGTTTAAGTCATCATTTGGTACAAGACATCCAATTCTATTTAGAAAAACTAAACTCTAAGGGTTATATGATAGAGTTTTGCTGGATACCTGGACACGTTGGCATAGAGGGAAATGAACACGCTGATCGGCTGCTAAGGAAGCTTCCCAGCGTCGCGACGTTGATTTCAACCTAGTTTCTTGCTTCAGATGACAAGAGTGGATTCAAGCAACGATTGTTGGATTTGCGACATGAACCTTGTGATGGTGTAAAATAACATATTACGTAGTGTGATGCACACACAGACTAATACAACTCTGCCTCCAACGTCTCGACTCTCACGTAGATACGAGGGGGTATTTTCCAGATTTCGAATAGGCCACACAAGTTTTAACACGGATATATTTTAATCAGAGAAAAGGATCTTCCCGATGTGACACATGTGATGTACCTTTAACCGTACATCATTTGTACCCCCCTTCCTCCCCCTCTGGGCCCGGGGTAGAATTGGCCCAGAGCATGGCTCTGCTAATCGTAAAAGGCGATTTAAGAGAAAAAGTCCACCGCGCAAACATCAGCTAGTAAGAGGGGATTATAATATTTCTCCCCGAAACTAGAGGCGAGCTCTGGCAATCGTCGTCGGGGAACTTGCCCCCTTCCATTGACGACCCACCGACGACGATGACAATGACGACCGCGACGTGAGAAACCCCACTTCCTCCCCTTACCTGTGGCTGGTTCTGACCAGCATAGGCCCCTTCTCCCCACCCCCCTAGGCTAGAGTGGTGCATTATGACCTTACGGTTGACGCGTCCTTAATCCAAATAAACTAAAAATCCTCCCCTAACCCGTTGTTGGTTATGACCATCACGGGCCCCTCCTCCCCATATCCCTTAGGCTAGAGTGGTGCATTATGACCTAACGGCTGACGCGTCCCTAATCCAATTCAACAAATTGTCTGCAAAATGTACCAAATATGATGCCTCGCGCACGCAATTTGATCTCTTCCAATCATATGAAGAACTTCTATCATATGAAAACGGGAACAACTTTAGAAATTTCTCATTTAAAGTAAATAATTTAGCAAATTTTTAATTAAACATCATACACATTTAGCTTATCACCTCCATCATTTTCTTTTCTTCACAAACTTAAAAAACAAAAAAATCGTCAACACTTCATATGCTCATGTCATTAACATTCAATATCACAGGTGGCGCTATGTTATATTCTATATGCTATATTCCCCGTCTGGGCCCGGGTAGAATTTGCCCAGAGCATGGCTCTGCTAATCGTAAAAGGCGATTCAAGAAAAAAGGTCCACCTCGCAAACACATCAGCTAGTAAGAAGGGGATATATTACTCACGAATCTAGAGGCGAGCTCTGGCAATCGTCGTCGGGGTCCTTGCCCCCTTCCCTTAACGACCCTCGACGACGATGACGACAATGACACCACGAACGATGACAAAGACAATGACGACCACGTCGTAAGAATCCCCTGTCCTCCCCTTACCCGTGGCTGGTTCTGACCAGCATGGCCCCCCTCTCCCCCTCCCCCCTCCCCCCTAGGTTAGAGGGTGCATTATGACCTAACGGTTGACGCGTCCCTTAATCTAAATAAACAAAAAAAAAACACAGGTGGCGCTATGTGACCGGTTTGATGCGCCTGTTTATTTTCACGTCGTCGTCGGTCTTCTTCGTTTGAGAAATAACCGCACCCTTAGAGCAAGAAAGTGCCAGATTTTGTTTACTTGACTTACGACTCAACCATCACGCTTATTTTACGTGTGCTTAATAGCTTTCTGTCGTAAAACTTTAGTGTTAGATGTTACCTAGAAGATCCACAACATTCATGGTGACGTATCATCGTGAGGTATTCCACGCATGTAGTTTACATAACAATGAACAAGGCATTTTTATAGACGAAACCAATTTTTAAAATTACATATAAAAATGCGAAACTTTTGTTTTACATCGTCGTCGAGGATCTCTCCCTCTTTCTCTTGACGACCTCCCTGACGACGACGACGACCATAACAAAACGAACGATGATAAATACAATGACAATCACGACTTGAGCAACACCCCTTTCCTCCCTCATCCCCCTCTGGCGGCCGTCGTCGGGGACCGATCCCCCTTCCCTTGACGACCTCTACGACCACAACAATCTTGACAACACGGACGATGAAAAAACCGATGACGACCACTACGTAAGAAACTCCTATTTTCCCCTTTTTATACCCGTGGTTGGTATATTGACCATCATGAACATTCCTCCCCACATCTTTTAAGGCACCACGAACGGTGACGAAGACAATGGCGACCGCGACGTGAAAACCCCCCTTCCTCCACCTTACCCCCCCCCGTCTGGGCCCGGGGTAGAATAGTCCCAGAGCATGGCCTCTGCTAATCGTACAAGGCGATTCAAGAGAAAAAGTCCACCTCGCAAACATCAGCTAGAAAGAGCGGAGTATCTTACTACCCGAAACTAGAGGCGAGCTCTGGCAACGTCGTCGGGGACTTTGCCCCCCCCCCCTTCCCTTGACGACCCCCGGCGACGAGATGACAATGACACATCGAACGATGACAAAGACGATGACGACCGCGGACGTGAGAAACCCCCTTCCTCCCCTTACCCGTGGCTGGTTCTGACCAGCATGGGCCCCCCTCCCCCCCCCCCCCCCCTTAGACTATAGTGGTGCATTATGACCTAACGGTTGACGCGTCCTTAATCCAAATAAATAAATTGAATCCAGTTAAACAATAAAAAAGCTTCCTACCCACATCCCCTAGGCTAGATTGGAGCATTATAACCTAGTGGTTGACGCGCCCTTTATCCAATTAAACATTGCTACAAACTATATCAATCTAATTTTTATACTTTCTACACAGTTCCCTAGTTTCACTGACTTTATCAAGACAAAGACACCTTAACAAACTGGCCGTTTTTCATATTGCTGTCATCATAAAAGTTGGCTTATCTGGCTAATCCTCTATATCCCCTTATACATCCCATACCGGGCATAGAAACGAGCCGGCCGTTAAATATTCAGGTGCAACATTTCCATAGGACGAAGGTGAGATAAAAATTCAAATGTTAAGCTGTGTCCTTAGGGATTTAAAATAAGATTACGGACCTACTCGGCAGGTTGCAGTGTTAACATAGGCAATCTCGCAGACGGTGTTCAGTTTGCGAGACTCGTAAGGAAAGTGGCGAGAAGAGTTCCGATCTAGCATGACGTCCATTGTCCATTGTTCATTGATTAAACGGAAACAATATTTAATACACTTCAGCGAGCACCCGTCTGGGCCCGGGGTAGAATAGGCCCAGAGCATGGCTCTGCTAATCGTACAAGGTGTTTCAAGAGACCATGTCACAAACATCAACTGTTATATTACTTTCATCATCATAAATTTATTTTGTTATTTATACACTTAGAAATCAATCTAATCATAAAACATACCTGCATTTTAACTTATCAACTTTCATTCACAGGCGGCGTAATATGACCTAACCGGTTGAAGCGTCCTAGTTTCTCACGTCGTCGTCGTTTTAATGTAATGTAGTAGAGGCGAGCTCTTGCAGTCGTCGTCGGGGACCTTCCCCTCGTCTAGGCCCGGGGTAGAGTTGGCCCAGAGCATGGCTCTGCTAATCGTAAAAGGCGATTCAAGAGAAAAAGTCCACCTCGCAAACATCAGCTAGTAAGCGGGGAGTATATTACTCCCCGAACCTAGAAGCGAGCTCTGGCAATCGTCGTCGGGGACCTTGCACCCTTCCCTTGATGACCTCCCCGACGATGACGACATGACATCATGAACGATGACAAAGACAATGACGACCACGAAGAGAGAACCCTCCCTTCCATCCCCTACCCGTGGCTGGTTCTGACCAGCATGGGTCCTCCTCCATACATCCCCTACAGACTAGAGTGGCGCAATATGACCTCACGGTTGACGCGTCCTTAATCCAAATAAACATTTTATATATACACATTTAAAACAATCTAATCATCCAGCACACCATTAACTCCTCTCATCAACTTTCAATATCACAGGCGGCGCAAAATGACCTAACCGTTGAAGCGCCCTAGTTTCTCACGTCATTGTAGATTGGTATGCGAAAAATGTGTAAGTATATTGCTATTTATTTTAAATGTGGATTATAATTCTGATAAGATATGTGTTATGATCAAAGTCGTCATCACCCACAAACATGACCAAGATTCTTAACTCTTCGACGATATCCAACCAAGAAACTGTGTAACTTTCAAGCCCGCGGAAAAGATGACAACAATGTGACACATCTCCTATAAATCCCTTGCTTAATTTAAAATCCATATCCGGTGCGGGTTCGGCGTCACACCTGGTTTGGCGACATCCCATCCCATCCGAAGTCAAGCTTCCCGAGGCGTCGCGCCGAGAACCAATACCGGGATACGAGGCCTTGTGCTGTCTCTGCAGCGTTGTTCATTCCCAGACGTGACGTGTGTAATGTACCTCAGACCGCACATCATAATAATATGTTGACCGAATGTACACCCGGCGTCAGACGTAAATCAAGGGGTCTCTTTGTATCTACAATACACCTTGATTTACTTGTGACGCCGGATAAACCAAACAAACTTCTATCATTATAGATAAAATAACGGCGACAAACATTCTAAATTTCTCATTTGATGTAATTTGTTTAATTAATTTTATTTCACTTAAATAAAAGTTCATTTTTAGTTCGAGTAGTCCTAACTAATTATTCTTTTTCTTCATCATAGTTTTATTTGAATTTCGTTTTTAAACAGAGAAAACAATACCATCAGGCCACACAAGAAACTACCGGTTGAAGCGTATTAGAAACCCCCCTTCCTCCCCTTACCCGTGGCCAGCATGGGCCCCTCCTCCCCCTCCACCCCCCCTTATTCTAGAAAAAGCATTATGACCTAACGGTTGACGCGTCCTTAATCCAAATAAAACAAAAAACCAAAAAAGTAACCGAAACTAGAGGCGAGCTCTGGCAATCGTCGTCGGGGACACCTCCCCTTTGCTTGAAGACCTCCCTGACGATGATGACAATGACACAACGAACGATGACAAAGACGATGACGACTGCGACGTGAGAAATCTCCCTTCATACCCCTCCCGTGGCTGGTTCTGACCAGCATGGGTCCCTCCTCCCACATCCCCTAGGCTAGAGTGGCGCATTATGACCTAACGGTTGACGCGCCCTTATTTATTTATAAATATAAGAGTCTCGTCCAGCACAAGTACCATTTTACATAGACAATCCTAAAAAATATATAAATAAGTAAAAATTAAAATTACATTAATAAACTTACAAATTAACAAATAATTAAAAGATATTGATGAACAATAAACAAATATATCAAAATTATAAGTGCAATAAACATAAGAGTAAATAATGTTTGAAATAATAGAGGGGGAAATGCTAATGACGTTCAACTGCAGTCCAATCACGGATTGATTTTTTGAAAGTATTAAAATCAGAGAATCCAAATAAACCCAAAAAATAAACAAAAATTCTCACGTCGTTTTCGTCGCTACCATTACACTTTACACGATGAAAATCGTAAAATTATATAAATTAATTTTCGTCAAGGTTTTCTTAATTTTCGGTTTCTTGCAATAGACACCCCAATAATTGAAAACCCTCTCTGGTACTTGATCAACTTCAGCTGTCATTTGCAAACAACACGTTGCCAGATTATTTTGATTTCGTCGAGTGTGATTCAAGCACAATGCGGAAATCAATTTGAAAAAAAAAAAAAATACCTTATGGCGAACGTCGTCGTCGGGGACCTTTCTATTCCCTCAATGACCTCTGCGAGGACGACGGACAACTCAAACTATGATAAAGAGGATGACGACTACGACGTGAGAACCCCTTCCCCCCATTTCTGTACCCCCGTCTGGGCCCGGGGTAGAATTGGCCCAGAGCAAAGCTCTGCTAATCGTAAAAGGCGATTCAAGACAAAAAGTCCACCTCGCAAACATCAGCTAGTAAGAGCGGAGTATCTTACTCCCCGAAACTAGAGGCGAGCTCTGGCAATCGTCGTCGGGGACCTTGCCCCCTTCCCTTGACGACCCCCCGGCGACGATCACAATGACACAACGAACGATGACAAAGATGATGACGACCGCGTTGTGAGATACCCCCCTTTCTCCCCTTACCCTTGGCTAGTTCTGACCAGCATGGGCCCCTCCTCCCCACCCCCTTTAGGCTAGAGTGGTGCATTATGACCTTCAGGTTGATTTGCCCTTCTTAACCGAATTAAAGCCCCAAATAAGTCACATCCCTATATTCTTTAACACATTTATAAAGTGAACAAAATGTAAACTCAAATTAACAAGCTCAATTTAAACCAAAAAACCCTCGACGACGATGACGACAATGACACCACGAACGATGACAAATACAAGGACGACCGCGACGTGAGAACCCCCTTTTCTCTCCTTACCCGTGGCTGGTTCCGACAGCATGGGCTCCTCCTCTCCCTATTCCCTCGGCTAGAGTGGTGCATTATGACCTAACGGTTGACGCGCCCCTATTTAAAAAAAATATAACTTACAGTATCACAGGCGGCGCAATATGACCTACCCGTTTGAAGCGTCCTAGTTTCTCACGTCGGCTCTCTTCAAAGTTTTTGCTATTTGTTAAAGGCGAGAAATGTGATTGATCTCGCAAACACCATCTAGTATTTGGAGGAGTTTTTACTCCCCGAAACTAGAGGCGAGCACTGGCGGTCATTGTCGTCCCCTTGGTGACCTCCCCGACGACGACGTCGCACACAGCATGTTGATTTTAAACTACCTTTTTATAAATATTGACGAAATATATTAAGCTAGAAAAAAAATGCTAAACCCGGCACCTCCACCAAATTGCGTATTAATGGGTGCAACACATTACTATTTTACAAGAAGGGAAATATGCATTTAATTTGGGTGTTTTCTGTAAAGGTAAAGAATAATTACACATAGAAGTCATAAAATTATGTTGCTTTGTATTTTATTACAACAATACACTTCAATAAATTCATAGTACGATTAATACAACAATGAAAACAAACGTTTTTCTTACTGAAAATTAAACCATTGATGAGAAATGTTTCAAATTCGACAGTAAAATTGTATTTCTGGGTATTTTTAACCTTCATATCTGTAGGTTTATTTTTTTCAAAAACGGGATTTCACAACGTTAATAAATAATTGAAACAACACTGTTTTTTATGAACAGTCATTTCCACTTTCTTTAGCTGAGTGCTCAATGATAACAGATTGGAACCATCAGAATCACTGGGGATAGAATCGACCTAATATTCGATCTTGATCTTCCGTGAGAACACGCGCACTCATTCAAACACACGTGCATTCACTCATACAAACACACACGCATTCACTCTCGACACATAAAGACAAACAATGTTGATCGCATCTGCGATGAAAACACCCACGCACTCCGTGGCTGGTTACTCATTTATTTGGTTTCACTTTACAATTTTACATAACGATAGAAAAAATAAGCAACTGTATTTAAACCTCCTTTTTGTTTCTTCTGGGTTGCTTTCCTTTCAATTGGACAACCTTTCCCCTGAACTGTCAAAAAAATAAACTTCTTATTCTACCTTGCGCTTTCCCTTGATCCGTCTCTCTTCCCCCTAATCCCGACACCGTGACCATCACTTAGAGGGTGCGAATCACACCCGTAAAGAAAATAAGCGATTTCCCACCCATTTCAATCCCCTCACCACTAGTTCGTTATACGATCTCTCTCAGCACCGGAGTAACCTCCGTCCCTCGGTTGAGTCGGGCAAGTCTGCCCAGTTCACTTGGACAGAAGACGACCAGACGTGAACACTATACAAACATATTTACACTTTGAATGTATTCATAGCTGGGTCCTCGTTTATAGATGACTTTGGAGAAAAATTATAAATTCTTTAAAAAAATGTTTTATCAAAATGACAGTATTTACAATAGATGAATGTTAGTATAATTCGTTATCGCTTCTTTAGTTACAAATCACGAAACACATATTGTATGCGTATAAAACAGCACAATGCCATTTTTAGGAAAACTGTTCGTTCTCTTGTAGGAAATAGTAACATGATTTGTAATATTAAATTTGAAATATCTAGAAAAATGTTCATGGAATATTGTCACAAATCTCTTCATTTCACAAATTTCAGGTATTTCGGGTGTAGACACGTCGCGTTATACCGCAGTTTGTTGATATGTAGTTAAAAGAAGACGACAAGATGGCGGCCGCGTTGCTCCACAAGATGGTTGCCTAGTTGCTACATTGCAACCCACGCCACCAGGAGCGCTAGGGACGCGAGGACGCTCGCGTGGAGGGAACTCGAACCTCCGTGGTACATGGCAGCGGGATGATCGCCTGAAACAACATGGCACGGTGTGAAAACATGGTAGCGAGGAGTGTAGGCGATGTATTGACGAATGACTATCATCTGCAGTGTTTGTAGTCATTGGTGCTAAAAAATAAACGACACGAAAATAATCATGTTACCATACAATCCAAAGTAATCTATTTAACAAAATTGAATTCACATCATACACATTTCTTTAATTTCTTTATTTTCATTCACCTCCCCATATCCACTTAGGCTAGAGTGGTGCATTATGACTTAACGGTTAACGCGTCCTTAATCCAAATAAGCAAAATAATCATTCACATAAATAACTTTTGTATTGATATTACTATCATCATCATTTTATTTTGTTATATATACACCATAGAAAACAATCTAATTTTCAAAAACACCATTACCTCATCTCATCAACTTTCATTTTTACAGATGGCGCAATATGACCTAACCGGTTGAAGCGCTCTAGTTTCTCACGTCGTCGTAGCGCTATGCAATACGAGTATGCCCAGAGCATGGCTCTGCTAATCGTAAAAAGCGATTCAAGAAAAAAGTCCACCTCGCAAACATCAGCTAGTAAGAGGGGAGTATATTACTCCTCGAAGCTAGAGGCAAGCTCTGGCAATCGTCGTCTGGGACACCTCCCCCTTCCCTTGACGACCTCCCCAACGACGATGACAATGACACAATGAACGACGACAAAGTCTATGACGACCGTGACGTTAGTAACCCCCCCCTTCCTCCCCTTACCCGTGGCTGGTTCTGACAGTTTTGGGCCCTTCTCCTAATATCCCTTAGGAAAGTGGTGATTATGACCTAACGGTTTTGGACGCGTCTTTAAACCCAAAAAAAAACCAAAAAAACAGGGCTACGAAGAGAAAAAAATGAAAATTATAAAAAAACAAGTAACCAAAATTTAATAAGTTTAAAAAAAAACAATTTACTGTGCTGTTACGTCATCGCAATCATACTTTTGTTTTTAAATAAGAATACAATATAATCATGATAACACAACAAACGACTTTAAAAACTTTTAATATCAAAAGGGCCAACCAAATGATCTACAACTGGTTAAAAGCGCTTAGTCCTGTGGTTATCGTGAAAAATTTTTCTTTACCCCCCGTTTGGGCCCGGGTAAAATATCACCCAGAGCATGGCTCGCTAATCTTTTTAAAGGCGGGGAAAGAAAAAAGAACAACTCGAAAACATAAGTATAGTATGAAAGGGAGTATTTATTTCCCCAAAAAACTAGAGTCGAGCTCTGGCAATGTCGCGGGGACCTTGCCCCTTTTCCCTTTGACGACCCCTCGCGACGAAAATGACCCCACGAACGATGAAAAAAGACGATGAAGCCGCTACGTGAAAACCCCGTCTTCCCGGCTCCTACCCCGGCGGTTCAGACTAGGATGGGCCCCCGGCCCTCCTTCCCACACCCCTGGGCTAGAGGGGTACAAATCCCAAACAAAAGGTTTACGGGCCCCTTAATCCAAATAAAACTTCAAAGGTTATCCTTACAACCTCCTTTTTTCATTCGGTTTCTTTCGTTTTTAACCCCCGTCGGGGCCCCGGGGAAATTTGGCCCAAAAGCATGGTCGCTAATCGTAAAAAGGCGATTCAAAAAAAAAAAATCCCCTCGCAAACATCAGCTAATATGAAGGGTATATTACTCCTCTAACAGAGTCGAGCTCTGGGAATCGTCTTGGGGACCTTGCCCCCCTTTTCCCTTTGACGACCTCCTCGACGACGACAATACACCACGAACGATGCAAAGGCGGGTGGCGACCGCGACGTGAGAACCCCCCCTTCCTAACCCTACCCCTGGCTGGTTTTTGACCACCCCCCCGGGCCTTCCCCCGTTTCATACGTCACAAAATCTGTACTTTTGTGATTTTGCCGTGCAGGGTTGTGCTTCGTGATTTGTTCATCTCTTGATTTTCGAGAGCATATAAAAGGGGGCACAGTGTTCTTGTGTTGTTTTGTCGTAAAACCTCTGAACCACGTGTGTTCCTTGTGCACAAAGAACCAAGGACCCGACTCACAGAAGTGCTGCAAAGGTTTTTTCGATTTTCAAAATTCTACTCTAAAACCACTTGAATCGTAGGGAAATCGCTCTGGTGCATCGTTTTTATTACTATGTGTCATTGTGTTTACATACCAGCCGTAATAAGGGTTTTTTTGAGAGCAAACGTGACAATTCTCCTGGTTGCCATACATTATGCCATCACATTTTCACAGGGGGCGCAAAAGACCTAAAAGTTTTGACGCCCTTTTAACCTAACTATGAGCTTCCAAAAGCTTTTTTTAGGGGGGTTGTTGGATGGGGTTGTTTTTTTAAATAAAAAAAAAAAAAAAACATTGCGATTTTAGCGAAATTTTTTTTTGAAAACGCTAAAATTTTTTACACAAAAAAAAATAATTTCATAAAATTTAGGTTTGTGAAAATACATTACAATCGGAAAAAAAAGCAGGGGTTTTATAAGTCGAAAAATTTTTTTTATACAAAAAAAACGTAAAATTCCCTTTTCACAAGAAATTATTTTTCAACGCGCTAAAAATTACCCCCAATAGCTTAATTAGTTCAAAAAATTTAAGGTTCTGTGAAAAAATCAGACAATGGATAAAAGCATGTGGGGTTTTATATAAGTGAAGGATTTTTTAAAAAAAAAAAAAAATTGAAAAAATTAGATTTTCATAAGAAATAATTTTTCGATTGCGCTCAAGCGGGTTTTAAAACCCCCAGACCCATTATTCTATTCGACCTTTGCCCCTCTGATAAAAACTCTATTGCGATAGTGTATTCAAAATAATTTAAAAAAAGTTTTGGGCCATGAACACCAAGGTTTACTGTGGTTTAAAAAGAGGCCCAAAATTACAACAAAGGGGGAAGTGCTTTTTTATTCTCCCCTTAATGAACGTTTTAGGCTAGCGCGTGTGTTTTGTTTTCTTGCAGTTATTTGCCATCCCTGAAACTCTTAAAAACATTCTACGTTCGTTGTGGAGAATCCTTTGTGTTCAGATCTTGAGCCAAACTATAAAAAATCTGTATTCAAGTAATTTTTTGGTACAAAAACAATTTTATTAGAAAAACAAACCCCTAAGGGTTTTTAAATAGAGTTTTTTCGGATACCTGGACCGTGTGCATAGAGGGAAATTTTAACACGCTGACGGGCTGCTAAGGAAGCTTCCCAGCGTCCGACGTTGATTTCAAACTATTCCGTTCCGATGCCATGAGGGTTTAATCAACGATTGTTGGATTTGCGCAAGCATCTTGGAATATGTTTTCAAAATAACAAATTTCTGGGAGATGCCCCCACTGACTAATAAAAAAGTTTTCCACCACTCCCCTTTACCCCCGTTGGGCCCGGGGAGAATTGGGGCCCCCAGCATGGCCCCCTGTGATCTAAAAGGCGTTCAAGAGAAAAAAAACCTCTCGTAAAAAATCAGCTAGAAGGAGCGGAAAAATCTTTTTCCCGAAACTAGAGGCGAGCTCTGGAATGTCGTCGGGGACCTTGCCCCCTTCCCCGGGACGATCCCCGGCGACGATGATGCGAAACCCCGGGCGTGAGAAACCCCCCACCTCCCCCTTACCGGGCGGTTCTGACCGCATGGGCCCTCCTCCCCACCCCCCTTAGGCTAGAGTGGTGCATTATGACCCAAGGGTTTACGCGTCCCCTTTAAACCCAAAAAACCAAAAGACAAAGACGATGACGACCGCGACGTGAGAAAAACCCCCCTTTCCCCCCCTTCCCTGGCTGGTTGGGCCACATGGGCCCCTTTCCCCCCCCCCCCCCCCTTAGGGTAGAGTGGTGCATTTGACCAACGGTTGCGCGTCCTTATCCAAATAAACCAAAAAAAAGAGAAAAGGGTTTTTCCATATGTGAAAAATATGATGACCTTCAACCGTACATCATATGTGCAGACTGTACAAAATATGAGCCTTGCTCAGCAATTTGAAACTCTCCCAAATCTTGAAGAAATTTTATCATATGACAACGGCGACAAAATTTCAAATTTCTCATCCAAAGTTATTGGATGAGCGAAGCGAAGACTTCAATTTCACTGACCCACCAGAAAAATTTAGCTCTAATGTTTTTGCGCGATTCCGGGCAAACGGCATAAGCGATCTTGATGAAAATTAGAGGGGGCCTTTGAAATCTCTAAACTTAAGAGGTGCGTTGTTTTTGGGTACAATCTCATGATTATCGTATTTTTACGATTTTTTTCGATTTTAAGTGCGATATTTCCGTGACATTTGGGTCGATTCTGACCAAAGGGTGGGGCTACAACGTTCATATTTCACATGGACATTAAGGTGATGGTAATGTAGTACCTTTTGAAGAAAAAGTTGAAAAAGTTAGCCAGAATCTATAGAAATAAGGGTTTTAATATGATTTTTTTTGAGGTTTATAATAACAGTTAACAAGTAACAATAGAAACTTGACAACAATCACCTACAATGCATTCAAAAAGCACTTGCAAATGAAAAATGGTCCTACGCAAACTAAAAACTTACAAAAAAACTCATCCATCAACGCGGCGGGACTTAAGCGTTTTCCTAGTCTATTTAACAAAATTTAATGCACATCATACACACTTCTTTCTTTTCTTTCTTTTTATTCACATACATAACTTTTAATTTTGCTATTACTTTCATCATCATCAATTTATTTTGTTATTTATACACTTAGAAAACAATCTTATCATCAAACATACCTGCATTAATTCATCTCATCAACTTTCATTCACAGGCGGCGCAATATGACCTAACCGGTTGAAGCGCCCTAGTTTCACACGTCTTTCTTTTCTGTTAGCGGCTACCTCGATATGTTGTCCTCAGCGGCCTCCGTCCAGCGCTATAGGTCATGTTCCCTCTCCTCTACCAAATTATTACTCCTCTAAGTTGGAAGCAGAGCCTCTAACCACAAGACCAAAGAGCCACGCACATATTCTGTTAGCAGAGTCGAACAAGTATGATGCCTAGCGCTCGAAATTAGATCTCCCCCAATCATATGAAGAACTTGTATCATTTTATGATAACGACGAAATTTCAAATTTTCTCGTTCAAAGTAATTTATTTAACCAAAATTAATTAATATTAAACACGTTTCCTTTATTTATTTATTTACATTCAAATAAACTCTTCTTCTTTTGCTATTACTATAATCACTATCATCACTATCATTTTCTTTTCTTTTATAAACTTAGATAAACAATGATATAATGTTATTATTTACTACAATTCGGAAATTAAAAAAGTCCGCCCCAACCGGAAATCGAACCACGGATCTCCCGCATTCCAGACAGGCGGGAGATCCGTGGTTCGATTCCCGGTTGGGGCGGACTTTTTTAATTTCTGAATTGTAGTTAATAATAACAATTACACCTACGGGAGTGTTTCCCGATTAACCAAATCGAGAAATAATGATATAATGATCTAACACACTTATTTTTCTTTTGTCTCTTACTATTACACCACCATTATCTTTTATTTCATAAACTTTAAAAACACTTTAATCATCAAACACACGATAAACTTATGTCATTACTTACAATATCGCTGGCGGCGCAATATGACCTATGCAGTTGAAGCGCCCTGATTTCCCACGTCTCATGGTTTCTTTATTAAAAACATGTGCGACATTTTATTTACGTATTATGCTTAATTAAACCATCTCCTCTAGAGGCAAAGTAGTATCAACGAATTTTCTCTTAAAAGAATTTATTTTAACTTCGAATGAAAGAGTAACCTTGGGATGAATGTAATGCACCAAACATTAACAAATTGAATTGCTTTCACATTACAAGGCTAAGGTATAACGGTAGCCCCCCCCCCTCCCCCCCCTCCACCAAGTCTTCTTTGTCGACATAAAGGAGGGAAAAGTTAAGCAATGCCTGGGCCCTTGTTTGACACGGAGTTTTTCAACGAGCTTGAATTTTCCGCCTTTGACAATTTTTCCACATTGAAAGTCGAAAAAAGAAATTTCTTCACTAATTGACAGCACATAAATAACCCGTATATAAAATAATATATTACGTTGGTACAAACGGGCGTGATTTATTGGTATGTTGTGTTATGAGGGTCATCGAAGTACGTTATTGATTGTGTAACACTCGTCGTTAATCATTGCATGTGTGCTCAGTGGACAATCGAATTCCGAACATTGAAAGAGCGGACTATTGACCATCATGGATTCGGCTACTGTGCACTTTACCGACATATATAATCTAGTGTCGAACAAAGTACCCCCGTCTGGGCCCGAGGTATAATTAGGTCCAGAGCATGGCTCTGCTAATCCAAAAGGCGAGGAAAGAGATAAAGTCCACCTCGCAAACTTTAGCTGGTATGAAGGGTGACATTTTACTCCCCGAAAATAGAGTCGAGCACTGGCAATCGTCGTCGGAGAACACTTACACTTCCCTTAACGACCTCCCCGACGACGACGACCATGACCACAAGAAACAACGACATGACAAATACGCAGACGACCGCTACGTGAGAACCCCCAATTCCTCCCCGTACCCTTGGCTGGTTCTGACCAGCATGGGCCCCTCCTCCCCCCCCAACCCCCTTAGGCTAAAGTGGTGCATTATGACCTAACGGTTGACGCGTCCTTAATCCAAATAAACCAAAAAAAAAACTAGGGAGGCTAAAGTGGCGCATTATGACCTTACGGTTGACGCGCCCAAAAATCCAAATAAATGTATATATGTTTTTAAAAAACATACTCAAAATCGGTTTGCGCTAATAGTAAAAGGCGATTCAAGAGAAAATGTCCACCTCGCATACATCAGCTAGTAAGAAGGGTAGTATTACTCCCCGAATCTAGAGGCTAGCTCTGGCAATCGTCGTCGGGGACCTTGCCCCGTTCCCTTGAAGACCCCTCGACGACGATAACGACAATGACACAACGAACGATGACAAAGACGATGACGACCGCGACGTGAGAAACCTAACTTCCTCCCCTTACCCGTGGCTGGTTCTGACCAGCATGTGCTTCTCCTCCCCCCCCCTTAGGTTAGAGTGGTGCATTATGACCTAACGGTTGACGCGTCCTTAATCCAAATAAAAAAAACAAAAAACACAGACAATGACGACCGCGACATGAAAACTCCCCTTTCCTCCCCTTACCCGTGGCTGGTGCTGACCAGCATTGGCCCCTCCTTCCCATATCCCCTAGACTATAGAGTGGTGCATTATGACCTAACGGTTGACGCGTCCTTAATCCAAAAAACCAAAAAAATCTAAATAAACCAATACATTTACACAAATTATATTTAACAATACTTTTATTTTGCTATTACTTTCTTCATCTTCAATTTATTTTTTTATTTATACACTTAGAAAACAATCTAATCATCAAACATACCTGCATTAACTCTTCTAATTTACTTTCATTCACAGGCGGCGCAATATGACCTAACCGGTTGAAGCGCCTAGTTTCTCACGTCGTCTAAGTAAATTTGGTTATAGGTTAAATGAAGTTTAAAAATTAAGTGTGATGTATGATTTGTGAATAGTGAAAGAAAAACATTAATTTATGCTTGTTACTTCTTGCTTTTGCCGTATAGGTGATTTCTAAAAATCAAAATGGATCCCTTTAAAGCAAGGAGCACCAAGTCATAAATAAAACTTGTATTTACTTTACATCGTTTGTAAAATTTAGCAACAAAATCGAGTATTTACTATTATCATCATTTTTTGTTATATATTCACTTAGAAAACAATCTAATCCATTAACTCATCTCATCAACATTCAATATCACAGGCGGCGCAATATGACCTAACCGGTTGAAGCGCCCTGTTTCTCACGTCGTCGTCGGATGTTGCTGTTCCTGCATGCTCTTAATTTCCTTTATGTCATATTTGGTTAACAAATATGTTACAGTTTATTTATTTGATCACCGGACATAAAATAAGAATATTATTTCTTGCATCCGAAATACACCCCATCATTATTTGACATCGAAAAAATATCAACCGAACAAATTTACTAATAACCAGTCTTTTGAGCACCAAAGAAAAACAACCACTTAATATTTTATACCCGGATATTGGACTTGTCATTTTGACTGCGAGATATGACGACAAAATTATACACCTACACATTTCCCTGTTTGTGTGTGTCATAGTATCAATTCAGCGTTTATAGTCGACACGACACGCATTTAACTCGTTAACGCTATATTTGATCAAAGGCAATGTTGTTTACTAGTGGATGTGTCCCGGTTATAAATTAATTTCGGTGACATTTATTAAGTGAAACGTCGCTTTTATTTACCCTATCTGGGGTTAATGTCGCGCTGCTTGCCGGAAATACCTGTTAGAAAAGTAAACAGCTGGAGCTGAGAAGTGGTTTCGTTAATAAAAGAGACTGAATTAAGATAGGAAATAATTAATGTGATAGTCTTCTTGGTGTTTGTTGTCCTATGATGGTGAGATTCTTCGTGTGCATTGTTAAGAATTAAACTCAACATACGGAAAGCTAGGTAGCGGTTTTACTGCTACATTGGGCTACAAAGAGGATAATACAAATTCTGTGTATCATTACTGCCCCCCCCCAAACGATATCCCCCCCCTACCCGTAGCTGGTACTGACATGCATGGGCTCCTCCCAATATCCCCTAGGTTAGAGAAATGCATTATGACCAAACGGTTGACGCGCTCTTGATCCAAGTAAAAGTTATTTTGTGTTTTTGTTGTATTGAAAGCTTAACAACATGTTTGTTATGCTGTGTTCCTAGAAAACCTATAATTGTTGTCATGTCGATCAAACCAAATATCGCGCGCAAACAATACAGTTACACGTGCACTCACTCGTGCGTGATCCATTAGTGTGCAACACGGTTTTTACCGGTGCTAAAATTATGCTTCACTCATTCTTATAGTTTTTTAAATTCATATACATTATTCATTTGATTTGCTGATAGAAAGCAGCGCTTGTTTGCTAGCATGCGATATTATAGTTGGAGAAATGGAAGTACCAAATATGATGCCTTGCGCACGCAATTTGATCTCTCCCAATCATGTGAAGAACTTATATTATATGATAACGGTGACAAAATTTGTAAATTTCTGTTGTATTTTTTTTAAAATCATTCATATCAAACCCATTTAGTTTTTTATTCAATTAAATAATTTTCATTGCTATTACTTTTAATTTTTTTTTAAACTGATAAAACAATATATTTAATCATCATTTTTTGTACTCATTTAATAACCTACAATATCTCAGTCGGCCCAATAACTCTAGTTTCTTATTCAGTGTCATTTTTTGATTGACCAGACTACATTTTAAAATGTTTTCGAGGATCGCTCCGCTACACAACAAACATGTTGTCAAGCGTGCAATGTTCTTATATGGAAATATTGTAGGCTACATGCCATTAAAAACATAGCGCTATTAATCTGCATTGATAGAATTTAACACAGACGAAGAATTAAACTATAAGGTACACGTGCATCCCGTCTGGGCCCGGGGTAGAATTTTGCCCAGAGCATGGCTCTACTAATCGTAAGAGGCAAGGAAAGTGATAGCCCATCTCGCAAACATCAGCTAGTAAGTATGGGTCTATAAAACTTCCCAAAACTAGGGGCAAGCCTTCGTACCTCGTTATACACATTTCTTTCTTTTCTTTATTTTCATTTACAAACATAACTTTTATTTTGCTATTACTTTCTTCATCTTCAATTTATTTTGTTATTCATACACTTAGAAAACAATCTAATCATCAAACAAACCTGCATTAAACTCTTCTAATTTACTTTCATTCACAGGCGGCGCAATATGTCCTAACCGGTTGAAGCGCCCTAGTTTCTCACGTCGTCGTCGTACCTCGTTACCCTGTCTGGGCCCAGGATAGAATTTTGCCCAGAGCATGGCTCTACTAATCGTAAGAGGCAAGGAAAGTGATAGCCCATCTCGCAAACATCAGCTAGTGTAGGGGTTTATATACTCCCCGAAACTAGAGGCGAACCCTGGCATTCGTCTTCCGGGTCTCTCCCCCATCCCTAGATGACCTCCCCTACGACGACGACCTCGACACAACGAACGATGACAAGACGATGACGACCGCGACGTGAGAACCCCCTTTCCTCCCCTTACCCGAGACTGGTTCTGCCTTCTGACCAGTATAAGCCTCTCCTCCCCACATCCCCTATAGGCTAGAGTGGCGCGTTATGACCTAACAGTTGACGGACCGTAACCCAAATAAACCAAATCTCACAGTCGTCGTTGGGAACCCCTATACCCTTTTCTTGACGACCTCCCCGACGACCACGAAGTTAGTACGTCCCCTTTCCTCCCCTTACATGTGGCTAGTTCTGACCAGTATGGAACTTTACTCCCCACATCCCTTAGGCTAGAGTTTTGAATTATGACCTAACGGTTGACGCGTCCTTAATCCAAATAAACAATAAACAAATCATTTCGTTAACTTAAATATCGCAGGTGGCGCAATATGACCTAACCTGTTAAAGCGTCCTAGTTTCAAACGTCGTCGTTAGTCTAAATTATGACTGTTGACTTATTACAACATGCACCTGAATATGCCTAATGAATCATATAACTCTTTAACCCCGTCTGGGCCCGGGGTAGAATTGGCCCAGAGCATGGCTCTGCTAATCGTAAAAGGCGATTCAAGAGAAAGAGTCCACCTCGCAAACATCAGCTAGAAAGAGCGGAATATCTTACTCCCCGAAACTAGAGGCGAGCTCTGGCAATCGACGTCGGGGACCTTGCCCCCTTCCCTTGACGACCCTCCGGCGACGATGACAACGACACAACGAACGATGACAAAGACGATGACGACCGCGACGTGAGAAATCCCCCTTCCTCCCCTTACCCCGTGGCTGGTTCTGACCAGCATGGGCCCCTACTACCCTCCCCCCTTCTTAGGATAGAGTGGTGCATTATGACCTAACGGTTGACGCGTCCTTAATCCAAATAAACCAAAAAATAAAAAATTAGGCTAGAGCATGGCGCTGCTGATCGTTCAAGGCGTGGAAAGAGACAAGGCCATCTCGCAACCATCAACTAGTATGTAGGGATATTATTCGCCGAAACTGGAGGCGAGCTCTGTCATTCGTCGTCGGGGACCTTGCCCCCTTCCCTTGACGACCCCTCGACGACGATGACGACAATGACACCACGAACGATGACAAAGACAATGACGCCCGTGACGTGAGAACCCCCCTTTCTTCCCTTTACCCGTGGCTGGTTCTGACCATCATGGGTCCCTCTTCTCAATATCCCCTTGACTAAAGTGGAGCATTATGACCTAACGGTTGATGCGTCCTTAATCCAAATAAACAAAAAAATAAAATCTTAAAAAAACTAAATTCTGAACTAGTCGACACCCAGACAACGAAACTGTTCACCGGCTTTGGGCCCCTTGCACTAGGCGGTAAAATATTTCCAGCTTTCAAAACTAGTTCGATAAATCACGGAGTATACGTTTCGTAAAAGTCATTGTCGTTTACTCTTGTACGAATTTTTTTTCCAAAGGGCCCCCTTTTTAACCAGAAATAAAAAAGTCTTTTCAAATAGGGTTCCCCAACCCGGGCAAACAAAGTCGTTTTGTTTTTTTTTTTTGAAGTTTTTCCCCTTTTTCTCTTCTTTAAAAATTTTAACCCCCTACTTTTCTTAATTTTTTTCCTTTGCCCTCTGACCAGTCCAACAGTACACGCAATCCCATTCCAAAAAAAGGGTTTGGTTAGGGGTGTTCCAACCAAAAAATTTCCCCAAAGGGTCAACGTTTTGCAATTGAAACCTCGGGCCACCCCCGTTTTTGGCTTCCCCCCCTCCACTGGGTTTTTCCCAAATGAATCCCTTTTAAATTTCCCCCCTTCTTTTAAACCCTTTTTAATTTTTTCCCCTCTCAGAACTAAAAAGAAAAGAATTTATGCAGCATGTGATGGGCCAAATAACTTTACTCCCCTTGGGGGGCCCTTTTAAACTTACAGACATAACAAGGCAGGGATATTAGCCCGTTTCTAATCCCAAACCCTTTTAAAACCCGGGGAAAGCTGCGCCCCTCGAGGTGGGGCTTTTTAATTTTTGTTATTTTCTTGGGGATTTAAACCTGCTGGAGCCCCCTTTTGCGGATGCGATTCAAACCCAAAAGACGTTATTATGGAAGAGACTTTACCCGCCGGTGTTTGAAACAGCGGGGGAAGGGGAAATTTTTTAAAAGTTTCCCCAAAACCAAAAAAAACACCCCATCCACGCCCGGTCCTTCTGTTACATTTTGGGGTGGGTTTTAAAGGGTTTAAAATCCTTTTGATTTTTTAAAAACCCAAAAGGTAAAATTTAAAAAAAATAACAGCTTTTATTTAAAATACATACAACATCTAAAAAAGGGGGGGCCTTAAGGGCTACACTAATATCGGGGGGAATTGTAGAGGATTCTTTCAAATCTAGAAGACCCAAAAGCTACTTTTACAAAACACACAACCCTTGATCTTATTATTACAAAAAACTTTTTTTAAAACCAACTGAAAACCCCAAAAAGGGTTTAAGGGTTTACAATCTACCAAAAGGATTATATAGGGGTAAAACGTGCACAGGGGGTGTTCCCCATTCTGGTGCTGACTCTGTGAATGCCACTAAAAAATTCCATTGACAACCCCCTTTCGGGCCGTCCCCCTTTTACAGTTTTAAACATTCCAAATGTAACCACATTTTCTGTTTTTTACATTAAACCCCACCATTAATCATTACAACGCATATGGAGGCTTGTCCCCTCAATTACTTTGGACCCGTAATTTTGGGGTTTGGGTGATTTTAACGCTCACCATACTGACGGGGGATCAGTAGTTTTTTTTATAAAGGGGGGTTTTTTGTTGTAGCAGATTTTCTACAACAAAATGATTTTTCTTTGGGTTAAACCCAAGGGCCCAGATGCCCTCATTTCAACGTCACATTCGGGCACTTTTTAGCCAAAATTTAGTCTGTGTACACCATTGCTATCGCTTGATCTCGAGCAAAAAAAAAAAAAAAATGGCTTGATGATTTACAGGGAAGTGATCATTTTCCCAATTTCGGTGAATGTTTTTAAACTAAAATGGGCCCCACAAAACCCAGGTCAGGGATGGGGGCTTGCGCAAGCTGTTTGGGGAAAAGTTCCAGGAATTATGAAGTCTTTGCTAAAGGGTGGACTTTACTATTTTCTCGTGCCCCCAAGTGCTTGTCAATAATGTGAGAAAATGTTTTGTTTGGTGCGCAAAACCCAGAAATCCACTGACTAGTGGTAAACAACGTCGTCGTGTCGTCCCCTGGTGGAAAAAAGATTGTGCATTGGCCATCAAGGAAAAAGAAAGCAGCTTTTAAAATTAAAAAACTTTTTCCTACATTTGAAAATTTAAATAAATTTTTTCAAGCACGGAGAGCAAAAACAACGAATTTAAAACTAGTAAGAGGCATCAGGCAAGAGTATGTATCTTCTAAAAAATTCCCAGCCCCCTCTTCCCGATGGTGTGGGAAAAGGTTTAAAATCAATTAGTGGAGACGTCGGGTAAACACCATCCCCGTTTATAAAGGATGGGGGGAAAATTAGTTTCTATTTCCAGCAGATGGGGCCCTTCAGTATTTGGGTACCATTTTGCATGGGGTAAGCAGTAATGCCAAGAAAATGCAAAATTTCTAGCACACAAGCATTTACAGAACTCAAAACCCTTAAATTTTCTCATCTGAAAACGATAAACCCATAAAACCCAAGCTTTCCCTCTTTGGGGGAAAACTCCTTTATGGCTTTAAGCCCCATTACTTTGCAAAATCTGTGGGAGAAGACAAAATGCACAACGACATGTTTGTGCCCTGACTGATCCCCCATTGGAAGTTATTATTTTATTTTTTAAAATTTTGTGTTTGTCTGAAAATATTTTCCCCCATAGTTGGCGTAGTGCCATCTTAATTCCCCCTTTTCAAACCCACAAAAGATAATTCCCATGCCAATTCATATCGCCCTATTTTTTCTGACAGTTCTTTTAAAAAATTTTTTGAAAAGATTTATCAACAAAAGGGCTAATGGGGGATGCTGGGACACGCGGTTTATTTGGGGAACGTCCAAAAGTGGATTTTTTCCCAAAGTCGTTGCCCATCGACCCTTGGTTTTGATTAGGAAAGTTTTTTTCAAAAAGGGTTTTTTGGGAAAACAAAATGTTGTTTGTGTGCTTTTTGACATTGAAAAAACCTACGATACAACATGGAGATATAAAATTTTCAACAATTTACGGTGGGGTTTTTTGGGGGGGGGGGCACATGCCAAATTTTTAGAAACTTTTTTAAAAAATAGAACTTTTTAAAGTGCGTGTTAAATGTTTTTTTCCGAAATCGTTTTTTCCAAATGGGAAAAAGGTGGGAACCCCCAAGGCTCGGTCCCTTTTCGGTATCACGGTTTTTCTTTGGAAAAACAGGTTTTGGGGGGATTTTTATCCCAAAAAGGGTAATGTGGGGCCTATTTGTAGATTCCTGGGAATCTCCCACAGATTTGGTTTAAAATTTTTCAAAAGCTCAAAGACACGTTTCAAAATTGGGTTGAACAATATAAATGAAAGGGGTCGAAAGCGGGGGAACCCAAAAGATTCTCATCCCCAAAAAACTCAGTGCATTCACTTTTTTGGCCGTCTTCAAAGGAATCCAAAATGGCCCAAAAAATTATCGTTTTTAAAAATGTAAACTTCTATTTAAAAAAAATGTCCGTTTTTCTCGCATGGTGTTTTTTAAAAAAAAGCTAAATTGGAAATCCAAAGTTGGTTTGGTTTCGGGAAAAATGCATGTTTTAAAAAACAAACCCATTGAAAGTTCTCAGTAATACATCGGGGGTGCAGATTGGACTTTCATGTTGAGAATTTACGGATCTCTAGTTTGCTCCAAGATGGACTATTGGGTTTTTTAACTCTTCAGCAAGTAAAAACAACCCTTAACTTTTTAGACACTGTCCACCTTTTTGGTCTTCGTATTGCTCTTGGGGAAATTTTTGAACAAACCCGGGTAGCCTTGTATGCCGAGTCAGGGGTGGGCCCCCCTTAGCAGAACGGAGAAAAATCTTGTGGGGTACGTAAAGTAATGAAAATTAAAACTATGCCAACCATCCAGCAATCGGAATGTTTTTTAAAAACGACATATTTCAGAAAACTTTGATAACAACCCAAAGGATCTCTTCCAAGGGATAAGATGTAAACTTTTTTTTAAACTTATGAATTTCATCTGCCAAAAATTTTTTTTAAATTTTTTATTTTGCAATAACCCCCCTGGTTTTACACCAGAAACCGATTATTTTATTTGACCTTTGTCGTTTTGATAAAAACCCAAATTGCGGGGGAGTTATTCCAAAAAAACTTTCGAAAGATTTTGCCATGAACATCAAAAGGTTTACTTTGGTTTCAAAAATGGCCCCCAAATTTTACAACAAAAGGGGTTTGGGGGTTGCCTTTTATTGCTCCAAACCCTTAAAATGAAACGTTTCAGGAAACGACGTGGGGTTCAGGTTTTTACTGCAAGTTTTCCGGGGGGGGGATTTCCGTGAAAACTCTTTAAAAAAAATTTTTTTAACCCCTGTCGTTGTGGAGAAAAACCCCCTTTTTTTGTTCAGATAGCCTTTTAAATTTTTACTTCAAGCTATAAAAAAATCATGTATTTCCAGTCCCTCATTTTTGGGACAAACATTTCCAAATTCTTTTAAAAAAAAACTAACCTCTAAGGGTATTTAAAAGAGTTTTTTCTGGTACCTGGGCAAAGTGGGCATAGAAAGGGGAAAAGAACACGGGTTTTATCGGGCTGGGTAAGGAACTTCCCCGTCGCGACGTTTTTTTCAAACTAGTTCCCGTTTCCCGATGTCAAAAGTTTGGGTACAACAAAAATTGTTGGATTTTTCGAAAAAGCTCGTTTGGGTGTGTTGCAAAAAAACAATTGCAAAAGGGGTGATGCCCACAGGACTAACAAAATTTCCCTTTCCCCCTACGTCTCGACTCTCCGTAGAGGGAAAGGTGGTATTGGGCTGAATTCGATAGGGGCCCTACACCCTTACACAAAGGATATCTTTAACCCGAGAAAAGGGTTTTTCCCAATGTGACAAAAAAAGTGAAAGTTCCTTTAAAACCCTGGGATCATTTCTAGCCCGAATGTGCCAAATATGTGCATTGGGGCACCGCATTTTGATCTCTCCCAAAACATTGGGGAAAAACTTCTATCCTATATTTAAAGGCGAAAAAATTTCTAAAAATTTTTCATCCCTTGTAAACTTTTTAAAAAAAATTTTTAAACACATCTTACACATTTGTTTCTTTTTTTTTATTTTTATTTACATACATAACCCTTTTTTTTTGCTATTACTTTCTTCATCATCAAATTTTTTTTTTTTATTTAAAACCTTAGAAAACAAACTAATCATCAAACATACCCGCATTCACTCTCTCATTTCCCTTTTATTCACAGGGGGGGCGCAAATGACCTAACCGGTTTGGGGGAAACGCCCTTTGTTTCTCACGGGCGTCCCTCGTTCCCTAGGAAAGCTGGGGAAATAGAGCGGGGCCCCCCCCCGATTTTAGGGCCTCCCACAACTCTAGGGTCTTTCTTGTATTACGTTTTTTGCGTTTTGGGGGTAGTTAACAGGGACAATTACTGAAGCTGGGGTTGTGGGGAGAAACTAAGATAGGGTATATGCACAACGTGGACGAATTAAGGGTGGGTTGGTTGGAATATAATCACAATGCACGGGTAATAATATTTTGCGTATCCATATGACCGAGTAACAGTAAAAACTAAAAAAAAAAACATAATTTATTTGAGTTTTGAATCAAATATTGAATGGGTTTCCATGAAAAAACACGCCCATTAATAAAAAACAAATTAAAAATAAATTCATAATAGTATTGAAATTATGAATTTTCCTTTTTTACAACTTTAATTGTCACAGGCGGCGCAATATGACTTAACCGGTTGAAGCGCCCCCAATGTCCCGTCGACGTTTAATTTTTTTTTACGATTTTTTGTAAACTTACACTGTCTAATTTAAAAAACGTCCCCACTCTCGCGTAAGAAAAGGTTGGGTATTGTCCCGAATTCGAATAGGCCATACACGTCTTACTCATGGATATCCCATAACAAGATAAAAGGTTGTTCCATGATGTGACACATGTGATGTTCTTTTAACCATACATCAAATGTAAGCAGAATGTACCACATTTATTAAGCTTGAAAACACAATTTGATTTCCTAATCAAATGAAGAATTTCTATCATAATATGATAACGGGGACAATTTTTCTAAATTTGTCAATAAAAGTTATTTATTTAACACAATTATTTTTAAATCAAACCTTTAATTTTTTATTAAAATAAGTAATATCATATCCATCACTTATTTTAGACTAAAAAACAATATAATCATCATACACACCATTAACATATTTTATTAACTAATATCACAGGCGGCAAAATGAAACCTAACCGGTTGAATCGCCCTAATTTCTCATCGTGGTATTAGTAAGATATCTTCAAGGTGTCTGGTTCAACCAGCATTGGATTTTCCTCCCTATATATCTCCATGGCTAGAGTGCCGCAATATGACCTAACGGTTGACGCGCCCTTAAACCTAATAAACAACAAACAACAATATGAACTAACGGTTGACACGCCCTCAATGCAAAAAACTCATTAAACTTACCGTTGAGGATGTGTACACGTATGCTTGCCGGGTTGGCGTTGGAAGGGTCGCACGTGTAGAGTCCCGAGTCGGTGGGTATGGCCTTCTGGATGAGCAGTCTGCTAGACGTCACTGTTCCCTTCTCGGTGATGAGACTGATGCCACCGCGAGGCGAGTCGAAGTTGATGACGTCACGGTTGTGTGACCAGAGCATCAGGGGGGGAGGCTCCGGCGCGAACTGGACCAGACACGTCAGGTTGATGGTGCTGCCCGTGTTGACGAACAACTCTGCGCCTCCCAGTATCTCGGTGACTGGCTCTGAGGAAGACAAGAGATTGAACATAAGTTGATTTGATCTCTCCCAATCATATGAAGAACTTCTATCATATGATAACGGCGACAAACTTTCTAAATTTCTCATCCATAGTAATCTATTTAACAAAATTTAATTCACATCATACACATTTCTTTCTTTTCTTTATTTTCATTCTCATACATAACTTTTATTTTGCTATTACTTTCTTCATCTTCAATTTATTTTGTTATTTATACACTTTGAAAACAATCTAATCATCAAACATACCTGCATTAACTCTTCTAATTTACTTTCATTCACAGGCGGCGCAATATGACCTAACCGGTTGAAGCGCCCTAGTTTCTTCTTCTTCTGCATTAACTCTTCCTTGTTTACTTTCATTCACAGGCGGCGCAATATGACCTAACCGGTTGAAGCGCCCTAGTTTCTCACGTCGTCGTCGAACATAAGTTGATGATGATAGGTTGATGATTGATGAACATAAGTTTGATTCACAACCACTTAGTAATATTATTTATTTATACGTGTAAGAAGCTTGTTTATTTGTTACTGTTTTAGTTGCTTTGTATTGTTTTGAAGATTGTTTTATTTATTTGTTGATGTTAAATTGACTGATCATTCAATATGCCTTTAAATAGGCTCCACTATAATTTTGTTTTTGTAATATTTTTTTGATATTATTATGATTGTAAGATTGTGGATGAATAAATGAAATAAATGAAATGAAACGTCACGGTTGTGTGACCAGAGCATCAGGGGGGGTGGGGTAAAACTGACCCGGATATGTTAAATTTTATCCCGCATGGGCCCGTTGTAGAATTTGGCTTAGAGCATGGCTCTGCATATCGTAAAAGGCGAGAAAAGAGAAAAAGTCCATCTCGCAAACATCAGTTAGTATATATTATAGTATATACAACGTCCCTCAACTAACGGCGAGCTCTGGAATCGTTGTTGGGGACCTGACCCCCTTCCTTTGAAGACCTCCTTAACGACGACGACCCTGGCAACACGAACGATTTGAGAGACGATGACGACCGCGATGTGAGAACTACAAAACTATACTAAGGTTTCGTCAAACAATTCACATTATACACATTTTTTCCATTCAAATAAAAAACTATTGATATGGTATTACTAGCATCTTCATTTGATTTTCTTATATTTTGTACACTGAAAAACTTAGAAAACAATATAATCATCTAAAACACCATTAACTCATCTCATCAACTTACAATATCACTGGCGGCGCAATATGACCTAACCGGTTGAAGCGCCCTAGCTTCTCACGTCGTCGTAGTTCGGGTTCATTAAAATAAGGTATTACCTCAAGTTGTTGAGTATCAGTTTTGCATGATTTGTGTTTGCTACATGAAGGTGATATCAGATTAAAAGTTTATCACCCGAGACTAAAGCTGATGATGCCATGCGCGAGATGACAAAGAGAGATGTCGGCGGTCCGTGGCAGGGATGCTGCTTGGGTCTCTCGTATTCGTCACGTGACCTCGTCTCTTCTATCGCGAGGTATAAATACTGCACCGAGCACACAAACAAGATGATCATACATCTGCTATCTTGTTACCCACTTCACATACATGAGCCAACAATAAACAAAATCCATAGGGTAAATGTAAAATATATATTTTTTTCGACTCATTACTGGTATAATCCCCCTACCCGAGGCTGGTTCTGACCAGCATGGGCTCCTCCTCCCCATATCCTCTAGGCTAGAGTGGTGCACTTTGACCTAACGGTTGACGCGTCCTTAATCCAAATTTAAAAAAAAAACATTTCATTAACTTACAACATCACAGACGGCGCAATATGACCGAACGGGTTGATACGCCCTAGTTTCTCACGTCGTTTAACCAAAAGTCCTTCTAAGTTCTAAGACTGTGTTCCCCATCCGCCATAATAAAATCACTTTATTTCGTAGCGGTTGTTGCGATCTTAAACCAAATAAACTTATTTTAAACGCATTAATAGTACTTTTTGGTCCAAAATAGAAAACGCACTATATATAGTTTGTAATGCTTGTCAAATTTATGCAATTTTTCTTCCGGGCATATCCCCGGTAAGTTATGTGAGTTTTTCAATAACATAGCGACACCCAAGGTAGCAAGCCTTCTTCCGCTACGATGCCTCGGGGAAACTCAATGACGCACAGAACCTATGGGTTTATGAGACACACATTCCGAAAGATAGGCCCTCATAAAAATATAGAGCTTCCCAATCGCATGATGACATTCTGATAACAGGTCCGACCAGAGAAGCTCGTACCATAGTACAAGGCGAGAACGTTTTAAAATCACTATAGATTGATTGTTTTTACACCAATCTATATCCAATATTCATTATTACGTTTACTTCTTACTTTACGACAATTTTAAGGCTATTCGACCGCGTTTTCCAAAAAAAGCTACCAAGTCAAAACATAACTAACGGCTTTGAAACCTGGCTATTTAAGAAAATAAAAAACTTTTTCCAATTTTTCTGATCCGGTTCATGGCCAATATTGCCACCTCAAAATAATTTCCAACTTCGATTCGTTAAGGCACACCATTCAACGTAGGGTGTTGTGTTTTTGTAACATTAATTTTCAACTGGTTTTCTATAGGCTGACTGAGAGAAAAAAGTTTTTTTTAACAATTGTCTTTCCTGCGAATTTCTTCGTTTGGCGGTAAAGCCTATAGAAAACCAGTTGAAAATGAATGATACAAAGCACAACACCCTACGTTGAATAATGTGCCTTGGCGAATTGAAGTTTGAAATTATTTTGTGGTGGCGATATTGGCCGTGTACCAGATCAGAAAAACTTAAAAACCTAGTTTTGATTTTCTAAATAGCCAGGTTTCGAAGCCATTCACTATATTTTGACTTGGTAGCATATTTTGGAAAATAGAAAAACGCGGTCGAATAGTCTTAAATAAACAATTTTTCTTTTTCTATTAAAATAATGGCCATTATTTTCTATTCTTTTGTAAACTTAGAAGCCATTATAATCATCAAACACAAAAAACTCATTTTCACCGGCGGTGCAATTTGACCCAAACGGTTGAAGCGCCCTGGTAAGTTTCTCACGTCGTTCTCAAGTCGTGGTAATTAGGGGGAATCTTATGTTTAAGCCGACCAAGCCAACCCTGTATCCGCTGATACCATCGACAAGCTATCAATGACCAACTTTAAGACTAACATATTTAAGTTTACTATTAATCATTGATTTTGTGCACGTTTTCGTTGTCATACATGTGATGTACCTTTAACCGTACATCATATGCTAGCAGAACGTTCCAAATATATGATGCCTTGCGCACGCAATTTGATCTTTCCCAATCATATGAAGAACTTCTATAATGATAACAGCGACGAAATTTCTAAATTTCTCATCCATTGTAATCTATTAAACAAAATTTAATTCACATCATACAAATTTCTTTCTTTCTTAAAAAAAACAAAACATTCACATACATAACTTTCATTTTGCTATTACTTTAATCATCATCAATTTATTTTGTTATTTATACCCTTAGAAAACAATCTAATCATCAACATACCTGCATAAACTCATTTCGGCAACTTTCATTCACAGGCGGCGCAATATCACCCTAACCGGTTGAAGCGCCCTTTTTTCGTCGTCGTCGCCATGCACCTCATAATACCAATCGTACACAATATTTCGGAGTTCATTATGTCATGTAAATTTAGCCTCTCATCTCTTGATATTTAATATCACTGCAAGCTGAAAAGTAGGAGTCCCTATCTCCACAGAAACAATATGAGTTAGTCACCTAAATAATTGAAGTTTCAAACTTCTATAACCATTACTTGCATCTCTTCCTCAATGTGAATAGAATGGACCAGAGCATGGCTCTGCTAATCGTAAAAGGCGATTCAAGAGAAAAAGTCCACCTCGCAAACATCAGCTAGAAAGAGCGGAGTATCTTACTCCCGAAACTAGAGGCGAGCTCTGGCAATCGTCGTCGGGGACATTGTCCCCTTCCCTTGACGACCCCCGGCGACGATGACAATGACACAACGACGATGACAAGACGATGACGACCGCGACGTGAGAAACCCCCCTTCCTCCCCTTTCCCGTGGCTGTTCTGACCAGCATGGGCCCCTCTCCTCCCCCCCCCCTTAGGCTAGAGTGGTGCATTATGACCTAACGGTTGACGCGTCCTTAATCCAAATAAACCAAAACGTAGTGACCACGATTCCTGTGCAAAGCTCTAAATCAAATTACGTTGTCCAGTGCTCATCTATACTCGTCGATGTACCTCGCGCGGCGCAGCCTCGGTTTAGTTCCAGTCTGGTTTAGTCAAAGTTTATAATGAGAAAGAGAGCTTTGACTGTCACTATAAGCCTTGCCGACAAACGCGGAATAGTTTACATTAATTTGTCCATTTAGTTGAATCAGCAGAAAGTTTAATAAGTTAGTTTAGATTTTCCTTGGCGGTTTATTCCTTTTCAGCGGGAAGGGAATTTAATTTCAACTCGAATTGGGAAATAAGAAGATCCGCAGGAAAGATGGGTAAAATAGAGATCCCGGTTGCGGGGGGAACTTGGAATTCAGGCGGTTGTGTAGTTACAGCTAAGAAGAAGCCGAAGGATGATTCAGCAAAAGTAAGACTAAGAGAACCTAATAAATTACGCAATAGACGCAAGCGAGAACTTAAAGTTGGTTGGTATTCTTGGTATCCCCGTCTGGGCCCGGGGTAGAATGTCCCAGAGCATGGCTCTGCTAATCGTACAAGGCGATTCAAGAGAAAAAGTTCACCTCGCAAACATCAGCTAGTAAGAGCGGAGTATATTACTCCCCAAAATTAGAGGCGAGCTCTTGCAATCGTCGTCGGGGACACTCCCCCTTTCCCTTAACGATCTCCCCGACAACGAAGACAATGACACAACAAACTATGACGAAGACGATGACGACCATGACGTGAGAAACCGCCCTCCTTCCCCTTACCCATTCTGGGCCCGGGGAAGAATTGGCCCAGAGCAAGGCTCTGCTAATCGTAAAAGGCGATTCAAGTGAAAAAGTCCATCTCGCAAACATCATCTTCCTCCCCTTTCCCGTGGCTGTTCTGACCAGCATGGGCCCCTTTTCCTCCCCCCCCCCCTAGGTTAGAGTGGTGCTTATGACCTAACGGTTGACGCGTCCTTAATCCAAATAAACTAAGCTAGTATGAAGGGTAGTGTTTTACTCCCCGAAAATAGAGGCGAGCTCTGGCAATCGTCGTCGGGGACACCTCCCCTTTCCCATGACGACCCCTCGACGACGATGACGACGATGACACCACTAACAATGAGAAAGACAATGACGACTGCTACGTGAGAACCCCCTTTCCTCCCTTTACCCGTGACTGGTTCTGACCAGCATGGGCGCCTCCTCCCCATATCCCCTAGGTTAAAGTGGTGCATTATCACCTATCGGTTGACGCGTCCTTAATACAAATAAACCAAAAAAATACACGTCTGCTATTTTTATCATCAACATCATGTTATTTTCTTTTATAATACACACTTAGAGAACAATATATAATCATCAAACACACCATTAACTCATCTCATCAACTTTCATTATCACAGGCAGCGTAATTTGACGTAACTGGTACAAGCGCCATAGTTTCTGACGTCGTCATCACGATAAAAACCGAACACGACGTCTGATTGATATGCGTTTTTGTTGGCATTGTCCTAAAGAATGGTACAGACTTGTATTTCCATATCCCTTAGGCTGTACTTTATATATTTCTCTTTCAAAGTAATTAATTTATAAATATTTAATTCACATCATACACATTTCTCTCTTTTAATTATTATTTCCTTTTATATAAATACATAACTATTGTTTTGCTATTACTATCATATCATCATTATTTTTTTTTTTTTTAACTTGGTAAACAATATAATCATCATTTCAAACTCATTTCATTAACTGTCAATATCACGGGCGACTCAATATGACCTAACCGGTTGAAGCGCCTTAGTTTCTCACGTCGTCGTCACTCACTGTGTATGAACACTCTGCGTTATATCTCTGCCAAATCAACAATGCATGGTTAAGCCGCCCCGTCTGTGCCCGGGGTAGAATTGCCCCTTAACATATGGCTCTGTTGATCGTAAAAGGCGATTCAAATGAAAAAGACCACTTCGCAATACATCAGCTAGTAAGAGGGGAGTATATTACTCCCCGAAACTAGAGGCGAGCTCTGACAATCGTCGTCGGGGGCCTTGCCCCCTTCCCTTGATGACCCCTTGACGACGATAACGACAATGACAGCTCGAACGATGACAAAGACAATGACGACCGCGAAACTCCCATTCCTCCCCTAAAACCGTGGCTGGTTCTGACCAGCATGGGCCCCTCCTGCCCATGTCCCCTAGGCTAGAGTGGTGTATTATTATTACGCGTACTAAATCCAAATTAACCAAAAAAAACTCCCCTTACCCGTGGCCGGTTCTGAACATCCTCCATCCCTCCTTAGACTAGAGTGGGGCATTATGACATAACGGTTGACGCGTTCTTAATCCAAATAAACAAAACCCAATCATATGATGAACTTCTATCATATATGATAACGGCGACAAACTTTCTAAATTTCTCATCCGACATCAAATTCACATTTCTTTAATTTATTTATTTTTATTCACATAAATAAATTTTGTTTTGCTATTACTATCATCATTTTATTTTGTTATATATACACTTAGAAAACAATCTAATCATTAAACACACCATTAACTCATCTCATCAACTTTCAATATCAGGCTCCGCAATATGACCTAACCGGTTGAAGCGCCCTAGTTTCTCACGTCGCCGTCGTTCACATTGTGTTACAATGCATTATGTTAATTGGCCTATGGCTGCATTTGTGTCCAGTTGAATAAATAAATAAATATAACTTTGATATAACTTCATTATTTTCACTCTGACATTTACAAATGTATTACCAATTGAATTGGCAACCTAATTTTAGTTAGAAAAGATACCTGCTTCCAAAGTTAAGCGTGTTTAATCATTATATTATGCTCGTTTAAAGGCGGCCATCGTGGATTTTTCCGATCAGTGCGGCCATCTTGGCCATCTTGTCGGCCTTCAAAAAACATATTTAGTTGAAGAGTCATCCTGAATGTGGTAGGAAACCATCAATTGTGCATGTAATGGTGAACATCACGTTTTCCGTCATTCTTTACTAATCCTAAGTAATCTATTTAACAAACATTTAGTTTACATCACTCACATTTCTTTAATTTCTTTATTTTCATTTACATAAATAACTTTTGTTTTGCTATTACTCTCATCATTTTTTTATACACACACTTAGAAAACAATCTGATCATCAAACACACTATTAACTCATCACATCAACTTTCACTATCACAGGCGGCGCAATATGACCTAACCGGTTGAAGCGCCCTAGTTTCTCACGTCGTCGTGTCCTTTGGAACTACCTGCATTTTCTTTTATTCTGGCTTTCCCAAAAGTGTAACCAAATGAAAGGGCAAATTAAAATGACATTGAAAAATGCCTTCTACAATATTTCCGGATTGGATTGGATTGGATTGGTTGGATATTGTTTAACGTCTCATATTAATGCACTTTGGCTATTCGAGACGATGAGTTGTGATAGATGAGGATGAAGTATGAACAGAAGGTAGGCGGTGAAACAATTTTTTTCCGCCTACCAGCACGTAGCCTACTTCTTTCGAAAAGTCCTAAGGGGACCAACGGCTTGAAGCAAAGATTGTTGGATTTGCAAAAAGCATCTTGGGATGTAATGCAAAATAACAAATTGCGTCGTGTGATGCCCACATTGACTAATAAAATTCGTCCACCTACGTCTCGACTCTCACGTAGAGAAGAGGTGGTATTGTCTTGAATTCGTATAGGCCACACACGCCTAACTCACGGATACCTCTAAACCAGAGAAAAGGTTATTCCCATATGTGACACATGTAATGTACCTTTAACCGTACTTCATATGCCAGACTGTGTACATCCCTTTCACAGTTAATAAAATAACTACCCCTAGCTCTAATTTGTCTTTGAAATTACACAGTGCTGACTGTAATTTGTCATCTGTGGCATGTAAGTGCGAGTCTATCAAGTCTGTCAACAGTGTAAAGTATCTTGGTGTTACAATTGATAATAACTTAAGGTGGCAAAATCATGTTGAGGGCACTCTTCAGAAACTGCGTAATGTTATGTATATTTTTTATAGGCTTCGTAATATTATTAGTAGGAAGCTATTGATGGTCGTGTACTCAGCTATTGCTCAGTCAATTATGCAATATGGTATTCTAGGTTGGGGTGGGGCTGGTAAAAGTATGATAGAGCCACTAATGGTAATCCAAAGAATAATTCTTAAAGTAATTCTGAAAAAGCCGAGTACTTACCCAACTGAATTAATATTTTCTAAGTTAAGGATACTAGATGTTAGGCAACTCTTTATTAAATTTACATTAATACATATTTTAAAAAACCAGCATATGTTTAAAAAATAAGATATCCACTTGCATAATACCCGAAATTTAGACGCGTACATTTTAGAAACTCCACGAAGGTTTAAACAAAAGGGACAGCAGCACGGTGAGTTCATTGGGCCCAGAATTTTTAATCAACTTCCCTATAGCGTCAGGTCTCTAAAGTATCGCCCAAGATTTAAGCGTGAGGTTCACAGGTGGTTATTAAACTATGGCAGAGAGTTATGTAAAGATTTACTTTATTTTTAGTCGTAATGTTAATCTAAGTGTTTTTTTTGTGCTTTGCTAATAATAATAAAAATAATAATAATAATAATAATAATAATAATAATAATAATAATAATAATAATAATAATAATAATAATAATAATAATAATAATAATAATAATAATAATAATAATAATATAATAATAATAATAATAATAATAATAATTATAATTATAATAATAATAATAATCAAACACACCATTAACTCATCTAGTCAATTGTCATAAACACAGGCGGCGCAATATGACCTAACCGGTTGAATCGCCCTAGATTCTCACGTCGTCGTTTGCTTACGTGTTTCATCTTTGTCCTGCTTCTTTATATTATATTATTCATCAATGTTATAATAGGTATCGTTTGATTTGCTTATATTCTGTAGTTTGTACTTATAACTTCGCTACAAGTATTGTAGTACTATATGTTTTCTTATATTATTATGGTTTTTATGCATCATGTCTCCTTGATTAGAATTTAAATTTAATTTTCTATTGCGCTGCCCACACACAGGGTGTTACCCTATGTGAGCTTCTTTTTTCTTTTCTTTTTTTTTCTCTCTAGAATGTTAATGTGCAGTAGTTTTTGTCTTGTTGTTTTTAATATTGCATGGTAAATGGTTTAATGTATTTATAAAAAAAAGAATAAAATTTATTGAAATTGAAATTGAAATTAGTATGATGCCTTGCGCACGCTATTCGATATCTCCCAATCATATGAAGAACTTCAATCATATGATAACGGCAACAAACTTTCTAAATTTCTCATCCATAGTAATCTATTTAACAAAATTTAATTTACATCATACACATTTCTTCCTTTCCTGATTTTCATCCACATACATTACTTTTATTTTGCTATTACTTTCATCATCATCAATTTATTTTGTTATTTATACACTAAGAAAACAATCTAATCATCAAACATACCTGCATTAACTCTTCTAATTTACTTTCATTCACAGGCGGCGCAATATGACCTAACCGGTTGAAGCGCCCTAGTTTCTCACGTCGTCGTCGCTTGATGTTCAAAAGAAAAGGTTCACCTCGCAAACATCAGCTAGTTATAGAGCGGAGTATCTTACTCCCCGAAACTAGAGGCGAGCTCTGGCAATCGTCGTCGGGGACCTTGTCCCCTTCCCTTGACGACCCCCCGGCGACGATGACAATGACACAACGAACGATGACAAAGACGATGACGACCGCGACGTGAGAACCCCCCCCCCCCTTCCTCCCCTTACACCGTGGCTGGTTCTGACCAGCATGGGCTCCTCCTCCCCACCCCCCTTAGGCTAGAGTGGTGCATTATGACCTAACGGTTGACGCGTCCTTAATCCAAATAAACCAAAAAAAAAAACCGGACTGCCTATAGCAGACGTCGAGGAGAACGAAGCCGTTACACTAGTACTCGAACCCTTATCTGCTATAACCAGCGGTATACGTGAGTTTCAGGACAGAGCGTTCACCCACTCTACCCCTGACCACGCCCGAGTCTGCTTAACTTCGGTGTTCGAGTGGGAACCGGTTAAACTATGTCGGCTACACCGCTGGCTCAATATTTGATTCCCAAGTTATTTGATTCCCAAGTTAAAGACCCCGTCTGGGCCCGGGGTAGAATTGGCCCAGAGCATGGCTCTGCTAATCGTAAAAGGCGATTCAAGAGAAAAAGTCCACCTCGCAAACATCAGCTAGAAAGAGCGGAGTATCTTACTCCCCGAAACTTAGGCGAGCTCTGGCAATCGTCGACGGGGACCTTGCCCCCTTTCCTTGACGACACCCCGGCGACGATGACAATGACACAACGAACGATGACAAAGACGATGACGACCGCGACGTGAGAAACCCCCCCTTCCTCCCCTTACCCGTGGCTGGTTCGACCAGCATGGGCCCCTCCTCCCCCCCCCCTTAGGCTAGAGTGGTGCTGGTGCATTATGACCTAACGGTTGACGCGTCCTTAATCCAAATAAACAAAAAAAGCGAACTTAATCCAAATAAACCAAGAAAAAAATGAGAAATGTTATTTATTTCTCACGAAATGAACAATTTTTATGGCTAACAGCTCTACTACTAAGCTGGAGTCGCGCATTATGACCTAACCGTTGACGTGCGTTGACCTTAATAGATCTAAATATCATTTGAAAATCTAAATCTTGCCGAGAGTGGCTAAAATCACATGATTGCATATGGTTCGCCCTTGGCCATAAACTCATTTTCATCGCCATGTGACCTAACCGGTTGAAGCGCCCTAGTCGTGTCACGTCGCCGTTAAACAAACAAAGAAACCAATAAATCCACGTGAAATCAAACAAAGTATTTGGACGTAATTTGTAAAGATGTGAAACGAGGCACAGAAAAATAATTTAACTACGCTCAAAAGATAGATTAATTGCGATAAGTTCCAGGTTAGGAGGACATTCCGCTTTGTTCGCGCGGAAAGCCAGCTTTTCAATTAGTTTATACCAACGAAATACGGCGTAAAAAAACAGAGGGAATTAATTCTAGACAAAACAGGCGGTGAAAATATTGCCGGCCACAATAATGACCCATGTGTACACATGTGGTCAACGCACTTTTACCACGTTCACAAACATTGGCCGCCCCTATAACTTAGCCTAATGGGTTGTACGTGATGTCGAGTTCAAGGTTTATCACTTGCCATTTGTCATGCGAGGGGGGGGGGGGGGTAATATAAAAAATGAATTTCTCAGTTGAGAAGCTGCACCTGTGACACGTTCATTGGCGTGACGTGCAGATCAATGGAGCACGCCTAGGTACGAGTTCACGAGTTTCTTCGTGAAAGTATACGCAGTGAGATGTGAATAAGCTGCACTTGATTATGGACGTAACTTATTGTTAGGGCTCGAAAGCTGTTTTGATTTGGTTTTGTGTGTGGCTCCAATGGCTGGTTCTGACCAGTATGAGATTTTCCTTCCCATGTCACCCAGGTTTAAGTAGCGCATTGTGACTTAAAGGTTAACGCGCCCTTAAACCATATAAACATTTAATAAATATTAACATAGTTTCCTGTCTGGTCCCGGGGTAGAATTGGCCCAGAGCATGGCTCTGCTAATCGTAAAAGGCGATTCAAGAGAAAAAGCCCACCTCGCAAACATCAGCTAGTTCGAGCAGAGTATCTTTTTTACTCCCCGAAACTAGAGGCGAGCTCTGGCAATCGTCGTCGGGGACCTTGCCCCCTTCCCTTGACGACCCCCCGGCGACGATGACAATGACACAACAAACGATGACAAAGACGATGACGACCGCGACGTGAGAAACCCCCCTTCCTCCCCTTTCCCGTGGCTGGTTCTGACCAGCATGGGCCCCTTTTCCTCCCCCCCCCCCCTAGGTTAGAGTGGTGCATTATGACCTAACGGTTGACGCGTCCTTAACCCAAAAAAAACCTTGCTCCCTTCCCTTGACGACCTCCCTGACGACGACGACAATGACACAACGAACTGTGACAAGACGATGACGACCGCGACGTGAGAAACCCCCCTTCCTCCCCTTACCCGTTGCTGGTTCTGACCAGCATGTGCCCCTCCTCCCCACCCCCTTAGGCTAGAGTGGTGCATTATGGCCTAACGGTTGACCCGTCCTTAATCCAAATAAACAAAATAAATAAATACATAAATAAATAAGTATATACATATTCTTTTTCTATCTCTGTCTTTTCTATAATTTGGTGTTTTGTTTTACTTTAAAAATAATGTAATCATCTTCACTCTATCCCATTTTGATAACTGACAATATCTTAGGGGGCGTTATATGACCTATGATAGATAGATAGATAGATAGATAGATAGATAGATTGATAGATATTTTTATTCACTTAGACTAGTACAGTGTACAAGTATAACTCTTTGCAGAGAAAGTGAATAGTCTATAATTAATAATTAATAATTACGTGATAGTAATTATCCTTGCCCCCTTCCCTTGACGACCCCCCGGCGACGATGACAATGACATAACGAACGATGACATAGACGATGACGACCGCGACGTGAGAAACCCCCCTTCCTCCCCTTACCCGTGGCTGGTTCTGACCAGCATGGGCCTCTCCTCCTCCCCCCTCCCCCCTTAGGCTAGAGTGGTGCATTATGACCTAACGGTTGACGCGTCCTTAATCCAAATAAACCACAGTGTTAGAAGAAAGAATAGTTGGATATAAAGCATAATTGATAATTGATATGGATATTGATATTGATATGTATGATGATTGATAATATTGATATATATATATATATATATATATATGATGATTCATTAATTGATTAATAATGATAAACACAGTGTTTATGTTAAAGTAGAGTAGATGCAAAACAATAGCATGCGCTACTATAGATTAAGAACTCATATATAATAAAGAAAAGTTGGATATAAAGCAATTTTTGATGTGATATTGTGATAATAATTGCTGATGGCACAGAAAACAGCAATGATGTACAGTAGAGCCGTTGAGAAGGCCATAGTTTCTGACTTCGTCGTTTGAATGATTTTTCTTACTGTCCCGAAAGCCCTACCGGGCCCGAAAGTAAGCCCAAAAGCCCCGTTCTTTTAAAAACTATAAAACTCATGGGAATCTTTAGACTCGGTAGATACACTTCCGGCATAAAACATATTTTGTATTACGATAGTATTTTTTAGTTCTACTAGTATACCGTTTTAACTGGCTATAACCGGCTTGGCCCGAAAGTCGGGCGGGGTGGCGTCCGGTCCAAAATTCCCATCTATTTAGTAGTGTGAATCCTCTCAAATAATCTGAAAAGTAAGCTTAACATAATTATGCCACGTTTGTTATATTTCGTGACGCGGAAAAACTTCTTACTGAATTATAACGAGAGCACCTCACTAGCCTGAGCCGTATTGTTTGCAAATGCACGGACATATTAATAACGAAACTTGTCCCAAAGCCAGCGAACTGAAAAATGTAAATGCGGAACAGTTTCAAAATATTTAAAACAAACGCGCTATGAAATGTGTGAACAAAAACATCCTACAATGAAAACAAGTAATGCATTACTAATTGTTTTTTTTTGTTACTATGCTGCCGAGGAGTTTGATATTTATAATCAGTGAGTGATGAATTAAAATAATTTGCTACCACACAAAAGTTTGTTGCTTATGGCCAGCTGTATTACCGTTACGAAAAGTGTAGAAGCTATGGACAAGCATTCGTTTTTCAGTTGACTGACTCGACTTGACTATGTCCTGTCCTACTTATCTTTGGTCCGACGTCTGCATGGGCCCGGGGTAGAATTTGTCCCAGAGTATGGCTCTGCTAATCGTACAAGGCGATTCACGAGAAAAAGTCCACCTCGCAAACATCAGCTAAGAAGAGGGGAGTATAATACTCCCCGAAACGAGAGGCGAGCTCTGGCAATCGTCGTCGGGGACACTTTCCCTACTCCTTGACGATCTCTCCGACGACAATGACAATGACATAACGAACGATGACAAAGACGGTGACGACCGCGACGTGAGAAAACCCCATTCCTCCCCTTACCCGTGGCTGGTTCTGACCAGCATGGGCCCCTCCTCCACATCACTTAGGCTAGAGTGGTGCAAAAAAAATGCAATTGTACGATCTCACTTGCAATATGACGTATACAATATTTGGACTTTCCTATTGTATTGTATCGTTTAATGCCTAATAGAACACTGGTCAACAATTGTAATAATTTATTTTAGACACGTCTGTCCTTCTGTTTACAGCCGTCCGCGATGGCACATACGATTGGGCCTCCGGTCCGAAGCGAATGGCTCTACGAGGACGTACGAATCAAATCCTGCGTCAGGTATGTTTTTTTTTGTAATCGTCCTTTATCACCTCCACTACCCGTAACTGGTTCTGACCAGCATAGGCCCCTTTTCCCCACATCCCCTAGGGAAGAGTGGCGCATTGTTACCTAACGGTTGATTCGCCCTTAATCCAAATAAACCAAACAAAATTTTAAAATTTCTCATTCAAGGTAATTTATTTAACATATTCAATTCACATCATACACACATTTTTTTACATTCAAATAAATAGCTTTTGTTTTACTATTACTATAATCACCATCATTTTCTTTTCTCATCATACACATTTGTTTATTTTCTTTATTTTCATTCACAAACATAACTTTTATTTTGCTATTATTTTCATCATCATTTAATTTTGTTATGTATACACTTAGAAAACAATCTAATCATCAAACATACCTGCATTACTCTTCTCATTTACTTTCATTCACAGGCGGCGCAATATGACCTAACCGGTTGAAGCGCCCTAGTTTCTCACGTCGTCGTTGTTTTTACAAACCTGTATGTTACCAATGCCAAGTTTAGTCGCAATCTGTGAATCCAGGACAGGGACGTAGGCTATTTACAAAGCTAGAATGCACAAAGCAAACGGTAATAAAGAACTCATGATGCAACAGGCTTTAAAGCCCCAGATAAAACCTAATCCCATTCGAGACTTCACACAATTAACCAAACGCACGATTTACTCATTCGATACACACACAGCCTATCCGACTACAATATGTTCGCAAACAAATCCTCTGGCATTACTTAATATTTGTTTTAAACACAAACCAGCGGTAGTAAATTACAAAGGAAGATTAATTGACCATTCTGTAATTTACGCGCAGAGTTGCGGGATCTTAACGGTAGCGGGCGACGGTAAAAATGAATCCCACCCTTGCGAAATATGTTAGCGTTGCTGGGTGCTGGGTATTATCTACCACAATCCGTGATTTGTAAGTGGAGCTTGTTGGTGGCTGTTTTGTAAGCCTTATTGCTTTCAAGCTGTTCAATTTATTCTCGTTTGCAATTCCAACACAAAACACAATATAAATATCATGAACAAGAATGATTTAGTGTTAAAATCGAGATGCATATTGTTCTAAATCAGATTTAGATTACTTCTCAGATATTAGCTTGTCAATCAATGGCTGCTACACAAAAATAAACTTAAAGTGTAAGTGAATATATCTTTCATCGTTGAAATCTGGTATTTTGTATTACAATCTGTCTGTCTTTTTTGGGGTTTGGTCGTGGGGCTAGAAGCCTTTCCCCTGATATGTTTAAGTCCTTAGTGCGAAGCACCTATAACTTAAAATCTGATGTGTGCCAGAGTTGAGCTACTCCTACCTATATCCCCTACCTAGAGTGACGCATTATGACCTCACGGTTGACGCGCCCTTAAACTTAGTGACTCTACTCCCACGGGAGACACTGAAGGAGAGTTAGTTTAAGTGTCACCGAGGTCTTAGTCGTGGGTCCATGCACTACACCTACTCGACGACGTGCCCATATCCTCTAGGCTGGAGTTGGGCAATTATGACCTCACGGTTGACGCGCCCTTAAACTTAGTGACTCTACTCCCACGGTAGTCACTGGGGGAGGGTTAGTTTAAGTGTCCCCGGGAGGTCTTAGTCGTGGGTCCACCAAACACCTACTCGACGACGTGCCCATATCCTCTAGGCTGGAATGAGGAATTATGACCTCACGGTTGAACGCGCCCTTAAACTTAGTGACTCTACTCCCACGGAAGACCTGAAGGGATTTAGTTTAAGTGTCACCGAGGTCTTAGTCTGGGTCCATGCACTAACACCTACTCGACGACGTGCCCATATCCCCTAGGCTGGAGATGAGGAATTAAATGCCCCTCAAACGGTTGACGCGCCCTTAAACTAAGTGATCTATTTCCCACGGGAGACACTAAAGGGAGAGTTAGAAGTGTCACCGAGGTCTTAGTCGTGGGTCGCACTACACCTACTCGACGACGTGCCCATATCCTCTAGGCTGGAGTTGGGCAATTATGACCTCACGGTTGACGCGCCCTTAAACTTAGTGATTCTACTCCCACGGAAGACAACTGAAGGAAGTTAGTTTAAGTGTCACCAGGTCTAGTCGTGGGTCCACTACACCTACTCGACGACGTCCCATATCCCCTAGCTGAGATGAGAAATTAATGACCTCAACGGTTGACGCGCCTTAAACTTATATCTACCCCACGGAAAAACCTGAAGAAGTTAGTTTAAGTGCACCGAGGTCTAATCTGGGTCCACAAACACCTACTCGACGACTGCCCATACCTCTAGCTGAAGTTGGCAATTAATGACCTCAAAGGTTGAACGCGCCCTTAAATTTAAAGTGACTCTAACTCCCACGGAGACGGGGGAGAGAAATAAAGTGTCACCGAGGTCTTAGTCGTGGGTCCATGCACTACACCTACTCGACGACGTGCCCAATCCCCTAGGCCTGGGTTGGGCAATTATGCCCTCACGGTTGACGCGCCCTTAACTTATGACTCAAACTCCCACGGAAGAACACTGAAGGAGAGTTAGTTTAAGTGTCACCGAGGTCTTAGTCGTGGGTCCTGCACTACACCTACTCGACGACGTGCCCATATCCTCTAGGCTGGAGATGAGAAATTATGACCTCACGGTTGACGCGCCCTTAAACTAAGTGACTCTAACTCCCCGGAAGACACTGAAGGAGAGTTTAGTTTAAGTGTCACCAGGGTCTTAGTCGTGGGTCCATGCACTACACCTACTCGACGACGTGCCCATATCCTCTAGGCTGGAGTTGGGCAATTATGACCTCAGGGTTTAAACGCGCCCTTAAACTTAGTGATTCTACTCCCACGGAAGACACTGAAGGAGATTTTAGTTTAAGTTCACCGAGGTCTTAGTCGTGGGTCCATGCACAAACACCTACTCGACGACGGGGCCCATATCCCCTAGGCTGGATTTTGGGCAATTATGACCTCACGGTTGACGCGCCCTTAAACTTAGTGACTCTATTTCCCACGGGAGACACTGGAGGAGAGTTGGTTCAAGTGTCATCGAGGTTTTAGTGGTGGGTCCACTACACCTACTCGACGACGTGCCCATATCCCCTAGGCTGGAATTTAGAAATTATGACCTCAGGGTTTTGACGCGCCCTTAAACTTAGTGACTCTACTCCCACGGAGACACTGAAAGAAGTTTAGTTTAAGTGTCACGGAGGTCTTAGTCGTGGGTCCATGCACTACACCTACTCGACGACGTGCCCATATCTTCCTAGGCTGGAGATAGAAATTATGACCTCACGTTGATTGACGCCCTTAAACTAAGTGACTCTACTCCCCACGGAGACACCGAAGGAGAGTTGGGTTTTAAGTGCCCACCGGGGTCTTAGTCGTGGGTCCACTACACCTACTCGACGACGGGGCCCTACCCCCTAGGCTGGAGATGAGAATTATGACCTCACGGTTACGCGCCCTTAACTTAGTGACTCTACTCCCAACGGAAGACACTGAAGGAGAGTTAGTTTAAGTGTCACGGAAGGTCCTTATTCGTGGGTCCACTACACCTACTCGACGACGTGCCCATATCCCCTAGGCTGGAATTATGACCTCACGATCCCGTCTGGGCCCGGGTAGAATTGGCCCAAGCATGGCTCTGCTAATCGAAAAAAGGCGATTCAAGAGAAAAAGTCCACCCTCGCAAACATCAGCTAGAAAGACGGAGTATTTACACCCCGAAATAGAGGCGAGCTCTGGCAATCGTCATCGTGGACCTTGCCCCCTTCCCTTGACGACCCCCCGGCGACGATGACAAGACAATGACACAACGAACTATGGCAAAGACGATGACGACCGCGGCGTGAGAAACCCCCCTCCTCCCCTTTCCCTTTGGCTGGTTCTGACCAGCATGGCCCCTCCTCCCCCCCCCCCTTAGGCTAGAGTGGTGCATTAAGACCTCACGGTTGACGCGCCCTCAATCCAAATAAACTTCATTTTTAATTTCCCTTCTTTGAACGTTAGGCCTATTTTCTATAAACAATTAAAAAATATGAAGCAATTAAGTATCGGAATGAAGAATAATAAAATAGCTGTCTAAAACCTATCTCTTTAACTGAAATGAATGTCGTGAACGCTAAATAAATGATTTCAAGATTTTGTCGGTGTAAAAATGTTCAGTTAAGGGTGCTCACAATATACTCAACAATTGATATTTTATATTGTATGGAATCATGACTCCAATCACCTTGACCATAATTCCACTGAAGAACCTCGACCAAGCCGTTAGCCCTCACCTAAGCCTTGGTAGGATGCACCCAGGGTTCCCCTCGGTCCATTCAAAATCAAACCTTTTTCATTTTCAATTCAAAAAAACTTTTTCTATCACTATCATCTCTACAATTTTTTTTTTTTTTTAAACTTCGAAAACATTATAATCCCAACACACCTTTATACTCATTTCATTAACTTACAATATCACAGGGGCGGCGCAATATGACCTAACCGATTGAAGCGCACTAGTTTCTCCCCGTCGTCGTCACAGTCCATCAATTTTGAAATTTGCAGTTTTTCACTCTCCGCAACTAAAGCAACAATGACGACCGCGACGTGGGACCCATTCTTTCCTCCCCTACCCGGGGCTGATTCTGACCAGCATATATTTTTACCCAAATCCCCTGGGCTAGAATGGTGCATTGAGAGTTGAGCCCTAACGTAATATGCTTTTAAAATTTGCAAAAAATCTTTTTTAAATGTTCAAATAATTATATCATTTTAGGTATCAATATAAATCTCTGTCATCTTGAGTTATTTAAAAAACACAGACCTGAATTTTTACATCAAAGAAACAAAAATCTCAATTTATTAACTTATAATATCACAAAGGCCTCGATTGGAGCGCCCTAGTTCTCCCCGTCGCGTCGAATCTTTCATATTATATCTTTCCCCCGTCTGGCCCGGGGTAGAATTCGCCCAGAGCAGGGCTCTGCTAATCGTACAAGGTGATTCAAGAAAAAAAGTCCACCTCGCAAACGTCGTTAGAAAAGAAGTATATTAAACTCCCCTAATCTAGAGGCGAGCTCTGGAAATGGGCGTCGGGGACCTTGCCCCCTTCCCTTGACGAACCCCGGCGAGATGACAATGACACAACGAACGATGACAAAGACGATAACGACCCCGACGTGAGAACCCCCCTCTCCACCCCCTAATCGTGGCTGGTTCTGACCAGCATGGACCCTCCTCCCCCCCCCCCCCTTAGGCTAGAGTGGTGCATTTTGACCTTACGGTTGACACGTCCTTAATCCAAATAAACCAAAAAAAAATTCATAAATCTTTTTTACCAGCACGGGATTATTCTCCTTAGATCCCCTAGGCTTCACCAGCACATTGTGGGGTGCAGATAGGACTTGATGCATGTTGAGAATTTACGGATCTCTAGTTTGCTCCAAGATGGACTATGGATGTTTCGTATTCTCTTCAGCAAGAAACACAACCCTTAAACTTCTAGACACTGTCCACCATTGTGGTTTTTCGTATGCTCTTGGTGCATTCGAACAAGCCCGGTAGTCAGCTTGTATCCGAGTCAGGTGTGTCCTCCTTGGCAGAACGGAAAAACCTCTTGATGGGTACGTAGTAATGAAAATTAAAGCAATGCCTAAACCATCCAGCAAATCGGAATGTTTTTAACACGAAATATGTCAGACCTTTGATAACAACCCAAGGCATCTCTTCCAACGGGATTAAGATGTAAAACTTTTGTTTAATCTTATAGAATTTCATCTGCCAAAAGTTTTTAATTTTGTATTTAGCCAATAACCCGCCCTGGTTTACCACCAGAGTCGATTATTATTTTTGACCTTTGTCTTTTTGATAAAATATAATAATCGGCTCTGGTGTAAACCAGTTGACCTTTGTCTTTTTGATAACCCCGTATGGGCCCGGGGTAGAATTGGCCCAGAGCATGGCTCTGCTAATCGTAAAAGGCGATTCAAGAGAAAAAGTCCACCTCGCGAACATCACTAGTAAGAGGGGAAGTATACCCCCCGAAACTAGAGGCGAGCTCTGGCAATCGTCGTCGGGGACCTTGCCTCCTTCCCTTGACGACCCCCGGCGGCGATGGACAATGACACAACGAACGATGAACAAAGACGATGACGACCGCGACGTGAGAAACCCCCCTTCCTCCCCTTAACCCGTGGCTGGTTCTGACCAGCATGGGCCCCTCCTCCCCACCCCCCTTAGGCTAGAGTGGTGCATTATGACCTAACGGTTGACGCGTCCTTAATCCAAATAAACCAAAAATCGTTTTGATAAAAACTCTACTTGCGATAGTGTATTCAAAATTAACTTTAGAGAGATTTGCCATGAACATCAAAGGTTTACTTTGGTATTCACAGATGGCTCCAAAATTGACAACAAGGTTGGAAGTGCTTTTTATTGCTCCACTTTAAACTGAACGTTTCAGGCTAAGCGACGTGTGTTCAGTTTTCACTGCAGAGTTATTCGCCATCCGTAAGCTCTGAAATACATTCTACATTGTCGTTGTGGAGAATACCTTTTGTGTTCAGATAGTTTAAGTTCACTTCAAGCTATAAAACTCATGTATTTAAGTCATTCATTTGGTACAAGACATAAAATTCTATTTAGAAAAATTAACCTCAAAGGGTTATATAAAAGAGTTTTGCTGGATACCTGGACACGTGGGCATAGACGGAAATGAACACGCTGATAGGGCTGCTAAGGAAACTTCCTAGCGTCGCGACGTTGATTTCAATCTAGTTCCCGTTCCAGATGTCAAGAGTCGATTCAAGTATGGATTGTTGGATTTGCGACAAGCATCTTGGGATGTGGATAACAAATTGGGGTTTGTGTGATGCCCACATTGACTAAAAAAATTCGTTTCCCCCTACGTCTCGACTCTCACGTAGAGAAGAGGTGGTATTGTCTAGACTTCGTATAGGGCACACACGCCTAACACACGGATATCTCTTAACCAGAGAAAAGGTTATTCCCATATTTGACACATGTGATGTACCTTTAACCGTACATCATATGCTAGCAGAATGTACCAAATATGATGCCTTGCGCATGCAATTTGATCTCTCCCAATCATATGAAAACGTTCTTTCTATGATAACGGTGACAAACTTTCCAAATTTCTCATCCAAAAATAATCTATTTAACCCTCTCGCTACTGGTGTCCTCTATAGTGGACATCAACTTCCAAATTTATATCCGGGTAAAATGAAAGTTTTTTCAATTTGACCCCTTTTTTCCAAAAAAAATTCCCGAACATTAAAAATAAATACTTTTTTCCCCATCCTGATTGGACAAAAGTGCCTGTTTAGAGAAAATCCAAAATCCAAATCTGCAAAAAAGGCTAAAAATGGAGAATTTTTGGTTTTTCCCGGAAAAATTAATATAATTGTTTCTAGTATTGCTACCATTTGAGATACAAAAAATGTAAGATATCAAAAATTCAAAAAAAATCTTGTTTTAGGAAGTACATCAAATTTACATATTAACTTAAAATGAAGCTATAATTCAAAACCCAAAAAATTTCCCAAAATTCCTTAAAAACAGGAAAAAAAATATTTGAAAAAAACCAAAAATCATTTTTAAAAAATAAAGTATTTTGAAATGATTGATTAAAATAACCTAATTTTGAAACAAAAATCTGGTAGGGGAAAGGGTTAACAAACTTTAATTAACTTCATACACATTTCTTTCTATTCTTATTTTCATTTACATACAAACTTTTATTTTGCTATTACGGTACTTTCTTCATCTTCAATTTTATTTTGTTATTTATACACTTGGAAAACAATTCTAATAAATCAACATACCTGCATTAACTCTTCTAATTTACTTTCATTCACAGGCGGCGCAATATGACCTAACCGGTTGAAGCGCCCTAGTTTCTCACGTCGTCGTCGTTCACCAGCACATTTTCACCTAAAGATTGACGCTCCCTTAAAGAAAATAAACTCAAACTTGACATTATTTCTACTGAAATAAGAACCTCGACAATCTGGGCTCTGTTTGACTCGTCACATCTCTGCCTGTCCACCGATATATATAATCCGGGCCCGGTTCGAGCCCCCACTATAATTTTATTTCATTTTGTAAATTAAGTTTTGGTGTATTTGGAATAAGGACGCGTCAACCGTTAGGTCATAGTAAATTAAGAAAATAATATATTCAGCATGCCCCCCCCCCACACATCCCCTAGGCTAGAGTGGCGCATTATTACCTAACGGTTGACGCGACCTTAATACACATGTCTGGGCCCGGGGTAGAATTGGCCCAGAGCATGTCTCTGCTAATCGTAAAAGGCGATTCAAGAGAAAAAGTCCACCTCGCAAACATGAGCTAGAAAGAGCAGAGTATTTTACTCCCCGATACTAGAGGCGAGCTCTGGCAATCGCCATTGGGGACATTGTCCCCTTCCCTTGAAGACCCCCCCGGCGACGATGACAATGACACAACGAACGATGACAAAGACGATGACGACCGCGACGTGAGAAACCCCCCTTCATCCCCTTACCCGTGGCTGGTTCTGACCAGCATAGGCCCCTCCTGCCCACACACCCCTAGGCTAGAGTGGTGCATTATGACCAAATACCGTAATATAAAACTACGTTTAAACGTAGGGTTATATTACGGTATTTGTTATGACCTCACGGTTGACGCGTCCTTAATCCAAATAAACAAAAAAAAAATCGTCGTCGTAACCGCATATCATGTTTCACGCAATTTGGCCTATCCCAATCACACGAAGAACTATGATAACGATGACTAGCTTTCATAAATTTGTCATTGAAATTTCATTCCATGCATCATACACGTTTGTTTTTTCATTAAATTTACTTTATTTTTTAACACTATCATCACTGCTTTCTTTTCTTCTATAAACTTTTAAAACAAAAATAATTTTAAACACTCAGTCAACTCATTGAATTAACTTATAACATCACAGGCGGCGCAATTGATACCTACCCGGTTGAAGCGACGCCTAAAATTACTCACAGTGCGTCCGTGGAATTGCATTGTTGTAACGAGCAGACGCTGAGCTAGTTTGGCGCATTGTGCCGCTGAACGGGGCGGAAGGATACCTCCCGCTGTCTCTTCCTTGGAACAAGAAAGTTATTTCCTTCCTGTAAAGTTCTCCCCACGGGCCAGTCAACACCACTAGTCTATATCAAAACACGAGGTGCTCTTCGTTCTGTCTGAGGTGTTTTAGTACACGTTAAACTTGATACGAGCGAGGCGAAATGTTTCGTGCTAATTAGTAGTAGGTAGCTATATTAGCCAGATTTCGACAAACCATGTTATAAACCTATGTATAACAAAATTCGGCAACGTCTCCGGGACCTTGCCCCCTTCCCTTGACGACCCCCCGGCGACGATGACAATGACACAACAACGATGACAAAGGGCGATGCGACCGCGACGTGAGAAACCCCCCGTCCTCCCTTACCCGTTGGCTGGTTCTGACAGCATGGGCTTCTCCCCCGCCCCCCTTAGGCTAGAGTGGTGCATTATGACCTAACGGTTGACGCGTCCTTAAACCAAAATAAACCACAAATTATCAGAAATTAGTGTCCCCGTCTGGGCCTGGGGTAGAATTTGGCCCAGAAGATGGCTCTGCTATTCGTAAAAGGAGCTTTTAAAAGCAACTTGAAAAATTTTACTTACTCGCATTAGAAACTATTTTTAAAAAGTAACTTGCTTTTAAAAAAGCAACTTTTCAAAAGAAAACTACCTCCTCCACACCCCTAGGCTATGTGACGCAGAATGCCCAACAGTTGACGGTTTTAATCCAAATAATCTCAAAACTAAATTAAATAAACAAAAAAAAAGAGTGGCGCATTTGACCTAACGGTTACGCCCCCTTAATAAAAGTAACAAAAAAACATCTTCATGTCGAAACCATCAGCTAGTAGTCGTGGAATAATAAAAACATCCCACCCCCCCAACTATATTAAAACTTAACAGTCGTCGTTTGGCCCCCTTCCTTCTCCCCTCGACGACCTCCCAGAGACGACGACGACGCAATGAGATCTCAAACGAAAACAAAGCGGAACCACGACTGAGAACTCCCCTTCACTCCCGTCCCAACCCCCCTCCCTCCCCTCTGGGCCCGGGTAAAATTTGGATAGAGCAGGGCTCCCCTTTCTTGGGATGTGTCGCAAAATAAAAAATTTGCGTAGTGTGATGCCCCCATTGACTAAAAAAATTCGTCCACCTTTGTCTCGCCTCAGTAGAGAAGAGGTGGTATTTTCTAACTTGTATAGGCCACAAAGCTTAACTTACGGTATCTTTAACCAGAGGAAAAGGGTTTTTCCATTGTGACACTGTGATGTACCTTTAACCGTACATCATATGCTAGCAGAAAGTACCAAATATGATGCCTTGCGCATGCAATTTTTATTCTCCCAATCATATGAAGAACTTCTATCATATGATAGCGGCGACAAACTTTCTAAATTTATTATTGATAGTAATTTATTGAACAAAATTTAATTACATCAAACACATTCCTTTTTTTCTTACTTTAATTTACAAAATAACTTTTATTTTGATTACTTTTATCATATCATCATCATTTTATTTTGTTATTTATAACTTAGAAAACAATCTAATTATCAAACATACCTGCATTAACTCTTCTCATTTACTTTCATTCACAGGCGGCGCAATATCACCTAATCGGTTGAAGCGCCCTAGTTTCTCACGTCGTCGTCGTATTCGTAAAAGGAGCATTTGAAAGAAACTTCTTAAAGTCTACTTACTCGCATTTGAAACTATTTTTTTCAAAAGTAACTTGCATTTTAAAGCAACTGTTCTAAAGTAAACTTCCCTCCTCTCCACATCCCCTAGGCTATAGTGACGCATTATGCCCTAAAAATTGACGCGTCTAAATCCAAATTAACCCAAAACTTAATCCAAATAAACAAAAAAACAAGTGGTGCATTATGACCTAACGGTTGACGCGCCCTTAATCCAAAGTAACAAAAAATAACATCTCTCATGTCGCAACCATCAGCTAGTATGTCGTGAAATATATAATAACAATCACCACTCCCCAACACTATATAAACAAACTGAGAAAAAAAAAAAAAGAAACAGTCGTCGTTTGGACCCTTCCTTCTCCCCTCGACGACCTCCCAGACGACGACGACGACAATGAGATCTCAAACGATAACAAAGACGATGACGACCACGACGTGAGAACTCTCACTGATAGGGCTGCTAAGGAAGCTTCCCAGCGTCGCGACGTTGATTTCAATCTAGTTCCCGTTCCAGATGTCAAGAGTGGATACAAGCAAAGATTGTTGTATTTGCGACAGGCATCTTGGGATTTGTTGCAAAAAAAACAAATTGCGTAGTGTGATGCCCACATTGATAATTAAAATTTGTCTACCTACGTCTGACTCTCACGTAGAGAAAAAGTGGTATTGTCTAGACTTCGTAAGGGCACACACGCCTAACACTAGGATATCTCTTAACCAGAGAAAAGGTTATTCCCATATTGACACATGTGATGTACCTTTAAAACCCTACATCATATGCTAGCAGAATGTACCAAATATGATGCCTTGCGCATGCAATTTGATCTCTCCCAAACATATGAAGGGAAATTCTATCATATGATAACGGCGACAAAAATTTCTAAATTTCCATCCAATAGTAATCTATTTAAAAAATTTAATTCACATCATACACAAAATTTTTTCTTTTCTTTCTTTTCATTTACATACGTAACTTTATTTTGCTATTACTTTCTTCATCTTCAATTTATTTTGTTATTTATACACTTAGAAAACAATCTAATCATCAAACATACCTGCATTAACTCTTCTCATTTACTTTCATTCACAGGCGGCGCAATATGACCTAACCGGTTGGAGCGCCCTAGTTTCTCACGTCGTCGTTCAGTTCCCCCGTATATTCCCAATATACCCCCGTCTGGGCCCGGGGTAGAATTGGCCCAGAGCATGGCTGTGCTAATCGTAAATGGCGATTCAAGAGAAAAAGTCCACCTCGCAAACATCAGCTAGTATGAAGTAATTTTACTCCCCGAAAATAGAGGCGAGCTCTGGCAATCGTCGTCGGGGACCTTGTCCCCTTCCCTTGACACCCCTCGACGACGATGACGACAATGACACCACGAACGATGACTGAGACGATGACGACCGTGACGCGAGAAAACCCCCTTCCTCCTCTTACCCGTTGCTGGTTCTGACCAGCATCAGACTTTCCTCCCCATATCCCCTTGGCTCTGCGCATTATGGCCTAACGGTTGACGCGCCCTCAAACCAAATAAACTAAATCAATGTAACCTTTAAGCGTTATTTTTTAATAAAATAACACAAACTTTTATTTGAATTTCTTATGTTTTAATCGGATAACAACAAAAATAATACTTGTGTTTATAACATCTCAAAAATAGTAAGGTTTACTGTTTGTAACAGCTCGGCTATGAACGCTGACGATGGCCGATGTGCCTTGATCAGTATAGTCGCGCGTCACACCAGGAAGGCTGCATCTTTGTTAAAAGCATTGAACTACGCGGAGCACTCTGCCATGATTAAATGCTATTGGTAAAGTATTCGACTACTTTTATAGACTATAACCTTCTCTCTAGCACTCACACTGGGCGATCTCCGACAGAAAACTAAAAAGCCGACAAAAGAAGAAGTTTTTCAAGGGCATGATTTGTGATATAGATCTGTTGTACAAATAAAATTCCTGACAAACTTTCTACGTTTATCATTCAAAGAAATTAATGATAACAATTTAATTCCAATCAAACACTTTTAATTTTTAATTTACCCCGTCTGGTTCCGGGGCTAGAATTGGCCCAGAGCATGTCTCTGCTAATCGTAAAAGGCGATTCAAGAGAAAAAGTCCACTTAGCAAAACAAACATCAGCTAGAATGAAGGGTAGTATTTTACTCCCCGAAAATAGAGGCGAGCTCTGGCAATCGTCGTCGGGGACCATGCCCCCTTCCCTTGACGACCCCTCGACGACGATGACGACAATGACACCACGAACGATGACGAAGACAAAGACGATCGCGACGTGAGAACCCCCTTTCCTCCCTTTACCCGTGGCTGGTTCTGACCAGCATGGGTCCCTCCCCCCCCCCCCCTTAGGCTAGAGTGGTCATTATGACCTAACGGTTGACGCGTACTTAATCCAAATAAAGAAAACAAACAAAAAAATCCTTAGAATACAACAGGCGGCGCGATATCACATTACCAGTTGAAGCGCCCTAGTTTCTCATGCGTCGTTAAATTTGACCATAACATATCCCCACCACAGTTCAGATTGTGGGGCTCACTATTGCCAACCATGGGTATTTAAAAGATTGCGCCAGGATCATAAGCTCTTCGACCCTATTGGGAGCCCGGTGTAGAATTTGGCCCAGAGCATGGCTATGCTAATCATAAAAGGCGATTCAAGAGAAAAAGTCCATCTCGCAAAAATCAGCTAGTATGTATGGAAGCATTTTACCCCCGAAACTAGAGGCGAGCTCTGGAAATCGTCGTCGAGAACCTTGCTCACTTCCCTTTGACGAGTTTTCCGACAACGACGACAATGACAACACGAACGATGACATCGACGATGAAGACCGCGTCATGAGAACCCCCCTTTCCTTCCAAAAAAAAAACTTCCCTTACTCGTGGCTGGTTCTGAGTAGCGTGAGTGGCGCATTCTGACCTCACGTTTGACCCGCCTCTCATCCAAATAAACAAAAAACAAAATTCGAACAACACCCAATATCGACGGTATACTTAAGTAGGGCCTACTTCTTAGTAGGGTATTGATCAGGTAAATCCTAAATCCTCTAACAAGACTTTAAATTCAATTAAATCTATCTCAAGCTCGAAACAAAAGCTCTAAGCTCGAAACACGGGCGGTTAAGAGGATCGTGCGTCCGCCAACACAAATCATTATTTTCATATTGTTTTCAAGACAATCCTCTTACGTTGATGTCCAGTGTCCGACTAGACTTCGCTCAAGTCCTAGAACTTAAAACAAAATAAGGAGACGTGCCGAATAATTTAATGTCATGATACATTATCCTTCTCCTGAACAGGAACTTACTTCCTTGAATCGAACGATGACAAAGACGATAACGATAGCGATGTGAGAACCCCCCCTTTCCCCTCCCTCCCGTGGTACTATGACCTAAAGGTTGACGCGCCCTTAATCCAGATTAACAAAACATCTTGGTATCAGTAAATAAGCAAAGTTGATGTTGGGACACAGAAAAGACCACTCAATTTCGTAGTAGTGCTACTGCTTAGTGTAATTCATACCCATTTTCCCCCGTCTGGGCCCGGAGTAGAATTTGGCCCAGAGCATGGTTCTGCTAATCGTAAAAGGCGATTCAAGAGAAAAAGTCCACCTTGCAAACATCAGCTAGTAAGAGTGGAGTATATTACTCCCCGAAACTAGTGGCGAGCTCTAGCCATCGTCGTCGGGGACATGGCACCCTTCCTTGATGACCCTTTGATGACGATGACGACAATGACACCACGTACGCTTATAAAGACAATGACGATCGCGACGTGACAACTCCCCTTCCTCCCCTTACCCGTGGCTAGTTTTGACCAGCATGGGCCCCTCCTTCCCCCCTCCCCCCTTAGGCTAGAGTGGTGCATTATGACCTAACGGTTGACGCGTCCTTAAATCCAAATAAACCAAACCAAACCAAACCCATTTTTAGTTAATAATGCGTTTGTTTAGTTCTAATCAGCATAAGGTTGACGCACCCTGAATTTAAATAAATAAATACATAAATAAACCTCCACATATCCCCTAGGATTGCGCATTATGCCTTTATGATTGCAAGCACCTACAACAATTATTATCAAACTACTATTTTTCCTATTGTTATCACTAGCATTTTACCATAGTTTCCTTTCTTTTTCTTTCTATAACCAACAACAGTATTTTTAAAAATAATTAATGTATCAACACATTGTCACATGTGACGCAATGACCTAACTGGTTGGAGCAGCCTAGCTTCTCACGTCGTCGTAGCCTATGGATATTGTTGGCATTTACATTGTCCAGCACGTCCGTGTCCTTCGTATTTAAACAAAGCACAAACAAAAAACATTCCCTGTGACAAAGAGAGTTTGATCATGGATGTATTATTTACTAGGAAAACGCTTTAGTCCCGCCGCGTTGATGGATGAGCTTTTTTGTAAGTTTTTAGTTTGCGCGGGACCACTTTTCCTTTGCAAGTGCTTTTTGAATGCATTGTAGGTAATTGTTGTCAAGTTCCTATTGTTTCTTGGTAATTTTTATTATAAAACTAAAACGACTCATATAAAAACCTTTATTCTATGAACTCTGGCTAACTTTTTCATTTTTTTCATTAAAAAAGCAAAACATTACCATTACCTTAATGTCCATGTAAAATATGAACGTTTAAGCCCCACCCGTTTGGTCAGAATCAACCCAAATGTCACGAAAATATCGCACTAAAAATCGTGTTTTTTTTGTAAAAGTACGATATTCATGAGAAATATTTCTTTGATTGTACCCAAAAACGTGGCAGGTCTAAGTTTAGAGATTTCGAAGGTCCCCTCCAATTTTCATCAGGATCGCATATGCCTTTTACCCGGAATTGTGCAATAACCCGCCCTGGTTTACACCAGAGCCGATAATTATATTTGACCTTTGTCGTTTTGATAAAAACTCTACTTGCGATAGTGTATTCAAAATAAACTTTAGAGAGATTTGCCATGAACATCAAAGGTTTATTTTGGGTTTATTCACAGATGGCTCCAAAATTGCCCAACAAGGTTGGAAGTGCTTTTTATTGCTCCACCCTTAACTGAACGTTTCAGGCTAAGCAACGTGTGTTTAGTTTTCACTGCAGAGTTATTCGCCATCCGTGAAGCTCTTAAATACATTCTACGTTGTCGTTGTGGAGAATACCTTTTGTGTTCAGATAGTTTAAGTTCACTTAAGCTATAGAACTCATGTATTCAAGTCATCATTTGGTACAAGACATCCAATTCTATTTAGAAAAACTAACCTCTAAGGGTTATATAATAGAGTTTTGCTGGATACCTGGACACGTGGGCATAGAAGGAAATGAACACGCTGATCGGGCTGCTAAGGAAGCTTCCCAGCGTCGCGACGTTGTTTTTTAATCTATAGTTACCGTTCCAGATGTCAAGAGTGGATTCAAGTAACGATTGTTGGTTTCGACAAGCATCTTGGGATGTGTTGCAAAATAACAAATTGCGTAGTGTGATGCCCACATTGACTAACAAAATTCGGCCACCTACGTCTCGACTCTCACGTAGAGAAGAGGTGGTATTGTCTAGACTTCGTATAGGGCACACACGCCTAACATACGGATATCTCTTAACCAGAGAAAAGGTTATTCCCATATGTGACACATATGATGTACCTTTAACTGTTCATCATATGCTAGCAGAATGTACCAAATATGATGCCTTGCGCATGCAATTTGATCTCTCCCAATCATATGAAGAACTTCTCTCATATGATAACGGCGACAAACTTTCCAAATTTCTCATCCAAAGTAATCTTTTTAACAAACTTTAATTAACTTCATACACATTTCTATAATTACTTTAATTTTATTTCCCATACATAACTTTTGTTTAGCTATTACTTTCGTCATCATTATTCTTTTGTTACTTATCACATCTAAAAAACTCTTAAATAATAATAATAAATAATAATAATAAACATAATAAATAATAATAATAATAATAATAATAATAATAATAATACTAATAATAATAATAATAATAATAATAATAATAATAAAATAATAATATTATTTTAAATAATAATAATAATAAATAATAATAATAATGATAATATTAATAATAATAGTAATAATAATAATTGTTATTGTAATTATAATAATAATAAAAATAATAATCAAACACACCATTAACTCATCTAGTCAATTGTCATAAACACAGGCGGCGCAATATGACCTAACCGGTTGAAGCGCCCTAGTTTCTCACGTCATCGTCGTTGTGCGAACAAACAGACAGAAAAAAAAAAAAAAAAACAAACATTGGAGCTAAATTTTTTTAGGGTTGAGTGAAATTCAAGTCTTCGCTTCGCTCATCCAAAAATTTATTCTCAGACAGTATTGTGTGAGCTGTTGTTTATTAATGTATCGCTAGAAAGTTTTTAATTCATAATTGTTCCAGATCAAATAGGCATCTTCTAAGAGAGTCCAAGTAATTAAATTGGCTCTTGGGTTTAGTTAGAATGCACTCAAACCAATCAGCGACATGCATTGTTCTGTCTCAGTGTGTTTGAACTCCTTTTAGAGAATTGCTTTCATCAAGATATGTTTTTAGTTATTACACAAACAATCCATTCAATGTTTTAGTTTTACCTACACAATGTATCTCTATATTGAAAGGGAAAGAATTGTAATTATTTAAATACCGCATACGACCTAATCATATTTTTAATAATTAGGGATGTCACTTATTGAAACAACATTTTGCCATTTTATTTTAATTAGGAAAATAATTTCGACTTACCATAAAATAATATTTCGACATTATTTAAACGTAATGTTTAACGTATGTTTAGAAGAATTTATCAACAAAATCTTTCCCGTCTAGGCCCGGTGAAGAATTCAGCCCAGAGCATGGCTCTACTCATCGTAAAAGGCGAGGAAAGAGGAAAAGTCCATCTCGATCAGCAAGGATTTTGGAAAGAATTTCACTTAGCGACAATCATCTTGGGATGTTTTGCAAAATAACAATTTGCGTAGTGTGATGCCCACATTGACTAACAAAATTCGCTCTCCTACGTCTCGACTCTCACGTAGAGAAGAGGTGGTATTGTCTAGAATTCGTATAGGCCACACACGTCTAACTCACGGATATCTCTAAACCAGAGAAAAGGTTATTCCCATATGTGACACATGTGATGTACCTTTAACCGTACATCATATGCTAGCAGAATGTACCAAATATGAATTGGGCACGCAACTTGATCTCTCCCAATCATATGAAGAACTTCCATCATATGATAACGGCGACAAACTTTCTAAATTTCTCATCCATAGTAATATATTTTTAACAAAATTTAATTCACATCTTACACATTTCTTTCTTTTCTTTACATTCATTCACATATTACATAACATTTATTTTGCTATTACTTTCATCATCATCAATTAATTTTGTTATTTATACAGAAAACCCTCATCAACTTTTATTCACAGGCGGTGCAATATGACCTAACCGGTTGAAGCGCCCTAGTTTCTCACGTCGTCGTCCATGTCAAGCATCATTCGGTATAGGGCCTACCCCTATTAATCGTCTCTCAAACTGTCAGTCATAATTCTGAAGCCTAACATGGCTTAACAATACCCTTGTCACAACTCTCCGACGGGCCGAATGGTAATTACGTGTTAATGGCCGACAAGACCAAAGCTTCAACCTTATCGCTTTTCAGTGCGGAAATAAACTATTTTAGGATATGAAAACTATGTTACCTCTGTGATACGAAACATACCCGTCATTGGCAGCTAGAGAGTAGTATAGAGTAAACCCCCCTCCCCCCACCCTCCCCCTACACGTGGCTGGTTCTGACCAGCATGGGCCCCTTCTTCCCACATCCCCTAGGCTAGAATGGCGCATTATGACTTAACGGTTGACGCGTCCTTAATTCAAATACACTAAAAAAACTTCTTGGTGCCGAGTCAGGTGTGTCCTCCTTGGCAGAACGGAGACACCACCCCCGTCTGGGCCCGGGGTAGAATTGGCCCAGAGCATGGCTCTGCTAATCGTAAAAGGCGATTCAAGAGAAAAAGTCCACCTCGCAAACATCAGCTAGAAAGAGCGGAGTATTTACTCCCCGAAACTAGAGGCGAGCTCTGGCAATCGTTTGTCGGGGACATTGTTCCCTTCCCTTGACGACCCCCCGGCGACGATGACAATGACACAACGAACGATGACAAAGACGATGACGACCGCGACGTGAGAAACCCCCCTTCCTCCCCTTTCCCGTGGCTGGTTCTGACCAGCATGGGCCCCTCCTCTCCCCCCCCCCTTAGGCTAGAGTGGTGCATTATGACCTAACGGTTGACGCGTCCTCAATCCAAATAAACCAAAAAAAATCTTGATGGGTACGTATGTAATGAAAATTAAAGCTATGCCTAACCATCCAGCAAATCGGAATGTTTTTAACACGACATATGTCAGACACTTTGATAACAAACCCAAGGCATCTCTTCCAACGGGATTAAGATGTAAACTTTTGTTTAATCTTATAGAATTTCATTTGCCAAAAGTTTTTAATTTTGTATTTAGCAATAACCCGCCCTGGTTTACACCAGAGCCGATAATTATATTTGACCTTTGTCGTTTTGATAAAAACTCTACTTGCGATAATGTATTCAAAATTAACTTTAGAGAGATTTGCCATGAACATCAAAGGTTTACTTTGGTATTCACAGATGGCTCCAAAATTGACAACAAGGTTGGAAGTGCTTTTTATTGCTCCACCTTAACTGAACGTTTTTAGGCTAAGCGACGTGTGTTCAGTTTTCACTGCAGAGTTATTCGCCATCCGTGAAGCTCTTAAATACATTCTACGCTGTCGTTGTGGAGAATACCTTTTGTGTTCAGATAGTTTTAAGTTCACTTCAAGCTATAGAACTCATGTATTCAAGTCATCATTTGGTACAAGACATCCAATTCTATTTGAGAAAAACTAACCTCTAAGGGTTATATAATAGAGTTTTTGCTGGATACCTGGACACGTGGGCATAGAGGGAAATGAACACGCTGATAGGGCTGCTAAGGAAGCTTCCCAGCGTCGCGACGTTGATTTCAATCTAGTTCCCGTTCCAGATGTCAAGAGTGGATTCAAGCAAAGATTGTTGGATTTGCGACAAGCATCTTGGGATGTGTTGCAAAATAACAAATTGCGTAGTGTGATGCCCACATTGACCCACCTACGTCTCGACTCTCACGTAGAGAAGAGGTGGTATTGTCTAGACTTCGTATAGGGCACACACGCCTAACATACGGATATCTCTTAACCAGAGAAAAGGTTATTCCCATATGTGACACATGTGATGTACCTTTAACCGTACATCATATGCTAGCAGAATGTACCAAATATGATGCCTTGCGCATGCAATTTGATCTCTCCCAATCATATGAAGAACTTCTATCATATGATAACGGCGACAAACTTTCCAAATTTCTCATCCAAAGTAATCTTTTTAACAAACTTTAATTAACTTCATACACATTTCTTTCTTTTCTTTATTTTCATTTACATACATAACTTTTATTTTGCTTTTACTTTCTTCATCTTCAATTTATTTTGTTATTTATACACTTAGAAAACAATCTAATCATCAAACATACCTGCATTAACTCTTCTAATTTACTATTATCACAGGCGGCGCAATATGACCTAACCGGTTGAAGCGCCCTAGTTTGTCACGTCGTCGTTTTGCATGGTAATCAGCATATTTTGATGGACCGAACCACTTGTACAAATTACAGAAACACGAAGTATAAGATTTGCAGATAGGGTAGAATTGGCCCAGAGCATGGCTCTGCTAATCGTAAAAGGCGATTCAAGAGAAAAAGTCCACCTCGCAATCATCAGCTAGAAAGAGCGGAGTATCTTACTACCCGAAACTAGAGGCGAGCGCTGGCAATCGTCGTCGGGGACCTTGCCCCCTTCCCTTGACGACCCCCCGGCGACGATGACAATGACACAACGAACGATGACAAAGACGATGACGACCGCGACGTGAGAAAACCCCTTCCTCCCCTTACCCGTGGCTGGTTCTGACCAGCATGGGCCCCCCCTCCCCCCCCCCCCCTTAGGCTAGAGTGGTGCATAATGACCTAACGGTTGACGCGTCCTTAAGGCAAATAAATAAAAAAAATTAGTTAATTGAGTTCGTCAATGATAGCCAACTTTTTTGTGCCAAAATACCACTTTACCCCGTCTGGCCCGGGCTAGAATTGGCCCAGAGCATGGCTCTGCTTATCGTAAAAGGCGATTCTAGAGAAAAAGTCCACCTCGCAAACATCAGCTAGTAAAAAGGGTAGGGTATATTACTCCCCGAAACTAGAGGCGAGCTCTGGCAATCGTCGTCGGGGACCTTGCCCCCTTCCCTTGACGTTTCAGTAGAACGAGCAAATATCAGCTAGTATATAAGGGAGTTTTTTTACTCTCCGAAATTAGAGGCGAGCTCTGGCAATCGTCGTCGGAGACCTTGCCCCCTTCGCATGACGACCTCCTCGACGAAGACGACGACAACAATTACACAACGAACGATGACAAGACGATGACGACCGAGACGTGAAACTCTCCCCTCCCCTTTCCACCCCCTACCCATGGCTGGTTCTGACCAGCAGAGGCTCCTCCTCCCCATCCCCTCCCAACCTAGGAGTAGGTTGGAGTGGTGCATTATGAACTTACGGTTGACGCGCCCTTAATCCAAATAAACTAACAAACCAAATAAACAAACAGAAACAAAACAACCCCGTGTGGGCCCGGGGTAGAATTGGCCCAGAGCATAGCTCTTCTAATCGTAAAAGGCGATTAAAGAGAAAAAATCCACCTCGCAAACATCAGCTAGTAAAAAGGGGAGTTTTTACTCCTAGAAACTAGAGGCCCTTGCCCATCCTTTGACGACTTCCGCGACGTCGACGACTAATTGGCAATACGAACGATGACAAAGAAGATGACTGGGCCTCTCCTCCCCATAGCCCTAAGCTAGAGTGGCGCATTATGACCTAACGGTTTACGCGCCCTTAATCCATATACACACACTAAAAAATATCTAATATGTAGCACCCGTCTGGGCCCGGGGAAGAATTGGCCCAGAGCATGGCTCTGCTAATCGTAAAAGTCGATTCTAGAGAAAAAGTCCACCTCGCAAACATCAGCTAGTAAAAAAGATTGTATATTACTCCCCGAAACTAGAGGCGAGCTCTGGCAATCGTCGTCGGGGACCTTGCACCCTTCCCTTGACGACCCCCCCGGCGACGATGACAATGACACAACGAACGATGACAAAGACGATGACGACCGCGACGTGAGAATCCCTCCTTCCTCCCCTTACCCGTGGCTGGTTCTAACCAGCATGGGCCCCTCCTCGCCCCCCCCCCCCTTAGGCCAGAGTGGTGCATTATGACCTAACGTTTGACGCGTCTTTAATCCAAATAAACCAAAAAAAAAAACAAGATGACTGGGCCCCTCCTCCCCATAGCCCTAAGCTAGAGTGGCACATCATGACCTAACGGTTTACGCGCCCTTAATCCATATACACACACTAAAAATATCTGATATTTAGATAAATCTTTTCAACTTTTATTTTGTTACATACACTGAAATTAATGCTGCTCGTTGTTTATTTCTAAAACCTTGGGCTTATATGCCGTATGTGATTTTAAGTGCAAGCAACCACCTGACATAGCAAACATCCCTTCTGAACGTACCGTTACATTACACCCCCACACAATGTGTATCTAATGATGAGCACCAACCAACACGTTCGACTGACGGGTGATTGGCGTCAACCCTCCAGAACAAATACACAAAGCAGGGTTAGAGTCTTGGGCCAGACAGCCGACGATCGATCCAGGGACAAAGATGAAGGCGAAGTACATTACAAGAAGTTGGACGTCCAAACAGGAAGTTGTGGCAGGAAGGAAGGAACCTGCAGGAACATGGCGGGAGGTCCGTTGGGGCGTGGTGTTTTTGGAAGGGGTTGAGGGGGGGGCAAACAGTTTTTTAACAGAGTATCTTCCAAACATTTACGTCACTCTATGGTGTGATTAATTAAGGCACTATAGCATGGTTCAAAAGTTATGTGAAACTTACAATATTCTTTTGGCAACTATTAATTTCGAGATTATTTTAGTTTGATATCAATTTGTTTTTATCATTATGTTAACGGAAACAAACTTTCTGAATATTGGTATTAATTTGTTTAACAATATTTAATTTTTCATTTAAAACATTAATTTGTATTTGATCACCATCATCTCTATTATTAATTTATTTGCGTACACTAAGAATTCTCTATAATCATCAAATACACCATAAACTCATTTCATTAGTGATTTACAATATCTCAGGCGGCGCAGTATGACCTAACTGGTTGAAGCACCCTAGTTTCTCACGTCGTCGTGAAAGTCTCTCTTGGCCCCTTGCTCTATAAAGTTACGAACCATCTATTCCAGTGGTTTGTCATTATATAGAAATTGTTTGTGTATTACAAACGAAAAATTTCATTGTTTTTCATTACCATCCCATTATTCAAACAAGCTAAAGAATCAAAGCGATAATGCCAAAATAAATGGCCAATCAATGCCAATTAACAAACTTTAATATCACGGTCAGAGGGGAGCTTTTTTACAAATGAATATTTGTTTTGTTTCAACTTAAGTTGTTCTTGGATATTGCGGCAATGACGAAAACACTCGTATTTACTCAGCACCAATAACGTTTGTAGGGAAGTCGTTGAAGGCATAATTAACCTGCGGGAGGGGAGGTTATGCTACAAAGCCAATGTAAATTCGCTTTCGTCTGTGATCTTCAGACATGCGTCACGACAAGCTCTCTCTCTCTTTCTCTCTCTCTCTCTCTCTCTCTCTCTCTCTCTCTCTCTCTCTCTCTCTCATACACTATCTCGATGCCTCTCTCTCCACCCCTTTCGCTCTCCTTATTTCTCTCCCTCTCCCCACCTCTCTCGCCATCCCACATAGATATAGTTAAGAGATTGAAAGCAAAGAGACGTGTCAGGACGAAGACATCGGAGGAAATGGTCTCTTGAAACGAAGAGAGAGAGAGAGAGAGAGAGAGAGAGAGAGAGAACAAAGTTTACATGTACGATAGCACGTAAAAGGCTTTGTCGGCAGAAGGTAGGCAGGCGACGTTGAAAGAAAAAAAAGAAAGGCTGTTAAAGTTGGAATGAGGTCTAAAACGTCGTACAAACCACAATACAAGTTCTGAAAGACGGAAGTTTTAAGTCTTATTGTTATCGACCTCTCCAGACGCATCGTTACCAGAGCATTCCACTCAAGGTAACTGGGACTTGTGATCACACCACTCAGTCCCTCGTCTGGGTCCGGGGTAGAATTGGCCCAGAGCATGGCTCTGCTAATCGTAAAAGGCGATTCAAGAGAAAAAGTCCACCTCGCAAACATCAGCTTGTAATAAGGGTAATATTTTACTCCCCGAAAGTAGAGGCTAGCTCTGGCAATCGTCGTCGGGAACCTTGCTCCCTTCCCTTTGACGACCCCTCGACGACGATGACGACAATGACACCACGAACAATGTAAAAGACAATGACGACCGCTACGTGAGAACCCCCCTTCCTCCCATTACCCGTGGCTGGTTCTGATCAGCATGGGCCCTCCTCCCCTCACGCCCCCGTCTGGGCCCGGGGTAGAATGGGCCCAGAGCATGGCTCTGCTAATCGTAAAAGGCGATTCAAGAGAAAAAGTCCACCTTGCAAACATCAGCTAGAAAGAGCGGAGTATCTTCTCCCGAAACTAGAGGCGAGCTCTGGCAATCGTTGTCGGGGACTTGGCCCCCTTCCCTTGACGACCCCCCGGCGACGATGACAAAGACTCAACGAACGATGACAAAGACGATGACGACCGCGACGTGAGAAATCCCCCTTCCTCCCCTTACCCGTGGCTGGTTCTGACCAGCATGGGCCCCTCCCTCCCCCCCCCCCCCCCCTTAGGCTAGAGTGGTGCATTATGACCTAACGGTTGACGCGTCCTTAATCCAAATAAACCAAAATCCTCCCCTACCGACTGGTCCCGGGGTAGAATTGGCCCAGAGCATGGCTCTGCTAATCGTAAAAGGCGATTCAAGAGAAAAAGTCCACCTTGCAAACATCAGCTAGTATAAGAGGGGAGTATATTATTCCCCAAAACTAGAGACGAGCTCTGGCAAGCGTCGTCGGGGACCTTGCCCCCTTCCTTTGACGACCTCTCGACGACGATGACGACATTGACACCACGAACGATGACAAAGACGTTGACGACCGCGACGTGAGAAACCCCCCTTCCTCCCCTTACCCGTGGCTGGTTCTAAAACCAGCATCACAGCAAACACAAATGGCTTATCCCGGGTGTAGCCCGCGCGGGCTGCACGTATGGGCACCGCCTGGGCTGCCCGCACTGGTCCTGACTAGAAGTGTCCCTTCGGCCGTTAGTGGGACCCTGCACGGGCTGCTAGTACTTGCCCCGGCCTTAGCCCGTGCGGTCCCCGTGGGCGAGTCCGCGTAACACGCCTGCTTCACACACTGCTTAGCCCGCACCAAGCCCGGCCGGTCCCCTCCAAGGCTCATATAGTATCCGTAGGGCTACCTGTTAGCTAACTATGTAAACGATAAGAATAAAATAATACAAGTTTGATTGATAAAATATCGATTTCATATAGCTATTTCGTTCTGAAGTTCTGCCACCAGTCAATTACCTGTAGGTGAATACACAACATATATTAATTGCAAGATGATATAAGTTTCAAGTTAGGTGTCTCGAACTCGATCCAGGACCGCGTCTCTCCATCTGTGAGTCAAGCCTCTCCTCGTTGCGCTGCGGAAGAAGCGCTTGATGCGTAAAGGGAAAAAACACCTATAGAAACAACAGCAAATCGACTTGACTGATTTGTAGTTATTGTACGCTTGCTCTGTGGCCTATCTGTATCGCCTTTCAACTATTTTGGATGTATTTGAATAGTGTAGTGTTCAGTATATTATACAAATGGTGTACACTGTACAGAATATTTTTAATGCGGTGCGTTAATTAAATTATGATTTTCCATGCCAGTTCGAAATTTTGTCCCTGTTGTTAATATAGGCCGAGGCGGGTGCATCTGCATAAATAAAGTATGGGCTGTCCGATGCGATGCTGGATGATGATACGTCCATAAGATAACGGTACAATTTCTACTGGAATATGCAAACAAAATTAAATGACTTTGTTAGAGATCTTCACATCTTTTTGTCTTAGTTGGTAAAAAGTGAAACTATAGTATACAGTTGTAATTTTAAATTAAACTGTACAAGAGAAAACGTAAGCATGCCAAAAGCTACAGAATAATTAGTATTAGTAAATCTTTATTAAGCAAAAATGCTTCAGCATAAATCTGCATAAACTATTTCAATGTTGGTACGCGTGGTGTAGATTCATGTTGGTTCCGTGGCGGTAACTTAAAATGAAAAATAACGTTCTACAAATTGCTTTTGAAATTCAATAATTATTACCCAATGCCCTTTTTAATTTGTTTGTTAACCCAGATAGTTGTTTAATTGATGAACCAAAAATTAATAATGTATTTATTATCAAGGTGAATTGTTATTGAGGTTGTTTAACAATGTACATATACACAACTCTTTATGGTGGAGATTGATTTGTTGTCAATAATAATTTCTATACCTGTACTTAACAATAACAAAACGTGTACTCCAAAGAGCATGAATATAAAAAATCTCTCTCTTGTTTTAACTACGAAAACGCTTAAAGTCCCGTCGCGTTGATGGATGAGCTTTTTTAAGTTTTTAGTATGAGTGGGATCTCTTTACTTCCAAGTTACCTTGCAAAATTATTTTTGTTAAATTAGGATAATTTTTATAAAGAAGTACTAATTGCTATGGTAATTAGAATGTCATATAAATGGAGGCCCGAAGACTTGCTTTTTTGTATGCATTATAGGTGATTGTTTTATGTTTCTATAGTAACTTGTTATTACTATTATTATTATTATTATTATTATTATTATTATTATTATTTATTATTATTATTATATTATTATTATTATTATTATTATTATTATTATTATTATTATTTATTTTTTTTATTCACATGTTTCCACATCTCGGTACAAACCGGTACAAGTAAATGCAATGTATTGCGGACTATGTCAAGCAATACATGTGCCTATAATAATAACAAAACATTCATATTCAAAACTTATCTAAAATCTATACAGTATTCAACATAACATTCAAATCAAAAACTAATCTTAATCTTTACAAAATATACAACATAAAATGGTTTTATAAAACATTGTCATTGAGGAATTTTCGGACTATATGGCATGTACAAATTATAACCGCTTTCTGCATTTTGATGAATAAATTCTTGTTAATGTCCAGTTGGTGTAAACTATTGTGTAGGTTGTGTGGTATAACTGCCGTGGCTGACACAATAATTGGTATTGTAGTGACTTGATCTTGTTTCCACATTTTCTTTATTTCTTGCCCTAAGTCAAAGTAGCGGCTAACTTTTCCGTCCCACGTTGTTTCAATATTTTGACTTAGTGGAATTGCTACATCAATAATAAATGTTTGCCTTTTTGATTTATCCGTTAAAATGATATCAGGCCTATTATGTTGTATCGTCTTATCTGTAATAACAGCCCGATCATAATAAAGTTTCCAATCACAATTTTCTAATACTCTTTCAGGTTGGTACTTGTAGTATGGTCCCGGGTACGATGTTCTCCAGTAACGAACACTTTTGGGCCAGATGTTGGTGAATTATGTTGGCAACTTGATTATGTCTGTGCAAATAGTCTGACTGGGCTAGAAGTTTACATCCCGATATTACATGATCTATGGTCTCATTGGTCAAGTGGCACTTTCTACATTTATCATCCAGAATTGTCTTGTCTTTAATGATGTGCTTCTTGTAATTTCGTGTAGCAATTACTTGATCCTGTATAGCCATGAAAAATCCCTCTGTTTCTCCGAATTAATCGCCTACTTGAAACCATTTATTAGATGCATCAGTGTACATAATCACGATGCAATTCTGTGTGATGTCTCCCATGTAGTATCTTAAGTTTCCACATTTCTTCTTTCATATCATCACTTATGAGATATGAGGTTGACATCCGCTTGCACTACAGCTGTATGTAATCGCGAAGTACTTTTACTATAGAAGTATTCCCTTAACAAATTGATTTGCTTAATACGTGCGTTATTTAAATCAGTTATCCCTCTTCCACCACGTAACCTAGACAATGTCGTCCGTTCGAACCGCCGCTCTGGGGTGATGAAGTCGGTATTCTGTTAGAAGCTTTTCTTATTTTTCGATTAATTGCTTGCATCTCAGTTTGGGGTCCAGGTTAAAAATACCGAAAGAATACATTTAAAACTGGTACTGCATAAGTATTAATTGCCTTTCACTTTATTTTTCCCGTTTAAATTTGATGTCAGTATTTCTTTCACTTCTCTTCACAAAAGTATCTTTAAGCTTGTTCTTCGCTTCCGCTTGATGAATCTGTTCAGCTTGAATGAACCCAAGGTATTTATATACCTCACCTTCTTCCATTCCTTCAATAACAATTTTTCACCCGATAGTTGAACACCATGTGAAGCTTGAACTTTTCCCTTATTGACACATACTATTTTACACTTTTCTAATCCAAATTCCATTTGAATATCTTGGGTAAACGAATGTGTGATTTGTAATAGATGATTGAGTTTTTGCATCTGTAATCGCATATAGTTTTATATCATCCCCTGTACATTAAATGAGACAGTACAAATAGTGTATTACCACTTTCTTTGATTTTGAATCCGTATTTTGATTTATTTAGCAAGTTTGATAATGGATTTAACGCCATGCAGAAACCCGAGCGGGCTTAATGAGTCACCTTGAAATATTCCACGTGCAATTTTTAGTTCACCAGTTGACAAAGTTTTTCTCTGGCAATTTTATATTTAACGTTGTTCTCCATGTGTTCATAGCGTTTCAAAAACTGTATTAATATTGGATCTATTTTATATATTTCCAATACATGTAAAAGCCATGAATGAGGCACAGAGTCATACGCCTTTTTGTAGTCAATATATGGCAGTATGAATATTCCTTTTGGACACATGTGTTTGTCTCATAACCAAAGAATCTATAACCAACTGTTCCTTACAAACCTTGGGAATACTTTTTACAGCCCTTTTGTTCCTCTGATAATATATGTTCTTCTTCACAATGCTGGTAAATTTTTTTTTGCAATACAAGATGTAAGTAATTTGTACACAGTTGGTAGGCATGTTATTGGTCTGTAGTGAGCTGGATTTTGTGTATCTGCATTCTTTGGTTTAAGTAACGTCTTTCCTTTTGTAAAATATAAAGGAATGGCTTCATCTCCTTTCACTAATGCTGTAAAAATATTTTGCTAGATCTTCATGCAAACAGGTGAATCTTTTATACCAAAAGTTATGGATGTTATCAACTCCGGGAGTTTTCCAGTTATGTGCTCCATGTAATACTAGATTCAGTTCTTCGAGAGAAATGCTATTGAAGGACATTTCATTAACTTGCTCCATATCTTGGGTTTCTTCGACAATCCATGCTGCATTTCTGTTGTGCTCTACAGGGCTACTCCAGATATCTGACCAGAAATTTGTTATATCTTGCTCTGATGGTGTACCGTTATCAATTGGTGTAAGTCCATTTTGCAACTGTCGATAGAAATACTTTTCATTGTGCTGAAACATTTCATTTTGTTGTTTTCTACTTGTACATAACCTGTACCTTTTCAGTCTCTTTGAAAGCGCACTAAGCTTTTGTTTTAATGTGTCCGTGTAATCAATTAAAGACACATTCTCATTTTCGTGCCTAGTGTGAATTATCATTCTACGAAATATACTATTTACATGGCGCATTAAATTTTTAGCCCTATTACCATAAGAGTACTGTGTTAAACGTCCGAGATCTCTTCTGAGACTCTCAATTCTGGCCACTAACCTTTGTTCCCACTTCGGCTTTTTCCTAACTCCTCGTACAGTGTTATCAGTAGTTTTTTCTTAAAATTCATTCCTAATTGCCATATTACTGCAACCGCACCACAGTAAACAAATGTATGTAATGTCCCAAACTTAGATTGCATATTTTGTTCCCATCGTTCTTCCAACACATTATTCATTTCGTTGACAATGGTACTATTATGTAATGAATTTCTAATTTTTGGTATTTGTGGTCTTTCTGTAGGACACATTACCGCAAACTTTTGTCTGGCTCATCAAATTTAAGTTGGAGTTCTTTCTGCAATGTACTCATCACATTCTGAGTGGGCTGAAACAAGTGTCGTTGGGGTATTTGTGGTTCTATTATTATTATTTATTATTATTATTATTATTATTATTATTATTATTATTATTATTATTATTATTTATTATTATTATTCGACGCGGCGAAATGTCCCGACCAATAAATTGTGTTAATTATTTACCGGGCCGCGAAAGCCTTAAATTTGAAATTATTATTATTATTATTATTATTATTATTATTATTATTATTATTATTTTGGTGATTAATTAACTAATAAACTTTTATTTTGCTATTACTTTCATCATCATCAATTTACTTTGTTATTTATACACTTAGAAAACAATCTAATCATCAAACATACCTGCATTAACTCATCTCAACAACTTTCATTATCAGGCGGCGCAATATGACCTAACCGGTTGAAGCGCCCTAGTTTCTCACGTCGTCGTCGTCGGCATATATATAATGTGCATGGTCTTTAGCTTACCGACTACTGTCAGGTAGACTGGGTGTCCGATGGGTGGCGTGGTGGAGATCTGGCACTCGTATATCCCCGAGTCTTTCCGCTGTGGGTAGCGTATTCTCAGCGTCCAGTCCTCGGTGTGTGGGGAGTGGATGGCCTCGAACCTCTGGTCGCTCGTATACGTGTACCTGCCTACTGTCAGGAGGTGGATGTCCCTGTGCCTAACCCAGGACACCTGAAACACGGAGAGAAAACTAATATGACTCTGACATGGTATATTTAGGAAGGAAATTCACCCGTCTGGCTCCTATAGGTAGAAAGAATTTGGCCCAGAGAGTGGCTCTGATAATCGTAAAAGGCGAAAATAGAGACATAGTCCATCTCGCAAACATAAGCTAATATTGTAGAGCTGCCTGATACTAGAGGCAAGATCCACATTCGTCGTCGGGGACCTTGTTACTTTCCCTTACGAACTCCCCTCCCCGTCTGGGCCCGGGGTAGAATTGGCCCAGAGGCGTGGCTCTGCTAATTGTACAAGGCGATTCGAGAGAAAAAGTCCACCTCGCAAACATCATCTAGTAAGAGGGGAGTATATTACTCCCCGAAACTAGGTGCGAGCTCTGGCAATCGTCGTCGGGGACCTTCCCCCCTTCCCTTGACGACCCCTCGACGACGATGACGACATTGACAACCGCGACGTGAGAACCCCCCTTTCCTCCCCTTACCCGTCCGACCAGTATGGGCCCCTCCATTTAACAAAATTTAATTCACATCATACACATTTCTTTCTTTTCTTTATTTTCATTCACATACATCACTTTTATTTTGCTATTACTTTCATCATCATCTTCATTTTATTTTGTTATTTATACACTTTGAAAACAATCTAATCATCAAACATACCTGCATTAACTCTTCTCATTTACTTTCCTTCACAGGCGACGCAATATGACCTAACCGGTTGAAGCGCCCTAGTTTCTCACGTCGTCGTCGTCTCCATATCTACTAGGTTAGAGTGGCGCATTATGACCAAACGGTTGACGCGTCCTTAATAACAAAAAATAGACTTGCCCTTAATCCAAATAAACTAAACTAAACTAGCGAGCGATCTGCTGGCTTACGCCTACCTCTGTTATGACGTCACACGTTGTGTTTACTGGAGGGAAGCCATATTGAAATTTTACTTGTTAAATTCTGGGGCTAATAAAATCCTGATTCTGAAATAAATCAAACTAGTCTATTTTGTGAATAATTATTGTAAACAAATTGTTCGTTACGAAACTAAGAATAGTTCCCTTATAAACTCATGTTAACATCGATTACGATTCAGATCCTTTCCTTCTGCGGTAAACCTTCCTTACACTTTTCATCGATACATTTATTTCTTTAAGTGACGGCTCGATTAACAGTTTATACGAAGATATCCTAAACTGTGTTTAAGATAAGTTCTGTTGCTAAGCAGGGAATAATTTACGATTTAAATGGAAAGTGGGTAAATTCATCCGCGAATGTTAAGCAATTCCAACACTTTAACTTTACTACAATGAGACTTCGCGACGGCTTCTGTAATATTTTGAGGCAATTACATTGTCTCATTTCATATCGATCTGTTTTAAGTCAATAAAACGGGCTATCAGGCGTTTGATTGGATTTCAAGTAGCTGAAGAAGTTTGTTAAACAAGATCGGAATTTCTCTTACTGGCTTTACAAAAACTTTTCAAATTGCTATGTTCCGTGTCAAGTAGTGATTAAAATTACTTCAAAGCCATCGTTCCGCCCAAGCGAGTTAGCTATTTAATAATTGGGCGTCGCGCGTCGACTAGGCTTAGGCCGGGACGCCGACCGGTAACTCACAGTATTTAGTCTATTGGAAGGCAATTGCCTCGTATGTTTTCAATAAGCTCTTCAACTAAATATAACTCTTCATTGCTTTGATTACAACTCGGTTCCGAAAAGTTTTGGCTTTATTAAAGTTAAGTTTTAGTTAAATGTTTATTGCTATAACGACACTCTTCACCTACGAGAAATGTTAAACATACTTTCTTGTTAAAATCAATGAACGGGCTTAGGAAGAGACGCAATTTCGCTTTATATTATACAAGTTACATAATAAAATATATAACCATTTATTCAACCCTTGAGACATATTACTCATTCGATATCTATGCTTAATAGTGCTTAAGATATTAAAATACAAACTATGCGCCAAATTTGTTTGATGACGAACTAGCGTTTTTTCATTGATTCACGGTTAACGATTAGAGTCAATCGTACTAACAATATAATGTTACAATTGAGAAAATGAGTACGTGGATGCATTGCACACTTGATTTTTTCATCGAATTTTGTACTAACGTTAAAGTATGTTACAGATTAATTATGTGCAATATATATAATATACCCTAGGCTAGAGTGGTGCATTATCCCCGTCTGGGCCCAGGGTAAAATTTGGCCCAGAGTATGGCTCTAATGATAATCGTACAAGGCGATTCAATTTTCTATTAAAAAATATCGTTCTTTGGTTGGTTATCGCTCACTCGTCGTTTGCGTCGGGGCCTACAGGATTGGCTTGGTCGCCTTGGTTTAATGTCCCGCACTGAAAATCAGTTATAAGACTGAGTGGATATAGACTCTAAATACGAATTTACTTATTTTATTTAAGAGAAAAGTCCACCTCGCAAACATCAGCTAGTAAGAATGGAGTAACTCCCCGAAACTAGAGGTGAGCTATGATGCCTTGCGCATGCAATTTGATCTCTCCCAATCATATGAAGAACTTCTATCATATGATAACGGCGACAATCTTTCCAAATTTCTCATCCAAAGTAATCTATTTAACAAACTTTAATTAACTTCATACACATTTCTTTCTTTTCTTTATTTTCATTTACATACATAACTTTTATTTTGCTATTACTTTCTTCATCTTCAATTTATTTTGTTATTTATACACTTAGAAAACAATCTAATCATCAAACATACCTGCCTTAACTCTTCTAATTTACTTTCATTCACAGGCGGCGCAATATGACCTAACCGGTTGAAGCGCCCTAGTTTCTCACGTCTTTTCTTTCTCTGGCAAAGTCGTCGTATAGACACCTCCCCTTTCCTATCACGACCTCCCAGACGACGATGGCAGTAACACAACGAACGATGACAATAACCGCGACGTGAGAATCCCCCTTTCCTCCCCTTACCCGTGGGTGGTTCTGACCAGCATGGGCCACTCCTCCCAATATTCCCTGGGCAAGAGTGGTGCATTATGACCTAACGGTTGATGCCTACATCTAAGTGGAATTAAGACCTTCCAAATACACTTTCAAATAATTACCCCTAAACTATCAAATAAAGTCCTAGCGGATGTACAGTTTCGATTTAATCGTCTTACGGATTGCCGCATACGTGTACACATATTATTAGTAGGTGTTTTGTTCATTTTGTCGGTGTTATGCTACACTTACTTACATCCCTTACCCGCGCGGCTTGCTGGCTCCTGTGGTAGTTTAATGTTGCACTACCCGCGGCTTTAGTTCCCTAGTTGCAGTATGTAACACCGCTCCCATTTAACCACGAGCAGAACCCAAACGAACGTGATACAAATATTACTGTTTTGCATTCGTGACTTGCAAAACGTGAAAATGTAAAACACACCATGCATGCAAATATTAACATTGTATAATAACATTATATACTATAACGTTTACCTGCTTAAATTGCGCTCGTTAAAAATCTCAATGTCAACAAGGACACAAAATTCGTCCACCTACGTCTCGACTGCTCACGTAGAGAAGAGGTGGTATTGTCCTAACTTCGTATAGGGCACACACGAGCCCTAACACACGATATCTCTTAACCAGAGAAAAGGTTATTCCCATATGTGGCACATGTGATGTACCTTTAACCGTACATCATATGCTAGCAAATGTACCAAATATGATGCCTTGCGCATGAATTTGATCTACTCCCAATCATATGAAGAACTTCTATCATATGATAACGGCGACAAACTTTTCCAAATTTCTCATCCAAAGTAATCTATTAACAAACTTTAAGTAACTTCATACACATTTCTTTCTTGTCTTTATTTTCCTTTACCTACATTACTTTTTTTTTTCTATTAGTTTCTCTTATCTTCAATTTATTTTGTTATATCAACACTTAGAAACAATCTAATCATCAACATACCTGCAATTAACTCTTCTAATTTATTTCATTCACAGGCGGCGCAATATGACCTAACCGGTTGAAGCGCCCTAGTTTCTCACTCGTCGTCGACATGCTTGTGTCTCAGTATTAAAAATTAGTTTGACAACTAAGTAACTCAGGTGGAATTGTTGAACATTTTCCCCTTCTATAAGCTATTTGTTTGTCTTTGCAATTCCAATTTGGGCAACTGTAAGTCGTAAACATGAACCTATAGGCATTTGCTTTCCCCGTCTGGGCCCTGAGTAGAATTGGCCCAGAGCATGGATCATCTGCTAATCGTTAATGGCGATTCAAGACAAAAAATCCACCTCGCAAACATCAGCTAGTAAGAGGGGAGTATATTACTCACAAAAACTAGAGGCGAGCTCTGGCAATCGTCGTCGGGGACACCTCCCCCTTCCCTTCCCTTGACGATCGTCCAGACGACGATGGCAATGACACAACGAACGATGACAAAGACAAGGACGAAAACGACGTGAGAAACACCCCCTTTCCTCCGCCTCCCCGTGGCTGGTTCTGACCAGCATGGGCCCTTCCTCCCCATATCCCCTAAGCTTGAGTGGTGCATTATGACCTAACGGTTGACGCGCCCTTAATAAAAATATATATATATATTTTTTAAAGAGAAATATTTCTTCAAATGTCTCTAAAATCATAACATATTTAATTAATGTGATTTTAAACGTTCCCATAAAGTTTCATCAAGATCGGAGTAGCCGTTTGCAAAATATTACGAAAATATCTCATTAAAAATCGAAAAAAAGGTAAAACTACGATAATCATAGGAAATATTTAATCGATTGTACCTAAAAATGTGGCAAGTCTATTATGTTCAGAGATTACGAAGGTCCCGTCAAATTTTCATCAAGATTGCATTTGCCGTTTGCTTGGTAAAGCGGGATCAAACAGACAGAGAAAAAAAATAAAAAAAACACCCGAGCCAATTTTTTTGGTTAGTCGTTTTATGTTTCTTTATTATGTTATTTATGTTAAGAATGGGAACACTGCTCTAGATAGGCCACACAGGATGCTTTCCTGTCTCATTCTTAAAGTAGAATTGGCCCCCTCTGGGCCCGGGGTAAATTGGCCCAAGAGCATGGCTTTGCTAATCGTACAAGGCGATTCAAGAGAAAAAGGCCACTTCGCAAACATCAGCTAGTATAATAGGGGAGTATGTCTACTCCCTAGAAACTAGATGCGAGCTCCGGCAATCTGCGTCGGGGACACCTGCCCTTTCCCTTGACGATCCCCGAAGGCGATGACAATACGCAACGAACGATGACTGGGCCCGGGTAGAATTGGCCCAGAGCATGGCTCTGCTAATCGTAAAAGGCGATTCAAGTAGAAAAAGTCCACCTTGCAAACATCAGCTAGCAAGAAGGTATATATTACTCCCCGAATTAGAGGCGAGCTCTGGCAATCGTCGCCGGGGACCTTGCCCCTTCCCTTGACAACCCCCCGGCGACGATGACAAAGACAATGACACCACGAACAATGACAAAGACAATGACGACCGCGACGTGAGAAACACCCCTTCCTCCCCTTTCCCGTGGCTGGTTCTGACCAGCATGGGCCCCTCCTCCCCCCCCCCCTAGGTTAGAGTGGTGCATTATGACCGAACGGTTGACGCGTCCTTAATCCAAAAAAAAAAAAAAAAAAAAAAAAACAGAGACGATGACGACCGTGACGTGAGAAACCCCCCTTCCTCCCCCTACTCGTGGCTCGTTCTGACCAGCATAATCATCAAACATAAACCTGCATTAACTCTTCTAATTACCTTTCATTCACAGGCGGCGCAATATGACCTAACCGGTTGAAGCGCCCTAGTTTCTCACGTCGTCGTCAGCATAAGCCCCCATCCCCATATCCCGTAGGCTAGAAAGGGTGTATTATGAACTAACGGTTGACGCATCCTTAATCCAAATACACAAAAACAAATCCTCATCTCCTCCCCCTGATCGGGCTGCTAAGGAAGCTTCCCAGCGTCGCGACGTTGATTTCAATCTAGTTCCCGTTCCAGATGTCAAGAGTGGATTCGAACAAAGATTGTTGAATTTGCGACAAGCATCGTGGGATGTGTTGCAAAATAACAAATTGCGTAGTGTGATGCCCACATTGACTAATAAAATTCACCCACCTACGTCTTGACTCTCACGTACGAGTCCCCCGTCTGGGCCCGGGGTAGAAATGGCCAAGAGCATGGCTCTGCTAATCGTACAAGGCGATTCAAGAGAAAAAGTCCACCTCGCAAACATCAGCTAGTATGAAGGGTAGTATTTTACTCCCTGAAAATAGAGGCGAGCTCTGGCAAGCGTCGTCGGGGACCTTTCCCCCTTCCCATTGACGACCCCCCGGCGACGATGACAAAGACAATGACACCACAAACGATGGCGAAGACAATGACAACCGCGACGCGAGAACCCTCTTTCCTCCCCTTACCCGTGGCTGGTTCTGACCAGCATGGGTCCCTCTTCCCCCCCCCCCCCCTAGGTTAGAGTGGTGCATTATGACCTAACGGTTGACTTGTCCTTAATCCAAATAAACCAAACCAGTATCACAGGCGGTGCAATATGACCTAACTGGGTCACGCGCCCTAGTTTCTCACGTCGTTGTCGTATTTTCTACTTCATTCATCTATATAATTTTATTTTATTAAGTAAACTTAGTAAACAATATAATCATCTCACACACGATAAATTAATCCCATTAATTTAAACTACCCCCACCCCATATTTTCCTTGACTAGAGTGACGTTTTATGACCTACGGTTGACACGCCCTAGTTTCTCAAGTCGTTGTTCGAAATAAATTTAAATTCGAAACTAATTTGTTAAGATGCTGTTGAATGTTAATTAACTGAACGTTTCAGGCTAAGCGACGTGTGTTCAGTTTTCACTGCAGAGTTTATTCGCCATCCGTGAAGCTCTTAAATACATTCTACGCTGTCGTTGTGGAGAATACTTTTGTGTTCAGATAGCTTAAGTTCACTTCAAGCTATAAAACTCATGTAACTTATTCTAGTCATCATTTGGTACAAGACATCCAATTCTATTTAGAAAAACTAACCTCAAAGGGTTATATAATAGAGTTTTGCTGGATACCTGGACACGTGGGCATAGAGGGAAATGAACACGCTGATAGGGCTGCTAAGGAAGCTCCCAGCGTCGGGGACGTTGATTTCAATCTAGTTCCCGTTCCAGATGTCAGAGTGGATTCAAGCAAAGATTGTTGGATTTGCGACAAACATCTTGGTATGTGTTGCAAATAACAAATTGCGTAGTGTGATGCCCACATTGACTAACAAAATTCGTCCACCTACGTCTCGACTCTCATGTAGAGAAGAGGTGGTATTGTCTAGACTTCGTATAGGGCACACACGCCTAACACACGGATATCTCTTAACCAGAGAAAAGGTTATTCCCATATGTGACACATGTGATGTACCTTTAACCGTACATCATATGCTAGCAGAATGTACCAAAAATGATGCCTTGCGCATGCAATTTGATCTCTCCCAATCATATGAAGAACTTCTATCATATGATAACGGCGACAAACTTTCCAAATTTCTCATCCAAAGTAATCTATTTAACAAACTTTAATTAACTTCATACACATTTCTTTCTTTTCTTTCTTTTTCATTTACATACATAACTTTTATTTTGCTATTACTTTCTTCATCTTCAATTTATTTTGTTATTATACACTTAGAAAACAATCTAATCATCAAACATACCTGCATTAACTCTTCTAATTTACTTTCATTCACAGGCGGCGCAATATGACCTAACCGGTTGAAGCGCCCTAGTTTCTCACGTCGTCGTCGGAACTAAACTCGATAAATGTGTGCCCGACAACAAAGTTTCGCATAAAAAAAAAACTCGCATACAAACAAACATTGGTGAATGTAATTTTGTTCTAAACTTGTATAAATACATTAAATCAGTATTGAGTTGTCTAAAAATGTGAAATTGTATTCCTTCTGAAACCCTGGCCAAATCAAACAAAATTAAAGTTTTAATTAAAAAATAATATGCCATAGATTTTACAATTGATGGAATGATTTAATTAGCTTTTAGACCTCGTGCGTATCGGGAATTCTATGGAAAAGTTGTTTGATTGAAATTAATTTCGTGTACCTTTGTTTTCCCATTCATAAAGCAAATATCCATAGTAATCTATTTAACAAAATTTAATTCACATCATACACATTTCTTTATATTTTTCATTCACATACATAACTTTTATTTTGCTATTACTTTCATCATCATCAATTTATTTTGTTATTTATTGGATGAGCGTAGCGAGCGGAAGCGAAGATTCCATTTCACTACACTGGAGAAAAAAATCCGGAATGTTTTTTTTTCTTTTTTTCTTTTTGTATTTTTGTCTGTCTGTTAGCACGATTCCGGCTAAACCGATACTCCAATTGAGATGAAATTTTATGGAGACCTTCGAAATCTTTGAACTTAGAACTGCCACGTTTTTGAGCGCCATCGAAAAATTATTTCTCATAAATCGCAAATTTACGATTTTTTTTCGATTTTTAAAAAAATTCTTCAACTTATAACACCTCCATCTTTATCCCGATTTTGATGATTTTTTCACAGAACCTTATTTTATGAATTTAGGTATTCGTGTTAAATTTGAGCGCCATCGAAAAACTATTTCTCATGAAAATCGAAGTTTTGCGTTTTTTTTCTTTTTTAAAATAATTCTTTGACTTATAACACCTACATGCTTTATCCTATCGTAATGAGTTTTTCACAGAACCTTAATTTTTATAAATTAATATATTCGTGTAAAATTGTGCGCAAAAACGAATTATTATTTTTTATGAAATTTCAATATTAAGATTTTTTTCCTTTTTTTAAAATTATTAGACGATTAATTAAAAAAATTAAAAATATAAGCTATTTTTTTATTAATATTAATTTAATTTAAAAAATCTTCACTAAGTAATGATTTTTTCACACAACATCAGAAAATCCGCATAAACATGGCAGCTCAATGTACCATTTACGCTCATCCCACAACGCGGCGTGACTTATGCGTTTTCCTAGTACACTTAGAAAACTCCATCTCATCACTTTCATTATCACAAGGCGCAATATGACCTATCCGGTTGAAGCGCCCTAGTTTCTTACGCCGTCGTCGTCGACGTCGTCGTCATCGTCCATGAAGGAAATATTTGACAGAAGACAACTAGAAAATATTCTCGAAATAAAATTAATTATTGGATGAGCGAAGCGAAGACTTCAATTTCACCGACCCCCAAAAAAATTTAGCTCAGATGTTTTTTTTTTTGTTTGTTTTTCTGTCTTTTCGCTCTCTACCGGGCAAACGGCATATCCGATCTTGATGAAAATTTGACAGGACCTTCGAAATCTCTAAACTTAGACTTGCCACGTTTTTGGGTACAATCGAAGAAATATTTGTCATGAATATCGTACTTTTACGATTTTTTTCTCGATTTTTGTGCGATATTTTCGTGACATTATGGCCGATTCTGGCCAAATGGGTTGGGCTACAACGTTCATATTTCACATGACATTAATGTAACGTAATGTATTGCTTTCTGAAAGAAAAAGTTGAAAAGTAAGCAAAATCTATAGAAATAAAGCTTTTTAATATAAGTTTTTTTTGATGTTTTGTGCGATATTTTCGTGCCATTTGGGCCAATTGTGACCAAACGGGGGGCTACAACGTTCATATTATACATGGACATTAAGGTTATGGTGATGTAGTACCTTTTGAATGAAAAGTTGAAAAAGTTAGCCAGAAATCCATAAGAAATAAAGCTTTTAAGAAAGTTTTTTACGGTAAATAATGCCAATTGACAGGTAACAATAGAAAATTGACAACAATCACGTACAATGCGTAGGCAGCAAAACAAAGCACTTGCAAAAGTAAAGGTATCCCACGCAAACTAAAAACTTTAAAAAGCTCATCCATCAACGCGGCGGGACTTTTAGCGTTTTCCTAGTGTAACTAATTAAGACTGATTTGATGTTTGGCGAGTTCCTATTCCAGACATTAATCATCATGTGTGAGTACAACTATGCGTCATTGCTTTTGATGAATAATGAATGTATAATTTATACTTTTCGACCGCGAAGCGAAGACTTCAATTTCACCGACCCCCAAAAAAATTTAGCTCGGGTGTTTGTTTGTTTTTGTTTTTTGTTTTTTTTTGGTTTTTCTGTCTGTTTGTTCGCTCTCTCCCGGGCAATCAGCATATGCGATCTCGATGAAAATTGAAAGGGACATTTGAAATCTCTGAACTTAGACTTGCCACGTTTTTGTGTACAATCGAAGAAATATTTCTCGTGAATATCGTACTTTTACGATTTTTTTTCGATTTTTAGTGCGATATTTTCGTGACATTTCGGCCGATTCTGACCAAACGAGTGGGGCTACAACGTTCATATTTTACATGGACATAAAGGTAATGGTGATGTAATGCTTTTCGAAAGAAAAAGTTAAAAAAGTTAGCTAGAATTTATAGAATAAAGGTTTCAATATGAGTTTTTTGAGGTTTATAATAACAGTTAACAAGTAACAATAGAAACTTGACAATAATCACCTAAAATGCATTCAAAAAGCACTTGCAAAGGAAAAGTGGTCCTGCGCAAACTAAAAACTTACAAAAAAGCTCGTCCATCAACACGACTAAAAAAAGCGTTTGCGAAGCTTAGTAAGGGAAAATTATTTTTTCTTAAAGGAAAAATGCTATGCCTCGTATAGTTTTTATTCTCACTAAATTATCCAAAGGGTCGCCCCCGTCTAGGTCCGGGGTAAAATACAGAGTAAATCGTAAAAGGCGAGGAAATAAACAATCGTCTTCGGAGACCTTGATCCCTTCCCTTGACAAGCTCCTTTTCGACGACGACGACGACGACGACAATGACAAAGACGATGACGACCGCGACGTGAAAAACCCTCCTTCCTTCCCTTATCCGTGGCTGGTTCTGACAAGCATGGGCCTCTCCTCCCCATATCCCCTAGGCTAGAGTGGTGTATTATGACCTAACGGTTGACGCGTCCCCCGTCTGGGCCCGGGGTAGAATTGGCCCAGAGCATGGCTCTGCTAATCGTAAAAGGCGATTCAAGAGAAAAAGTCCACCTCGCAAACATCAGCTGGTAAGAGCGGAGTATCTTACTCCCCGAAACTAGAGGCGAGCTCTGGCAATCGTCGTCGGGGACCTTGCCCCCTTCCCTTGACGACCCCCCGGCGACGATGACAATGACACAACGAACGATGACAAAGACGATGACGACCGCGACGTGAGAAATCCCCCTTCCTCCCCCTACCCGTGGCTGCAAGGTTTCTGACCAGTATGGGCCCCCTAAGGGTGCCTAAGGGGGGTGGCCCCTTACGACCTAACGGTTGACGCGTCCTTAATCCAACTAAACCAAACAAACTAAATAAACAGAAAAGATGACGTCCACGACGTAAGAACTCCCCCGCCCCCGCATTTTTTCACCCTACCCGTGGCTGGTTCAACACATCAACTCATGTCATTAACTTTCAATATCACAGGCGGCGCAATTTGACCTAACGGGTTTAAGCGCCCTAGTTTCTCACGTCATAGACGTTCAGTATAAAATCAAATACATTTTATGTGCTTTTCATAATATTCTAGAAATGTTTAGGAACTATGTACACACGTATATAAACCGCGTCTATTTGATCAAATGTTTGGTATGTTATTGTGGAGACTTCAAAAACTTTTCGTTTTCTCACATTCATCCTTGTTTTAAAGCTTTTTCATTGTTCACTCAGTGGTTTCTTTGCTAGCAATTAAGTAATACAAACATTTGATAAATATCGATAAAATCTTCTATATTATGTCTGGTTTGAGTGCCTTAATACGCTGTCCTATAGTTTAAAACATCCGTCCTCTGGTTTGTTCTTAAATCCATCTCTGCACCGGACGTAGCGACGAGAATTGATAAGAACCTTTGTTTACTTGCACTCTTGTCATTTTGTTCTAAAATGGGCAAACAAGTGATCTGAGCTCTGAACGTTATGTCCAAATATTAATTCCAACTGACAATAAAATCCTAAAACTTCTCTTCTTACTAGCTGATGTTTGCGAGATGGACTTTTTCTCTTGAATCGTCTTTTTTTCTAATAATACTAAAACTCAATTCAATAGAAAAAGTCCACCTCGCAAACATCAGCTAGAAAGGACATATTATATTACTCCCCGATTCTAGAGGCGATCTCTGGTAATCGTCGTGTGGGACACCTCCCCTTTCCCTTGACGACCTCCCCAGCGACGATGAATATGACACAATGAACGATGACAAAGACTATATGACGACCGCGACGTGAGAAACCCCCTTTCTTCCCTCTACCCGTGGCTGGTTCTGAACGGCATCAGCCCCTCCTCCCCATATCCCCTAGACTAATGGTGTCCATTTTGACCTAACGGTTGACGCGTCCTTAATCCAAATAAACAAAAAAAATATCCAAATAAACCAAAAAAATAAACCAAAGTCGTTACTGGATGCGACCATCAGTTTTCAAACATTTCCTTTGCCCTAACCTGAGTTGATTGATAACGCAAGTAGCTTTAATGCGTAGCGTTAAAAAAACGAATCCATTACTCGACATTTTAATTTCTCTGATTCTAAATGTGATTGGATTTTATTTCGCACTAATCACGCCTAATGGACTGCAGTGCAAGTCGCGTTGATAATTCTAGTAAAAGTGGTGAGGATGTTGTGTGCTGCGTGTTTTTATGTCATCCTGGTTATAAACCCTTTGTTTGAATGTAGGTTACGTGATGATAGCTTTGATATCATTTACAATCGGTTAATTCACATCATACACATTTCTTCAATTTCTTTATTTTCATTCACATACATAACTTTTGTTTTATTATTGTCATCATCTTTTTATTTTTCTGGGCCCGGGGTAGAATTGGCCCAGAGCATGGCTCTGCTAATTGTAAAAGGCGATTCAAGAGAAAAAATCCACCTTGCAAACATCAGCTATAACGAAGGGTAGTATTATACTCCCTAAAACTAGAGGCGAGCTTTGGCATTCGTTGTCGGGGACCTTGCCCCTGTCCCTTGACGACCCCCCGGGGACGATGGGCAAAGACAATGACACCACGAAAGATGACAAAGACAATGACGACCGCGACGTGAGAAAACCCCTTCCTCCCCCTTCCCTGCTGGTTCTGACCCGCATGGGTCCCCGCCTCCCCCCCCCCCCCCCCCCCCCCCCCCTCCTTAGGCTAGAGTGGTGCATTATGACCTAACGGTTGACGCGTCCTTAATCCAATAAAAACCAAAAAATCAAACACAGCATTAACTCATCTCATCAACTTTCATTATCACAGGCGGGACAATATGACCTAACCGGTTGAAGCGCCCTAGTTTCTCACATCGTTTTCCGTATCTGGTTCATCACTACACTTGTAATGATTAACATTTACAGTGTTTATAGTCGTATCTAAAATGTATTTGTTTGAACCTGACATAGAGGTCGGAAAGGTAACGATATGTCTGTGTATCAACAAATCGCCTGCTACAAACATCAATGAGAATTTTTTTTTTAAATTTGTTTCATAGAGTATAAATTAAATTATTTTTTAAAATTGTACAATGTGTAAACGACGTAATGAATAAAAATCTACTCACTATAACTCTGTATCCTTGATGTAAAATGCAACGATTCCCCAGTCTGGGCGTAAAAACTATCATTCTTACTAGCTGATGTATGCGAGATGGACTTTTTCTCTTGAATCGCCTTTTACGATTAGCAGAGGCATGCCCGGGCCCCGTCTGGGACCGGGGTAGAATTTGACAGTGTTCCTCTGTAATCGTACAAGGCGAGAAATTTGGCAGAGTCCATCTCGGAGACATCAGTTAGTAAGTAGGGGAGTACCTTCCTTCCAGAATTGGCCCAGAGCATGGCTCTGCTAATCGTAAAAGGCGATTCAAGAGAAAAAGTCCACCTCGCAAACATCAGCTAGTTATAGAGCGGAGTATCTTACTCCCCGAAACTAGAGGCGAGCTCTGGCAATCGTCGTCGGGGACCTTGTCCCCTTCCCTTGACGACCCCCCGGCGACGATGACAATGACACAACGAACGATGACAAAGACGATGACGACCGCGACGTGAGAACCCCCCCCTTCCTCCCCTTACCCGTGGCTGGTTCTGACCAGCATGGGCTCCTCCTCCCCACCCCCCTTAGGCTAGAGTGGTGCATTATGACCTAACGGTTGACGCGTCCTTAATCCAAATAAACCAAACCAAACCGAAACTAGAGGCGAGCTCTGGCGGTTGTCGTCTGAGACCTCTAACCCTTCCATTGAAGACCTCCCTGATGATGACGACCAAGAAAACACAAACTACGACAACGACATTGACGACCGCGTTGTATAAGAACCCCCACTTCATCTTCAATTTATTTTGTTATTACACTTAGAAAACAATCTAATCATCAAACATACCTGCATTAACTCTTCTAATTTACTTTCATTCACAGGCGGCGCAATATGACCTAACCGGTTGAAGCGCCCTAGTTTCTCACGTCGTCGTCGTTGGCTCCACCTATCTTCAGCCGGTTCTCACCAGCATGGGCACCTCCTCCCTCTATCCACACAATAAAAATAACAATGACCTAACGGTTGACACGCCTTTAATTTGAATATACTAAACACTACAGTCCACTTACCAACTAAACTATCGAACTTGGTTCTATCATAGAGTTTTGCTGGATACCTGGACACGTGGGCATAGAGGGAAATGTACACGCTGATCGGGCTGCTTAGGAAGCTTCCCAGCGTCGCGACGTTGATTTCACGTTTCACATGTTCCCGTCTGGGCCCGGGGTAGAATTGGCCCAGAGCATGGCTCTGCTACATTCTCTGCACTCCTGAGTGCCTGATACAAGCTGCTCAAGCTACGTAGTCTCCCGTCTGGGCCCGGGGTAGAATTGGCCCAGAGCATGGCTCTGCTAATCGTACAAGGCGATTTAAGAGAAAAAGTCCACCTCGCAAACATCAGCTAGAAAGAGGGGATTATATTACTCCCCGAAACTAGAGGCGAGCTCTAGCAATCTTCGTTGGGGACCTTGCCCCCCTCCCTTGATGACCCCTCGACGACGATGACGACAATGACACCACGAACTATGACAAAGACAATGACGACCGCGACGTAAGAACCCCCTTTCCTCCACTTACCCGTGGCTGGTTCTGACCAGCAATGGGCCCCTTCTCCACATATCCCCTAGGTTAGAGTGGTGCATTATGACCTAACGGTTGACGCGTCCCCTTAGTCCAAATTAAACCCAAACCAAACCGAAACTAGAGGCGAGCTCTGGCGATTTGTCGTCTGAGACCTCTTAACCCTTCATTGAAGACCTCCCTGATGATGACGACCAAGAACACAAACTTATTGACAACGACATTGACGCCCGCGTTGTATACGAACCCCACTTCATCTCAATTTATTTTTCTCTCTTTATTTAACACTTAGAAAACAATCTAATCATCAAACATACTGCATTAACTCTTCTAATTACTTTCATTCACAGGCGGCGCAATATGACCTAACCGTTGAAGCGCCTGTATGCTCACTCGTCGCGTCGTTGCTCCACCTATCTTCAGCTGGTTCTCACCGCATGGGCACCTTCCTCCCTCTATCCACACAATAAAAAATAACAATGACCTACGGTTGACACGCCTTTAATTTGATATTCTAAACACTACAGTCCACCCACCACTAAACTAGCGAACTTGGTTCTAGTCCATAGAGTTTTGCTTGATACTGGACACGTAGGGATAGAGGGAAATGTACACGTGATCGGGCTGCGTAGGAAGCTTCCCAGCGTCGCGACGTTGATTTCACGTTCCCATGTTCCCGTCCTGGGCCCCGGGTAAAATTGGCCCAGAGCATGGCTCTGCTACATTCTCTGCACTCCTGAGTGGCCTGATACAAGCTTGCTCAAGCTAACGTATTCTCCCGTCTGGGCCCGGGGTAAGAATTGGCCCAGGGCATGGCCTCTGCTAATCGTACAAGGGCGATTTAAGAGCAAAAGCCCCACCTCGCAAACCTCCCTAGAAAGAGGATTATATTACTCCCCGAAACTAGAGGCGAGCTCCTGCAAGCTTCGTTGGGGACCTTGCCCCTCCCTTTGAATGACCCATGCGACGAACGATGACGACAATGACACACGAACTATGCCAAAGACATTGACGACGCGCGTACGAACCCCCTTTCCTCCACTTACCCGTGGCCTGTTTGACCAGCAATGGGCCCCTCCTCCCCATATACCCTAGGTTACAGTGGTGCATTATGACCTAACGGTTGACGCGTCGTTAGTCCAAATCAACCGTTCCAGATGAAAGTGGATTCAGGCAACGATTGTTGGATTTCCAAAAGGCATCTTGGGATGTAGATCAAAATAACAGTGGTGTGATGCCCACACTGACTAATAAAATTCGTTTACCTACGTTTCGATTCTCACGTAGAGAGGAGGTGGTAAAGTCTAGAATTCGAATAGGCCACACAAGTCTCACTCACGGATATTATTTAAGTCCTAACCAGAGAAGAAGTTATTTCCAGATGTGACACATGTGATGTTCCTTTAACCGTACATCATTATGCATTATGCTAGCAGAATGTACCATTAATGATGGTCATAAAAGGCGATTCAAGACAAAAAGTCCACCTCGCAAACATCAACTATATAGTGAGAAGGTGGTATTGATGTATTTATTTCCATTCAAATAAATAACTTTTGTTTTGCTATTACTATCACTACCAAATTTTATTTTGTTATATAAACACATAGAAAACAATATAATCATCAAACACACCATTAACTCATCTTATCAACTTTTAATTTCACAGGAGTGCAATATGATCCACCCGGTTGAAGCGCCCTAGTGTGTCACGTGTGTCGTAAGATTGGTGTCGTAATAATTTTTACTATGCGCTCTCACCATATCATTCCTAACTTATGGCACTGATTAATGTGGCACAGAGCATGCTCCTCTATCGTTAAGAGGCGA